>OW799234.1:57787967-58320467 GCA_941918925.1 Phyto melanocephala | reverse complement strand
AAACAACTGTGACAAATCATGTAAATGGAGATTCTTTGTAGAGGCCATATGCTTCTAGGAGGGGTAATGGGAAAAAAGTAATATATTTGTGAGCAGGTTTTACTGTGCTTAAATCGTAAGAGAGAATTAAAAAAGCATTACTGGCTAACCAAAGTTAAGGCATTGCAACAATACTGTATAGTGTTGACTTTTAGCATGCATTTTAAAAGAACATTTGTTCCGCTCTATTCGTCTACATTTCAACAGTGTACAGCTGGAAAGATACGTTGAGCGATTTGGAAAGCGCTCTTTAATTAGTGCGATTAGAAGGTTTATGACTTTAAGTAATATCGGTTGATTAAGGAAAATAACACAAAAAGTCTACATTTGCAAAGTACTTAACATCTTGAGTGGCGTAGTGTCCTAGTGGCTTGTGCTGTTGAACAGGATGTAGCACCTTAGTACTAAATAAAACTCTTGTCATCGTTTACCTTTGATCCTATTTTTGCTACCTACACCATTTGCCATCCATTCTTTATAGCCAAAGTTATTAAAGCCGTAAGCACATGAAAGGCAGCATGTCACTACTGTCTTAAATTATAATGAAATTGTTAAATGTTTTTTGGCATAATTTTATTTAGCAGTGCAGAAGTCAGTTAGTGTTCTAGTGGTAAAAAAAGTATTTGAAAAATCTACAAAATTTTCCATAACCAATTCATTAATTTCTGCAAGAAAATTTTTATTTAATTTTTTTTAGAAAGTGCGATTTTAAAAATCGTAATCACAATAGTTTCTAAAAACTTAAAAAACATTCAGAGATAATTTTTATGAAATTCAATAATATTTTTTTTTTTTAATTTCTGTGATAAAATGCTTATTATCGTTTTCTTAATATAATTTGCTCTCACTGTTGTTATGTATAAAACAAAAACATCAAAAATCAAAAATCAAGCAGGCAACATCACCAACAACCATATTTGATAGGGGTTTTTTAAACTTTTTTCATGTCTTGCCCTTTTTCTCTTCTGTCCTCTGCCCTCGAAACCTACAATGTGCCCTTTTAGAGGTGCTATTCAATATTTTTTTTATTTATTTTTTTATTGTGTAATGACTTACATTGTTTATATCTGCACACATATGCACACAGACATGTACGTTTGTACATGTGTTGTTGCTTTTCTGATTCATGTTGATTTTACATGTTATCATCATCGTCATTGTCGTTTTATTTTTCACATTATTTCCCTCATCTCTTCGTATGGTTGTTATTAATGTTAATATATGTGTCTGTGTGTGTGTTTATATGTGTTAGTGTGGGTGTATGTGTTCATTAATGTTATTGTATATGTAAACATTGTTGAATACGTATGTATTGGAAAAAAAAAATGGTAGCACAACTACATGCATCCATCTATCTTGAGTCATAGTGTATGAAAATATTCAATGTCGTTGTCCTTTTTGAAACAATTTTCTATCTTTCGTTTCATTATTGTTATTATTGCTGCTACTGTTCTCTTTTTTATAGATTGTAGCCATAACCATGCACACACAATCGTATGCATGTGTATTACAAATTCTAGGGTTTTGGCGGTATGACACTCATTTAAAGCATTTTTGTTATTTCTTTTTTTTTTATTTGTTTCTTTGACTCTGTGTATATTTTACACACTATGAACGTGATTTTTCTTTGTGATGTGGACGGATGGATAAATGGATGGCTGCTTGGCTGTTTGGTTAGTATGTTGGCAAAGCAACGACAACAATAACAAAGAGGACACATTTTCTCTTTTGTATCTTTTCTATCAATCTTAATGTTAACAACCAGTTGCAATTACATTATTTTTTTCTATGTTCATTACAACAGCAGCAATCATACGAGCAGTTGGCATAGTTGCCATGTGTAGATTTATTATTTGTTAAAAATAATTTTTTGTTCTTGTTATACAATATGCTAAGGTAACCAGTTGTTG
Source organism: Phyto melanocephala (assembly GCA_941918925.1). NCBI lineage: Eukaryota > Metazoa > Arthropoda > Insecta > Diptera > Rhinophoridae > Phyto > Phyto melanocephala. Next base: position 58,318,518 of record OW799234.1, on the reverse strand, counting down.
CAAGTTTCAATTGCTTATTAAATGGCAACATGATTGAGATTTTATTTATTTAGTAAATAGTTTTCCAGTTGAGTATTCTATTTTGTTTTTATGCTGTGGGTATCTTGCCGTGACATATTAATACAACATGACTTCTCTCCCTAATACCACATTGTCAGAGGAGTAAAATTATCAAATTAAAACTGTTTTATTTATAATATAATAAACGCAGGGATTTTTTTGAAAATTTTTTATTAAGAAAATGTACTGCTGCATTTTGAAGAACACGAAAAAAATAAGTTTGCAAAAACAGTTAGTGATTGTAATGTAGTTTACTAAGTAGTAGAGATAATGTGAAGTAAAAAAAATGTTATAATTCATGCTGTAATCACTTTGCACTAAATAACTATTCTTTATAAACAGTTTTAAAATTCTTGTTTCTAACCTGTTTTGTTTCTATAAAACTAATACCAGTTACATTAGCATACTTTTGGGAGACAACATATTAATTCTGTGGCTTGGAGCTAAGAGGGCCATTGTCACCTTTTTGCTCTGTTGAGTTAATCATTGCATTAGATTTCTTTTCTTGCTCTATTTCATTATGGTAAAACAGCTAAAGTCAGGCTTAATACAGAACAGCTTCATAATGCTGGCAAATGTCACTATGAAAGCACCTATGAAAGTTAAAGTTCAATTCCAATTTTCTTAAAAGTAAATATTTTTACATTGGCTATAATGCACGGCCTTTTTTTCATATCTGACTTTAAAATTTGTGAGACATATCGATGCCTTACTTCCTCAACCTCGTATCTTAAAAAATACGGTTTTGACTTTTTCATATCAAACGATTGTTTTATGCTTTAACTAAAAAAGATTAGTATATTATTACTACTAATATACATAAATACAATCAATTCCTTAATAATTGCATTTAAACTTTTAACCAAACACCGAAGTATGAAAAGATGAACCGTTTTTCTTTTCTCTCCTCAAAAATTTTATTTTTTAAGATACGAGGTTGAGGAAGTAAGGCATCGATATGTGAATCTACATGTCTGTTAAAATTGTACTTTTACACTGACTGCTTTGCAGCAGCAGAAATTTCTGCCAACGAGTGATGTCACATGTTTTTACAGAGAAAAATAGAGCGCACTCTAATTAAAATCTTGTCAGATGTCTCAAAACATGTTTTTTTTTACAGAAGTAATGTTTTAAAGGTAACACACGACATGTTTGTTTTAGCAGAGGAGAATTTTTTAAGTCAGATGTAAAAAACATGCCGTGTATTAGCTCCTTAAGCTTCAACGATAACACGCATATATCAAAATCAAAAATGCATCTTGAAAAATAATGTATTTTAATTTTGGATCATTTCTTATCCTCTTATTTTAAAATGCTCACTGTCGTAGAAACGTTAACGTACTTTTATAAAATAAAACAAATTTTTACAATATTTTTTATTGTTTTGGCGTAACAAAAACAATTAAATAATTTTAGATTTTGTCATTGCCTTAGTTAATAACATTATTTGCAATATTTTGTTTTTGAAAGATTTTTGCTCAAAGTTCCCCAGTTCTCATTTTGCATTTATTTGTTTAACACTTAAGAGGCGCCCTGTGAACAAGCTGCTCCACCCACTTTTATTTATGATTAATATAAATATACCTTATTAACGTGCTCGGGTTATCTATCCCAATTTCCTTGCTTTTTGCTATTATGCTCTGTAATAAATCAGTAACAGAATTGGATGTGCGGTCTGAAAGTCGCCGAAAATTTAATCAAGAAAATTCATCTATGTAAAGGCAACAGCACACAGATATAAATAATTGCCGAAGTCCTACCAAAATCGCCGTAGCAAGATCAGTGATTGCCCAAAGCATTAAACCGGTTGTGATTGTACTATCTCGCTCAGGACTTATCACAGTCATTACATGACCTTACCAATAACAAGTCTTTAACAAGTCGTACTGGTCAACATATTTCTTTGGTCTCTAGTCAGTTTCCATGTACTTTGATTAGAGATTAATTCTCCATATGTCTCAAAGAAAACAGAAGTGTTTGTCCCACCTCTCTACCCCGCACTGACTGTGTTTGGCAATTACTATGGCTTAAAATGGATATATCTAAGGTTGTGTTATATTTGAAAGGCTTTAGAAAATCGAAAAATAATACGGTCACACCACAAATTCTTAACAAAAATTGACACCAGTGGCAGCGAGACGAACAGGTGATTGTCTGTATATAGATACTTTGGGCAAGCTAAATAAAGCAAAGTGCTTACTACGTAAAAACTTAGACAACCTTCACATAGTATAGGTGATTTAGTCATAAGATATCCTGTTTAATAGTTTTTAATAGGAATAAGTTGACGTTGACAAGTTATGTCAGTAGTTATATTTAAGCAGTATATCCAAAATGTATTGTATTATTCAAGTGCAAACTTGAATTCGTTACATGAATTGGTCAACAAGTAAGTGTGGTTTATATATAAAAATAAAATGTTCTACTGCAAGTGACCAGTGTTTTCAAAGTCAATATATCAAACAATCGCTAATAATCGACTAGCGGCACATTTAAAATACTACTTCTTGAACTTAAATAATATTTAAATGTCATCGTATTCAAGAAGTATGTATTGCTAGAAATTACGCTTCATTCTTACAATAACCACCTAAAACACTAATCACTCTTCCAAAAAAGAAAACGCCTTAAGTTGTAACGTTATATTTTAATGATCTTATTCATAAATATTAATGCAGCTTAATAAATTTAATTTCCATAGAAAATCAGTTTTATAATCCCTTTAATATTTTCTTGGGTTTGGGCTTTTAGTGCCCCTTCTTTTCAACCTAACCTAACCTAACCTAACCTAACCTAAGTATTTAACCTTCTAATACTGTAATGACAGAAATTTATCTGACCACCATCTTGAATGCCTTAGCATAACAATTCGCTATGGATGCTCCGTAATATTGTCTGTTAGGACCCATTAACACGTGAAAGCCAACGAAAAAAAATTTACCAAAGTTGATCGATAAAAATTTGGACATTTACTTCAAAATCCAGATATGTAACAAAATTCAATTTAAATTTTTCATCGATAACTTGTTTTACGCTAAATCATGATAACGTTCGCCACCGCAAGTCCTTACGAAATATCTGTGTATGTGTATTTGTAAATACAGTGTATTTTTTTAAATGCAATTTTTAAGTGCGTGGTAACAATACATTTAAGTATCCTGCCCATTTTCAATTGTAGTAAAACTCATACATATTGACGTATGTTTGTATGTAAGTATACTGGGTGCTTAACCACAGAACAACAAACCATTGGTTAATTATTTACAAGACTAAAGTGATTTTAGTGGTACAATTTGGTATGCAGATTGCATGCAGACTTGACACGATTCAAATTAAATGGAAAAAAGAAGAAAAATTCAAAAAAAAAACAAGAAATAATACAAATTTGTAGGTGTCTATCAGTTTTTTAATGGTTTTAATTTATGTATGTATGTATGTATGTATGTATGTATGTATGTATGTATGTATGTATGTTTGTATGTATGTATGTGTTTTTAAAAGATCCAACTAGACAAAAAGGTATTTGAAGGTATATATTTTTTATTTTTTTTTAAAGTTTAGTGAAATTAGACCTTAAACAAATTTTGAAAAAAACTTTGCTGAATAAACTTTAGATGAAAAATATATAAATGTGGATATCTGCTTAGAGTATTTCAAATTAAGATTATTTCTTGGTCAATTTTTTGGTAAAGCAGTTTGTCTATAAACCATCGAACACTAGACTGCTCAAGCAAGAGGACAGTTGTGATTGCTTTTGATAAATTATATTTCATTGATTTTTGACAAATTTATCAAGGACAACGAATGCGTTTTTTAGCTGAACCAAATAAAATTAATTTCTGTGGTAATAAGCCTTTAAGTGTCATTTGCAAACAGCCATTATATCCTAGTAATGTCACAGTACTCGCCGTACTATAACATTGTCATCGGAGCATATTAAATTTTTTTTTATTTTGTAATTTTTTAAGTGGATATGTCAATAAAATCAAGGGCTGATAAAAGAGGGTAGATGGTTTTATAAGGGAAATAATATTTTCCCTTCCTATCCAATTCACAGTTTTAACAAAAATTAAAAAAAAAATCCGCCGAATCTGTGCTTGATAGCGAATATATTTAATTAATATTAATATTAAATAAAAAGAAATCTGCCAAGAACTCCACAAACCACAATATTTTAAATAAAATTAAAAAAAAATTTCCATCAATTAATAATTCTGTTTTTTTTTTTTTAATTTATATTTTTAAGAAAATTTCCTACTATTGGAAAATATTATTATTTTAGGTTCAAATAAATCTTTTTTGATATTGAAAAGACCGCTCTGCATTTAGCATTAGCTTTGACTCTGTGCTCGGACGAGCATTTAATTATGCAAATTGATTTCCCATAGAAGTGTTAAGAGTTTATCGAATACACAAACAAAATTTTTAGAATTTTTGTCAGGCTGTCTTTCTGTGTGTCTTTTTGAATATGATTTGATAAATTTAATAGTAAAATAACTATTAAATAATATATTTTTTTTTAATTACAAAAAAAATACTGTTCTACAGCAGCTAGAAATAATAATTTTTTAATTTTTTTTAAATCTAAATGACTGATAGAGTTTCTATATTGCTTCTCATCTTGTTTTGTTTCACTTTATTTTTTATTTTTTTCTTATTATAATAAGGGTATCGTTTTGTTATAACAAATGCATATGTGACAGTGCATAGAGAAAGGGACCTAAGGATAAAAAACACAATTTTCACTTCGAATGAGACTGATCCCATGCCCCAAAAGTGTTCCCTCTCAGAGATATTCGCGTTTTATAAAGTGAAGTCGACGATTCTAAGCGCAAATAGGAAGGGACCTAACGGTAAAATTTATTTATTTTTATTTTCTCCCCTACTAAATTAACAAAAAACTTGATTATACGAAACTACAAAAAATTTATTTTTTTTCCTTATGAACAGTTAAAAAAAAAAAGAAAAATCATTTAATCTTTAAAATGGCTGTCCTGAACAAAACCTGTTTTTACCCTTAGGTCCCTTTCTCAATGCGCTGTCACATATTTAATCGCTTGAGTATTATAACAATGATTTTAAATGAGCATATCATCATATGATTTCAATAAGGCCGTAAGTCAGGAGAGGCAAAATACTAACTGAAACAAGTAAAAGCGCTATATTCGGCCGTGCCGAATCTTATATACCCTTCACAACGTGTAGTCATGCAATAACAGTAAATTCACGTATGTATGTTAAAAAAAACAAAAAAAAAATAAAAAATAAAAAAAAAATTTAAAAAAAAAAAATTTAAAAAAAAAAAATTTAAAAAAAAAATTAAAAAAAAAAAAAATATTATATACATATATAATATATATAAAACAAAAAAAAAATAAAAAAAAAATTAAAAAAAAAAAAATAAAAAAAAATAATAATAAAAATATATATAATATATTAAATAAAAAATAAAAAAAAAATAAAAAAAAAATTAAAAAAAAAAATTTTAAAAAAATTTAAAAAAAAATTTTTTTGCCTCAGCTGGGATTCGATGCCACGTTTTCTCTAACCAGTATACACGTTTGTATGTATGTATGTTGTTGTTGTAATGTTGTTTTTATGAAAAGAAAATCGAGGTGGTCGTGGGTTTTTGCTCATATCTCAGTTGTTTATGTACCGATGTTTCTGATTTTCAATACCGATCTACTCCCGAATATTTCTGATATTTTAATACCTTACCCGGGTCCAACCTATGTCGGGGGGCTTCAAAAAGTTGATTTCAACATACACACGGACAGACGGTCAGACGGACAGACGGACAGACGGACAGACGATCAGGGCTTAATCGACTCCTCTATTCATAAGCTTTCAGAAAATATATACTTTATGGGATCGGAAATGAAAATTGTAGAAATTTCACACGGAATGACAAACCTATATATACCCTTTTTCACTGTGTGAAGGGTATAAAAATAAACAATATTTTTCGGCTGACAGTAAGGAAAGCAAAGATGTTTTTTTATTTTTCATTTATAAGTTCATCAAGAATATATAAAGCACAAAAAAATGTATTTAGTATATGAGAGAATATGAACATGAAGAAAATGTCGTTTGATAACAAAGAAAAAGACAAATTTAAAAAAGAATGCTATGCTTCCCTAATTCTTATTTCATTAGATTGTAACATAAATAGTAGTTTCTAAATTACATATGAGTAAACTGATAAAAAGTGCTGACAATGAAATCGTAGCTGGTTTGGAAAATGCATTCAACTCGGCTAATATCGGAATAGGTTTTCATAATTTCTAAAAGTGATTACAATTCAATTTTTATAAATGTTTTTACGAAGTTTAATAATAGAAAAATTATTCTAAGCTAGAATAAAAACTATTTATAATAAATTTATGAAAAAAAGTACGAATAAATATTTTATTATTTATAATTACAAAAATTACTTATAATTATAATAATTATAAATTTTTTTTTTACTTATATTTTTTATCGAAATGCGTAGAATACAGGAATTTCTGGGCTTGCGCAAAGAGCTTTTAGAGTTTTGTTGATATGAACGTTATTTTTAATTGTAGTAGTTTAAAATTTGACTAAAACATATATTTGGAACAAAAAGCCAATTTTAATTTAAAATTTTAATTTAATTTAAAATTTATGAATAGGGGAGTCGATTAAGCTCTGTTAGTCTGTCCGTCTGTCCGATTAAAAAAAATAATTAAAAAAATCATCAAAAATCTTTTAGTGTGACTGGCAAAATTTGCTTTAAAATAAAAATATAAACAAACGTGTGTTTGTTTGTGTAAGTCAGAAAATGTTTGACAATTTGACTCAAATATACAAAAACAAAATACATGTAGTTTAGTGTTTTTGCAGGGAAGAGATCACCTGATTGAATTCGCCATTACAGAGTATACAATTAAATAAAAAACGATGTCCGGATTACCGAAAAATACGGATTAGCGAGGTTCGGTTTATCGAGTTTTTGTTGTATAAAAAAGAATGCAAATTTTTTTTTTTTAAATTCCTTTAATCATCTTAATACAAGTAAAAGATTTTTTCGGTCTTACTCTTTAAATATGAATAAAACAGCGAAATAAATCTCAATACATTCGATTATTTTTACTTTACCGACAAACTTCCTAAGACAGAACAAATTTTAACTGTTTTAGTATTTAGTTTAAGAAGGGAAAAATATCCAAATAAGCTAACTTATATATTTATAAGATAATATTAATGTGATTGGTGTGTGTGTGTGTGTGCCTGAGTCTGTTATAAGAAGCACCAGACATTGTCATTATATCATATGTATAGGTGTTTATTTGTTTATATATGCATATACCGTGATTATCAAGGTGTATGCAAATATATAATTTCAACAGCAAATAGGGTTTAATAATAATAAAAAAAACACTAAAATAAGTATCAACACGCAATACATACAAATTCAAGATGATATTTAGCTTACACATGTGGGAATATTAATGCAAACATTCGTATTTATATGCATGTTTAGACAAAGATTAATACATATTTAAATTAATCTGATTTTATGTGTTGTGTTCATGTGGCTTCTTATGGTTTTTGTTATGAACTTTAAAGACTGACCTTAAAAAGATTAGAAATTTGATATTAAAAAATCTATTTGGAATAGAACTAAGACTTCGTACATATGGAAATCAGATTGAGTAACACTGTTTGAGAATTCGTAACAAATACCCTGCAGACATGTGACCTGACAGACGGCCATCTGGCAACAATATTTTTAGATATCGGGCAATAGTTTGAACACCCTTAAGAGCGTACTATAGTCAAGCCCTTTTATTTGATACCCGTTATGAGGAGATTGAAAAAACTCGCTATTTGAATTCAAACGCCATCTTGGACTAAGCATTTTAGTAAAGCCTACCCTATACTACTGACAAAGCCCTTTCACTTTACACCACTACTGAAGGTGTGAAATAAAGACGAGAAATGACTAATGGCATACATAATTGCCAGCTATTTCATCACGGCGGCCATTTTGAATTTGTGGGTTGAACATGATGCACTGTATTCTACTAGACAATTTTTTTTTTCATTCTGATATCCAGTGTTGGGGCAAATGAGTGAAATTTTTTAATAAGTTTTTTATGGATTTGAATCAAATTGTACACTAAAATAAATTTGGAAGATTTCTTAAAGAGACTTATAATTTTAAGTGTTTTAAGTTACGGTGTATTACTGCAATACGCTTTTTCAATGCAACTGCTCTTTTGCAAAATAAAAATATTAATATTCTTGTGTCAATGAAGTTTTGTATTCGTTAGTAGAAAATAAAATGGAAATTAATAAAATTGATTGTGAAAATATCGACTTCAGCACAGAGTCATCGGAATCTAAAATAGCAAAGAAAAAGAAAACTAGAATATGGTAATTTCTCACAACTGGTTTGCCAATTTTTTTTTATATCGTCATCTGATAATCTTTTATTGGACAACATTGTTAGAACAATATCTGCCAATAAATTTGTAAGTTCTCCTGACCAAAGTTTTACAAGTATCTGAAGTAACAATTTACCAAAAGGAAGCAATACTTCATTGTTCTTTCATTGTTGGCATATGCTCAGTTATATCAAAAGTTCTAATAACCGTCTCTATAAAACTTAATTTTTATTATTATTATTAATTGTACTTCTTAACGTCCATTTAAACTTAACCCATTTCTGAATATAACTGCGAAACCTTTTATCCGTACGTTAGTTTGCCTTACTTTATTACGCCCTTTACACGAAAGTGTCATTCCCTATTAATGCCTATAGTCCTTATAGAAAGAGAAATATACTTTAGTAAGTCCGTTTTGCGGTCTGTCCGTATGTATGTTGATATTAACTTTTTGAAGCCCTGATATATACTTCAGACTTTTTTAAGCTATTTGTACGTCAGATATGCTTTCCAGAATTTATTAAAATTAAATTAAAATTCATTTATGTAGACATACAATTAGCTGAGATATGAGTGAAATAACACTATTGCCTCTGTTTTTTACCTAAACAAAATCAAATTTTTTAACTTCTATACATTGACGTAATTGCAAATTTTTTTATTTTTTGATAGCAAAAGCTTTAATATTTTTTTATGTATTTAACGTAAAACGTGCAATGACAATTCCCACAAATACTCCACATCCCCCAAAATGATTTAGTTACGCCCATGCTGTCATGCACCTTCTTGAATCATTTGTTGCGTAAATATAAAATATGTACATTTACAGAAAATTTTGGTTCTTTTTTTGAAAAAAATTTTTTTTTTTAATTATTGTTCAGCTAAAAAAACAACAAGAACTAGTGGTCACTAATATATATCTACAACAAGACAAAGATATCGCCTGGAAAAAATTTTGAAATAAATATGAAAATTAAAAGTTTAAACAACAAAAGCTAGACATTGCTAATTCAATATTTATACATGCAAATGATTCTACAAACTGCTCGAATTGTATTTAGTATTCGTTGTAATATAGCGTTCTCACTTGTTCTTCATTTTATATTTAACTCAAATGAATTGATTCTACTTAGTTAACATTTAATTTCTATTTAAGGCGCATCACTACTATTCCTTCCAATAACAACTTTAAGGTGTTTTTATATCTGCTTATATTATTTGCTTTAGCATCACAAAATATCTATACGAGTATTGACTTGCTGGAAGCTGGTTTATTTTGAGGCAGGAAATATAACAACAATGACAATATTCTCTTGCACACATTAACGTCTTTTGCTATTTATGGTTAAATAAAGATTATATTACGACATTTCATTATGGTTTGGAAAACCCGCACACTGACAGAAAAAAAAAACACACACACACAGTCAAATGCATATACACAAACTATGGTAATTTGATGCAGGCATTTGGGTAAAAATATATTTGTATAAGTGTAAATGAATGCATGTGTCTATTGAAGTCAAAGTAAAAGCCACAACATCAGAATATTTGTGCTTTATTGTATTTCATATAAAGTTGTCATTATGCAACCATATTGTCCATGAAAATTCTTTTGCATTTCAATGTATTCAAAATTACTACTTTGCATTTTAAACATCTGTGCAACAGTAGTAGTGGTAATTTCTGCTACTATTTCTATTTCTACTCATCTTATGTTTTAAATAGAAAAGATAAGTTTGATAAGTGTTTTTTGTCTATTACACACACATACGGTATAAAGGTGAATGAAATGTTATAACTCTATTAGTAGTAAAAGTGTCTAAGTGCGAGTACTAATAGTAGCATAGTTACTTTTAACACCATGTGCTTGTAATATTATTGTACATAAATATTTTGTAATGCTTTTCCTATGTCTGCTATTAAAGCAGTGATTAAGTTATAATGGCTCGTTTTACCAACTATGCTAGAAGAAATGCAAAGAGATGAATTAAACATTTTGTGGGTGGTTAATAAAAAAGTTTGTTCTTGAAATATTTTATATTTTTTATCGGGTTTGTTAAAATTTTTCAGCCAAAAAGATATATTTTTAAATAAATATTATCAAAAAATTCAAAAAAATTTTTTCCTAAAAGAACCATTGCGATGGACCGGAGTCTACGGCCTGCTCTACCTTAAGTACACGAAATTCTAGGTAAGCATTATGTGGCAAAGAGGGATAACTGCTAAAACTGAAGTAATAACACCACTGAAGTGCGGCAAATATAATACTACTCTCAGGCGGATTTTCAAATGTTTTGAACAACTTTACAGGAAGTTATAGTGTCAAAACTTATTGCCGATATTTTTCCAAACAACAATATCATTTGGAATAATAACTTAGTTTAACTTAAAGGTGCTTCAGTAAGAAAGCGCATGTAATTTTTTGTAAAAGTATAAACTCCCAAATTTGGCAGCTGACTATATTTTGATTGTTACAATTGGAGAGTTTTTCAAAAGAACAACGCATTATAAGTTTAAAAACCAATTACAACAATGTGGAAAGATATGCTAAGGTCGCTCACAGACTTTGTATGAGAAATAATCAAACTCACATTAATTTAAAGTTAATAAAAGTTAAAATAATATATTTTATTAGCAGCAAGGCTGTATAATTATATGTAGTGTTAAGCAGCAAGGCAGATTACTAACTGATATTGATGTACAAATTTTTATGACTTAAAAATAAGGTAAAGAAAGAGAAACAACAACTAAAGATTTACATTAGAGCAAAAAATACAAGATCATTATTATTGTGTGTAAATAACACCCGTTATACATATTAAATAAAAATAATGATAATAAATTCACTAACATTCCATTTAAGAACAAATGAACTTAAGTAAGATTAAGGCAGTGAGAAACGTGCAATGAGAGTAAGATAATTATAATATTATTTATAATATTACAATAGAGATAATGCAAAAGCTTTTAATAATAAGTATTTATGTCTCAGAAGGAGAGTTAATTAAACATACATCCCAATAGGAAATACAAGACTTATTTCTAGCGAATAAATTTCTCCAACATTTTCCCCTACCAAGAACGTCAGTTCTTTATTTAAGGTTTTCGCAGCTTTTCAAAATCTTCATCTGAAGGTAAATAGGCAATTTTTGATACCGGTCGCTTAAAGATTTTATCACGTGATTGCAACGTTACCACTCGCACTATTCCATCAGTACCAGGATGGACTTCCTTCACTCTAGCTAATGGCCATTTCCCAGGCGGGCAACGTTCATCAAAAATTAGAACTAGATCTCCGATTTTTGTGTTTTTCGTTGGTTTCAACCACTTTGGTCTAGATTGCAAACGGCATAACCACTCATTTCTCCAACGTTGCCAAAAATGCTGCTTTAGTTTTTCAATTACTTTCCATCTTGTTAACGCATTAATATTGCAGTCAACTAGATCGTCATCGGGCAGACAAATTGTGGCTTCTCCTATGAGAAAATGTGATGGAGTTAAAGCACTAGCATCTGTTGGATCGTTATTTAATGGACACAAAGGTCTAGAGTTTAAACAGCTTTCAATTTGTGCAAGAAGGGTACTTAATTCTTCATAAGTCACTATTCTACTGTCCAGTAATCGTTTCAGGTGATATTTGGTGGACTTAACACCGGCCTCCCAGAGCCCACCAAAATTTGGTGTAGCTGGTGGTATAAAGTGCCAACGTGTTCCATCAGTAGCCAACACTTGCATTAATTCTTCTGGTAATGACGATTTGTTACGGTTATAAAGTATTCGCCACTCTTTACTGGCACCAATAAAGTTTGTACCGCAGTCTGAGTATAGATCTGTACATATACCACGACGTGAAGTAAATCTTCGAAATGCTGCCATGAAGGATTCAGTTGAGAGACTTGTTACAGCTTCTAAATGTAACGCCTTTGTTACCATACAAATAAATAAGCATATGTAACCTTTAGTGGTAACTGAATTTCTGGAAGTTGACTGCTTTATTGTTATGGGACCAGCGTAATCAACGCCGCTATGCTTAAACGGACGAGTAGGTGTTAATCGTACACTAGGCAAATTACCCATCATTTGTTGCGATGCCTTCGCGTTGTATTTGAAACATTTGATGCAACATCGAACAACTTGTTTTGCTACATTTCTACCACCAAGTATCCAATATTTTCTCGCTACATACGATTGCATCTGTAATAGAGATCCATGTAAAGTTTTTACGTGGGCATCTGTAAATATAAGAGTTGACAGAGGGTTCTGCCTTTTAAGTAAAATAGGATGTTTTAATGAAAAATCTAAATTAGAATTCTGTAGTCGCCCTCCTACTCTCAAAATGCTGTCAGAATCAATAAATGGGCATAATCGGGCAAAGTTAGTGTTTACTGTTAATTTTCCATATCTGCGGAGTTCTAACATCTCATTAGCAAAATCAACCTTTTGCGATAGTTTAATAAGTTTATAAAGAGATTGTCTTTGTTCACTTACAGTAAGAAAACCAGTCATCTTACATTTATTGGTTGCAGTATTTTGCTGTTTTTTAACCAATATATTGTAACGAAACCGATCAATATAAGCTGTTATTCGAATAAGCTTTTCTAGGGATGAGAAGAGTTGAAATAGATATGAATATTTGTCATTGTCAGTTTCTTCTGTAGTAGTAGTAATTGATAAATTTATCACTTTATATGATTTAGGCGACTCTTCATTTGTATCATAGTTTAATAACGGTTGAATTGGCCATTGTTCGACGTTTTGCTTCAACCATTTGGGACCTGTCCACCATATTTCGTGCTTAACAAGTTCACTTGGTAGAATGCCTCTGGATGCGCAGTCAGCTGGATTATCGCTTGATGATACGTACTTCCATTGATTTATGTTAGTAAATCGCTGAATTTCGGCTACTCTATTGCCAACGTAGACTGTCCATCTTGACGATTGACCTCGTATCCAACATAAAACGGTGGTGTTGTCAGTCCAATAAGTAATATTAATAATTTCGTGTTCCAATCTTGATTGTATTTTATTAACTAGCTTAACTAAGAGAGTTGCGCCACACAATTCAAGCCTTGGTATAGACAATCTTTTAAGTGGGCTAACCTTTGTTTTGGATTGTACGAGATGTACTGAAGAAATACCATTATTATCAGTAACTTTAGCATAAACAGCTGCAGCGAACGCTGACATAGAGGAATCGCTAAATCCGTGTAATTCTAGTTTAGCGCTTCTATTTAATCCGATCCATCGCGGTATTCTTATCATTTCAAGGGTTTTTAAGTTTCCCATATACATTAACCATTCTGAAACTAAATCTTGAGGAAGTGGATCATTCCAGTCTACCCCGATTAACCACAGTCGCTGGAATAGGATTTTAGCTTTAATTGTAGTTGGAGAAAGCCATCCTAACGGGTCATATAATTTCGCCGCATCAGAAAGTATACTTCTTTTATTTACTTCCGTATTTTGATAACAATTTATTTTAAAAGAGAATGTGTCTGTGTTTACATTCCATTCCAAACCAAGAGCTTTTACGCTATCCTTTTCATTTATTTCAAATACATCTTTCTTTTCTCTTAACTCAATAGGTATGGTATTCATTAGTTCCAAACTGTTCGAAGTCCATTTTCGTAAGGTGAAACCTCCCCTTTTTAACATTTGACACAGTTGTTGTTGTAAGTGCATTGCTTCGTCATAGTTATCAGCACCAGAAATGATATCGTCAACGTATGTATCTGAAATAAGAACTTTACTCGCCATAGGATAATTTTCCTTTTCATCTTCAGCTAATTGTTGAAGTATTCTTATAGAAAGAAAGGGGGCAGAAGTTGTACCGTATGTTACTGTTTGTAATTTATAAATATATATATCATCATTTGAATCTTTGCGCCACAAAATTTGTTGATACCTTTGATGATCTCTTGTTACATTAATTTGACGAAACATTTTTTCCAAATCTGAGCGAAAACCAATTTTAAAACGTCTCCAACGTGTAATCGTAGTGGGCAGATCATTTTGCAATGCCGGACCTGCTGCCAGCTCATTGTTCAAAGAAGATTGCATTTGATTTTTACTACTGCCATCAAATACCACTCTTAATTTTGTTGTAGTACTACTTTTCTTCCAAACACCATGATGTGGCAAAAAATAAGAATTTTTCTCTAAATCATTAGGGTATACACCAACGCTTTTCATATGATTTAAGTTTTCATATTCGTTCATAAATTTGTGATAAGCATCACCAAATTCCTGATTTCTTTCACATTTTGCTTCTATGTGTTTTAGACGTGACAGTGCGATATAATCTGTCATATTAAATATTGGTAATGGTTGGCCGTTAATTAAATTTTTAAAAGGTAACGAAACTGTGTAGCGACCTTCGCTATCACGAGTAGTAGTTGCTTTAAAATATTTTTCGCAGAGCTCTTCCTCTCGTGTCCATATTCTATTTTCTAATAATTCCTCTTGCACCCAAAAGGCCTTAAGTTGTTCCTCTAATGAACAAATGTTTATATTAATTACACTACCATAATTAATCTTTGAAGTAGGTCCTGAAACTACCCATCCGAAATGAGTTTTTTGTAAAAAGATACTATTTACATATTTCATTTGTTCGGGTAGTATAATATCACCATAGATATCACCACCCAGTAGCAAATCAATTTCTCCAGGTTTTAGAAATTCTGGATCTGCTAATTCAAAGTTATTAATGTTTGGAAGTTTACTTTTATTAGAATGCATGGGTTGGTATTGTGTAATAGACGGTATTACCAGTGCACTGCATTTTAATTCAAATTTACTATCTGTTCTTGATTGAAGTATTAAATTGACATATTTACGGCTAGTAATTAATTTATTTTTTCCAACTCCGCTGATTTGTGCAAATGTTTTAAAAGCTTGCAGTCTTAACGTTTGCATGGCATTTTCTGTGATAAGTGTGGCTTGAGCACAATGATCTAAAATTGCTCTTAGAGAAAATATACCATAATCTGTTTTGATATCAACTCTCATTGTAGCTAGTAAAACTTGAGGTGTAGTAAGTACACTACATTGTACTGAGATGTTATTAGAACTGTTTGTTATGTTTGACAATGTCTGGTTTTTATCATCAGGCAACAGGATTTCATTATGAATTGTGGTATGATGTTTTTTGTTACAAATATGACAACGAGCTAATGAGAGACAAGCTCGGCTAAAATGACCAACACTAAGGCAGTTATGACAAATTTTCTTTGTCCGTAGAAGTTCAAGCTTTTCATTCGATGGCATTGAAATAAATTTAAAGCATTTATATAAGAAATGACGTTTGTTGCAGCATGGACAATTACCATCGGTAGTAGATGTTGTTAAATGAATGCTTCTACGAAAATTACTTTTGGTATTTGTTTTTACGCGAGGTACCGAACAAGTGTGTTCAGCTAGAGATTCAAGTGTTCTAAAAGAAGTTTCCAAAAAATTAAAAAGTTCACTAATTTTTGGAATTTCCACGGAAGCTTTAAGAGACTGTTCCCATTCCTTTCTTGTTTGACTGTCAAGACGATTTACTGTAATATGAATTATTATTGCGTCATAAGTTTCTCGTGTAACACCTAAAGTATTAAGCAGTGCTAAGCAGTTTCTCGTAGTATCTAAAATAGTTTGTATACTCTCAGCTGAACCAGTAGAATTTGGTATGGAAAACAATTTAACTAAAAGAGTATTAACAATTTTCCTGCAGTTATGATAACGTCTATTAAGCGCATTCCATGCTAATTCATAGTTCTCTTCGGAAGCTGGATATTCATTAATGATATTCAAAGGAGTGCCTGAGCATGAACCTTTAAGATAATAGTATTTTTGAATTTTTGATAACGCCAAATTATTGTGTACTAATGATATGAACATATCTCTGTATGAGATCCATGACAAGTAGTCACCACAAAAATTTGGTATATCAATTTTTGGTAATCGTGCTTCAGCTGCTATTGTTGTATTCTGTCGAGATGCTGAGGCATGAAATGTACTTGAGTGAAAAATTGGGGAGTTAGGTTGCTGCGATTCGGTAATAATATCTAATATATTTCCTTTAAACGTTTGGAAAAAGTCTTGAAATTCTTCAAACACTTCTTCAGATAGATAAGGCACTTCTTCTGCGCTAATGGATTTTTCTCGAATTATACTTATGAGTTGATAGTGAGTGTCCGTGAACTGCTGAGACACCACTTCTATAGCTTCTAAAATACTTTGAGCATAACCTCTCGTTTTCAGCTCCCTAGCTTTACTATGAAACCTTTCAGATGTTCGTTTTAAATTATTCAATAAATTACGTTGATCTTCAATTATATTCGAGATGTCTTCCATTTTGACCAACAAATAAAATTTGTAATAACGATCAGCTAATTTCACTTTTAGCAAATTTAATATTCAGCAATTATAACTTCGTATTAGGAGATAAAGGCAAAATCCAATTACGAAAGTAATCAACACAAAATATGTAAGCTGATTTATTACTAAAATTTTGCTTTCGACAATTTTCAACTTAACGAAAATATATTAAGAGGTTCTTATGGTTATATTTAAGTATATTCAAAGTCAAAAATGTTCGTCGCCAAAGTTGCATCAATTATTTAATTAAACAATGGTATATATATGAACTTATCCAAATTCAGGCCAGGTCGTATCCACAATTTAGTGATTTTCCAAATGAGTTTTTGTAGTAGATAAGTTTTGAGAATATTCCCGGGTTTCGGCACCAATTTTTAATGTATGAGAAATAATCAAACTCACATTAATTTAAAGTTAATAAAAGTTAAAATAATATATTTTATTAGCAGCAAGGCTGTATAATTATATGTAGTGTTAAGCAGCAAGGCAGATTACTAACTGATATTGATGTACAAATTTTTATGACTTAAAAATAAGGTAAAGAAAGAGAAACAACAACTAAAGATTTACGGCCATATGTATAAAAACTTATAACAGGCTTATAAGTCGTTTTTAAGCAAAATTCACTATTGTTGCATTCATAAACCATTAATAGACTTATAAACCTTTTATAAACCATTTATAAAATCAAAAATTTTATTGTTTGATTTACCCTTCTTTAAACCAAAAATAAGGCGACATTTCATGCATAAATTGCGTTAAAAAATTTTTTTCAAGAAATTTTGTAAAAAAAAGTTAAGAAAAAGTAATTGAAATATTAAAATTGATTAGATTAACACATTTCGACATATAGATACATAAGTGCAATTTATACAAAAGAAAATAATAAATTTAACATATTTTAAATTAAATAAAATTGAAAATTATAATAGTGATGTAAGAAAAACGTAAACAAACTTTTAACCCGAATACTTTTCTTATTGTTATTAACAAAATAGGTAAATAATTAATATTTGTATTATAATTTTTGCTCAAAATTTTTCATATACCAAAGTTATATACTTTTGATTTTTTCGATGACCTTTTTGTGCTTTAATTTTATAAAAAATTTTACCTTTACTTGATACCCGAGTAAATCTTATAGTAGTTATAAGCACCACTAACAATAAAATGACAAATAAATATAAAAAGCGTTGCCATACATACTAATAAAATCACTACAAACATTTAATAACTATAAAAGTGTTATTGTACGTTTATAAATACAAATTCTTATTAGTGGTTTATAATACAAAAAGCGTTTAATAACTATTGTACACTATAGCCATAAAATAACTACTTTTTATGCATATAGCCGTTACATTAGAGCAAAAAATACAAGATCATTATTATTGTGTGTAAATAACACCCGTTATACATATTAAATAAAAATAATGATAATAAATTCACTAACATTCCATTTAAGAACAAATGAACTTAAGTAAGATTAAGGCAGTGAGAAACGTGCAATGAGAGTAAGATAATTATAATATTATTTATAATATTACAATAGAGATAATGCAAAAGCTTTTAATAATAAGTATTTATGTCTCAGAAGGAGAGTTAATTAAACATACATCCCAATAGGAAATACAAGACTTATTTCTAGCGAATAAATTTCTCCAACAGACTTCGATAAATATTTAATAAAGAGAATTCAACTTATGTGTCAAATATTCGAACAATGGTCGAAAATATAAAGAAATTGGGTCGGTAATAGACAATAAAACATCAATGTACCGTTCGCTCCCTAGAAAACATTGCTGCTGTAAACGGAAGTGTTGTTCAAATCCCAAAACACTAAGATCGGCATAGTTCTCAACAGCCATAAGTTTCACAAAGCTCCATGCTACGAATTTTATGCATTCAAAATTTAGCTTACTCAAGACCTCAAACCAACAGACCACGTGAAGCACCGGCAATCTGTTTATAGTTGATGTCAGCTTCAGTTTTTTTAAAAAATTCATCTTCTGCGATGTTGCGAATTTCCTTTGAGAAGACAGAAAATTGTCAAATTTGGGGCTCTGAAAATCCTTGTGCGATCCATGAGAAACAAATGCACCCACGACGAGCAACTGATTGGTGGAGATTATGGTCAGGCGGCAATACATTTACGTTAGTGGTATAGGACTCGTTCTTAGCTAAAGAATTGTATGGCATTTAACATTTAAAAATAATATTTGGAATATGGTCTCCATGACTGCCACTAATGAACGTCATTCTTGCGGTCTAATTTTAAACCACTTTTTTTGAGCTGATTGAGTAGCACTGTTGTATTGTTTTTATGTAAAAAACGACAGAAATATGACAAAGTAGTAAATATTGGACGTGGCTAAAAAGTATGACAATGACACTTACAAAAACGCTGCTTATTTCGTCAAAAGTACGTCAAGTGTTGACTTGTAAGTGAATAACCGTTGCTGGTTTATTAGCATATTTCAAACAGAGATGGGACATGCTCTGACAAAAATTAGTCCAAATGTGTCAAATCACAGGAATAAGGTGACTAAATTACAGGTCCAATTCCTGAGATAATACGGTTTCCAAACGTTTGACTTAACAAACTCAAGAACTTGCGCCATCTTATCGGAACTACTTGTCCAAATGATTCGCAATCACATTAGAAACAAAAAAGAATCATAAAACAAGAGTCCGAGTTGCTGAGACAGGTGTCGGATTTAAAAATAGGAGTATTCTGTAATACTCACAACCACAGCGGTGATGGCTTCTGCTGAACGTACGGTACTCAAAAAAGTAAATTTGTTCACAAGACGAAACATTTTATTACATATAACCAGCTCAGATAGACTTTTATGAGCACCGTAAACTTGACAAAATACTATTTGGCGAAAAGAGTGCAAATCTTTAAAACAAATTCTACGATTTGTAATCTTTGTTCTGGTGTAAGCTCTTGCATTGTAATTTGCCAAAGTATTCTAACAGTCTTCATTATTATGCAGCTAGTTCAGCTGTTATCCCTAGCGAAAGTCCAGCAAATACATCCTTTATAAGAAATTAAAGAAAATCTACCAAGTTTCTACAATTCTTTCTATTTTATATAAATGTGTGGTACCAAACTTCAGTATAATTTAGATACCGGACAAACATTTGCTAAAATACGTTACAAAACACGTAAGAGTTGTTGTTGTTTTCTTTTTTTTTTTTTGATTTCTTATAAAAACTATTTGCTTTTGTAGTTAAGAAAATTGTCCCTTTAATTAGGCATATGTTTTGTATGATCTAAATTTTAATTAAAGTGTCTATAGTGTTTGTATCTCATATATTATAAATGATATCGTCTAATATTTCATTAATTCTTAAAAACAATGTCATAAAATATGTCTTTCTTCACTCAATCTATTCACTAGAAATAATTCTATGTATATCTATTTGTTAATATAAATAACATCCCTGTATTAATGTTTTTTTTTTTTTATTTAGACATTTCACAAACAAAATATTACAGCAAGTATTTGTCCTTTAATTTTCATACTAAATAATAATTAATGTCTATTTTTCAAAACAAACACACATACAGAAAAAACTATTAAAGACAAACATTAAAATTGGAAGAGAGAGAGAGAGAGAAAAAAAACTAAAAATTAACAATTATTGCTGCTGTAGCAGTTGCTTTTATTATGCAAACATAAATATTAGTTTTGTTGCAAATATATTTTTTATTATTACACATTCTGTCTTCATCTATTACTTTAATATTGTTGTATCTACACACAAGTTGATTCGTATAATGACAACACACACAAAGACACCGAACCAGAAGTGAAATGATTTTTTTTCCACAACAACATTCAGCTGTTGGAGCAATGACAATGGTACAACAAACCATCTACCAAGTGTACTAGAATGTAAATTTTAATAATATCATTATGACTACAAAAATATTTGTACATTAGTTTGTGTCAGTAAAACTAAATGAAAAATTTATGCATTCTGTTCAGAATGTTTGTTGTCTTATTTGGATTTTTTAATAGTTGCACACAATTAACATAATTGATTAGATTGTTTGCCAACAAGCAAAGTTACAGCATCTGTAAAAATACATAGTTGCAATAGCAGAACAGGCAGCATCATTATCATTCTCAGAACAGAGATGGAGCAGCTGTTGGTGATATTTTGCTTAACGAATGATAACGACCAGTAGGTACTAACGGAGAGATGAAATAATGTTTGCATAAATATAATAAGTAAACAGTAAATTTTTTGAAAATATAAGGAGTGTATCGAAAAAGATTTGTAGTTGCATTAAGTTAAATAAAACTCAAATCGTGCAATAAATAGTTTTTCTTTTTATCACATTAGCTTTTATATATCTGTGGCTTGGAGCTAAAAGGGCCAATGTCACTTTTTTGCTCTTTTCAGTTAATCATTGCATTATATTGCATATATAAAACTTAAAGTTCAATTCAAATTTTCTCAAAAGTAAATATTTTGACATTGGCCCTTTTAGCTTCATGTCACATATATATGTCAGATACTACTACTTTAAAACTCATTAATTTTCGATTGTTATTACGATCAAAATTGACTTCGAAAAAAGTGCGTGAAAATATAATTAAAACTTTTTAAAAAAATCCGTCATGGACTTTAAAAAAAGTAGCAAAAAAATTGAAAGATAACCCTCAAACTGTTTCAAATGCCATTAAACGGACGACCTGAGCACTGAAAGAAAACCTGGAACAGGAAATAAAAAAGGTCCAAGGGATATTAGTAAGGCAGAAACAGTCGAGCAACTCTTTCGAAGAGCACCATACACTTCTATCAGAATAGCAACGCGTACGGTGAAGTGCTCTAATAGTGTTGTCCAAAGTGCCAAAGCTTATGATGGGCTGAAGACGTACAAAGCTCAGAAAGTTCCAGGTCGCAATTCGGTAAAGAATTTAGAAGCAAAAAACCGAGCGAAAAAATTGAAGGAAGATTTTAAAAAACAATACACCTGTTTTGTGATGGATGACGAAACATACATATTGGTAGATTTTTCTCAACTTCGCGGCCAAGTTTTTTATGTTGCTGATGAAAGAGGTAATGTCCAGGAAGAGTACCGGACAAAAAAACAAACAAAATTCATTAAGAAATTTATCGTGTGGCAAGCTATTTGCAGTTGTGGCAAACGAAGCCAAGCATTTGTGGCATCAGGCACGATAAGCACAGAAATTTATATAACGGAGTGCCTACAAAAACGACTTTTACTTTTTTTGAGACAGCACCGAGTGCCTACATATTTTCGGCCTGATTTGGCATCATGTCACTATGGAAAAAAGGCACTTGAGTGGTATTCAAAGAATAATGTCATGTTTGTACCGCGAGAGGTAAATCCACCTAACTGTCCAAAACTTAGGCCTGTGAAAAGGTACTGGGCTCTTGTAGAAAAGGAATTGAAGAACACAAGAAAGGTGTTCAGATTTTTAGGTGTACAGACCACCTCCTACAAAAAGGCAACATAAGTAACTGTAAAATCTTTAATGGAAGGACTTCCGAAGAAAAGTCGATAATTCTAAAAATATGAAATAATCAATTAAGATTTCAATGTTAAATTTGTATAATATGCCAATAAATTTGCGTATTTTAAAGAGTTTCTATATTGCACGATTGATGTAAGCAAATACCTTTATTTATTAACGAAGTATTTTATTTACAAGCACATAGTTCGTATGCATTAAAGTAAATATCGCTTATATATATTAGGGGAAAAGCAAACATTAATTGTTTCCTAAAATTCATTCACTAAATAGAAATTGCATATTAAGTATCAGTGGCGGCATATATGTTATAACATTCAAATAGAGAGTATAAAGGTATAAATATGAAATTTGTTTCAAAAATCATTTCCGACCCCTTAAGGAATTTGATTGAGCAAAGTCCGTCTGTTGATATGAGTTTGTTAAATACCCCGACATCAAAAAAAAACCTGAGTATGGTAGCATAGTATCAGTAGCACCACATAAATTTTTGAAATATGAACAAATAATCACGAATGCCTCTATTTTTTCCATATTTTTACTATAAAAGTTAAACATTGGTCTTGGGCAATTAGTAGACACGTTTGTGATTATTTATGGATTTGATATGCTTTTAGGGAAATACGTGAAAAATCGGTAGAATTGATTACTAATCAGCAAAGTTATAGGCAAAAAGAATTTGCAAAAATATATATTTTTTAAATTTTAAGCTTCTAAATAATGTTTGGTTACCAAATTATAGGTCGTGGTCAGAAGAATTATTTCTGTGAAAATCTGACAAATCGGCTATAAACTAACTGAGATATAAGCACCCAAATATAACTGCTTTGTATGGTTATAAAATGAAAGGACTTGACTAGGGAAATATAATAACCATTTAAAAATTTAAAACCCATGATGGCCGCTTCTAAAAAATGACAGTCAATAAATTTATATATTTAATTCAGAAACACGTTTTACTAACATATTGCTTGATTTATAAATCGAAAGTTTTATTTATCGTAGTAAGGCCCTAACACAAAAAATTGCAACATTCCAGGAGAAGGTGAAAACGTAATAGAAACAGAACTATCATTATGTAACTTCTTTTGCAAAATTGCTTTTAATCCATTATTTTTGATAGTATTGAGGTACATTTTTGCCTCCAGGCTTATATGTGTAAAATTGTATTGAAATCAGGGGCCTTTCTACTTGTGATCATCGATACATAATTGTCTTATTAATATTCTTAAAATTGCAATCCTTAATATCTCCCACTAAATAAAATTTTGTTTTAGTACAAGCGTTCTGCCCAGTTATAAATAAGATGTTCTAGATTTTGTGGTAGATGGTCTTTATGCCTGACTAAGGTGTGTACTTAGAAGTATGTTTACTACACCAGCTTCAGAATTGTATTAAGAAATGGTTCAATACATCCAGAAAACTCATGGAATATCATAGACTCGTCAATGATACAGTTTCAACATGAAAGTATTTTAGCCATCTTTGGTTGCATAAGTTCTACAAAGTATGTACTTTGTTAACATACATATATATATATATTAATATCATATGCAACGTAAAAATTAAGCTTCAATTCCTTAAACATATTTCTTGACAAAACAAGCCACTTCGTGAAAATTACTATCAACATCTTACTCTCAGTACATCTCTTTTAATACATTATTATTTCCTTATTGGACCGAACAAGGTAAAACTTTTCTGCATCATGGAAAAGCTCTATGTTAGGGGTTATTAATATTCTCTAGAATTAGTTTTCCTGTTGTCTGGCCTTTCAACACCAAGTAAAATTCGGTAAATTCTTGTTATATTTTTCGCACGAGACTGTAAAAAGAGTATATTCGCGACCCTATAAAGTATATATATTCAGAGTTCTTAAAGATATAGGAATTTATAAAACTAAGCCTATAAACAGTTATGTGGAAAAGCTACGAGCTGAGATGTACACGAAAAACATGTTTGACTATTTTTTCAACCCAGAGGCAAATTGAGGCTTTAGTGGAACTTTTTGACATACATATATTCAATATATAAAATACTTTCCTTTGAAAATATTTACAGAAAATTTGGGTTCTGAGTCAGTTATTGGGGAAAAAAATTATGAAAAAAATGTAAATTGAAATTGATTTATAAGTTTTTATCACAGTTGCACCATATAATTGCGACTTATGAATCTGTAAGTGATGATGTAATGAGGTCTAATCATTTATATAGTATTTATTTGCGACCCCATTAAGTATACATATTCTGATGGAAAGATAGAGGAGTAAGTTTATCTAACACAACAACAAAAACTAGAGTTCGCTAACACATACTTATGTCTATATGTACATGATGGTACAAACCGTGTGAAGGATACACAAGATTCGGCACAGCCGAATACAGTGCATTTGTTTGCCTTACTTCAAGTAACATAAAGAAAACACAACAACAAACCACTAAATCAATAATCAAATAATTAAATTAGACAGCTGATCACTTCAGTGCTACCACAGCATACAAATAAATAATTACGGATGCGCTTACGTAAAAGTTGAAAATACTAAAGTAACCATTTCAAAAATGGAAAACTAGCATAATATGGGTTAAATAATTTCTTCTGCATAGAAATTTATTTCATAACATTAACTGTTACAAACATATTTGCAACAAAGTTAAATTAAAAGAACAAGACTTAATAATTTTATTTTTTGTTCTAAGGTTAAATGCCAAAATTTCCAATTAAAATTTTCTAGCAAATAAGGCCCACTGTCACTTAGCAACGACATCATTATTGTGCTTCGTTTTTATTATTATTATTACTGTAGTTATTGTTGCTGCGGCCAATGAATGTGATTGAAATGACAAACATTTGCAACTGATGGTGATAATAATGATAATGTTTTTGTTATGGCAACAATAAGTAGTTTGGTGTGGTGATGCTAAAATTCATTATTCTATGTAACGAGTATTAAATAATGTTTATTTTATCCACAAATACATACACACTTAGCAAAACATGAAACACACACATTTGTTACAACTAAAATCCCTGCAAACAATTTGTTTACCAAATGTCTCTAAAGCGTTTGAACTCTGATGATAAATTTATTTTAAGTAATTTTTTTGGCTTAAGTTAATTTTTCTCTTATTAAGCTTCTTAAAAACATTTTTTAAAATTAAATTTAACTAAATTGTAGTCATTTTAATCATATTGAATATGTATTTCGATATTAGCATTTTAGAAACCAGCTACAATTTCATCATTAGCACTCTTTATCGGTAGAGTTATGTGTTATTTTTAAACTACCATTTATGTTAACATTTAGTGAAAATACAATTATAGAAGTAGAGAATTCATTTCTAAATTTGTCTCTTTTTATCAAATGACATTTTTTTCCATTTCATGCTCTAAATACATTTTCTAATAATATTTAATTATTATGATGAAGTGGCCTCAAATTGGGTAAGATTATTTAAGTGAGTATTTGGCTGCCAGTGTAAAAGAAATCGAATTAAATTTATGTAATTAGCAACCCTTTTTTAGAATTTTTAAAGCTGCAATTATGGTCAATATGCCGCAACTTACCATTGACCTCAAGTTTAGGACCTCACTTAATGGGTCGATTATGGATAGCAACTGAACTTTAGTTGAGTTGCCAGCTAGCAACTACAATTTTTCGGTTGCCAAAATTTCATATGAAATTGACAGTTTTTAGTTGCCAGTTGCCATCTTTAATGCCTTTTTTGGCAACTGGCAACGTAACTGGTTTGGTTACTATCCATTATCGACCCATACATTTGTCGCGATCTATACTGCATGCATCATGCAGATTTGCTCAGAAGATATTTTTCAAACACAATTTCTTTAAAAAAAATATAATTACCGTTTTAATTCTCATACGACAAAATTGATTGATTTTTTTGATATTACTAAGTAGCTTGTCATATGAATATGTTCACAACTTCTTTATGTAAGTATTAAAATATTTAGTACAAATTTAGATATCACTTTCATAATGTTCTTTAATTTCTAGTTATTTAAGATTTTTCTTTTAAATGTAAACTCTTATCTAAAGGCAAGTTTTGCAACCAAAGTCTACATCCAGTAGATAGAAAATGGTAACGATTTTGTCTCGAGTAACTAAAATTATACTTCCAATTGTTTCAACACATCTAAAACAATGATAAAATATATTTTCACTTCATTATTTATTTTTGCCTTTGTACAGCTTATAACAAGTGAAAGGAAATGAAGGAGCAAGAGGAAAACGGAAGTTGGGAAAAAACAAACACAAGTTCTCAGACGCGCTTATTTGCCTACAACTATACCGTATGAAACTAGAATAGTAAGGAGAGGTAAAAGAGAAGAGAATATTTTTTTAGATAATATAAATTTAATAACGAACCGTACTATCGTAAGTTTAATTGTATTTTTTTTTTTTGCTGCTTTTGTCTGTCATACCACACATTATATCAAAAATTATCATCTAGACTTGACAGTGATTTTTCAACATTCAACCTCAAGCAAACACATTTAATAGTTTTATTTTCAAACCACTCTCTAAAATGTTTGCGTTTTATTCGTGTGCTTCACCATCTTTTATTCGTTTTCTCGTTAAAATTTCTAACATAAAAGTTTTCTAATTAATTTTATTTATCTTCTTGAAATTGTGTAATAAATATTGTCAAAAATAATAAAAAAAAAAATAAAAAATAAAAAAGTATTCGCTAACGAAAGCTTTTTAGTTTAAAATCTATGTCTTTGTGTGTGTGTCTGTGTTGGAATTAGACAATGAGTTTGAGAGTTGCAAAATGTCATTAACATTTAATAACGGAATTTTCTGTCAACTTATTTAAGCGTGTGCGTGTTTTTAAAATGTTCCAGAATATGTGTTAAAAACTATTTTCGAAATCTAATTAAATGTTAAAACTTTCTTTTCCATTTCGTTTGAAATAAGTGAGTCAAAATCATATAAACTTTAAATAACATTTTCTAAAACCATATAGAAAAATCTATTGTCTGCATTTGAATGTGTGTTTTTGTGTTAAACTGTTGTTGTTGTTGTTGTTTAATGACATTTTTAAAGAGATTTTTTTTTCGTTTTTTATATTAAGTAAAACTTTTTAAATGACTATGACTTGTTGGGTTCATTCTCTAGATATTTCTTAGTTTGATTATGGCGTAAACTTTACTTTTTTTTGTACTTTTGATATTTTATTTTTATCTTCATTAAAAAGTTTTCAACAACATGCTCTGAGGTAAAGGAAAAAATGGGGAAAATATGAGCAAAACTAACACAAGTTGTACATATGTATATTTTGATAAAGACATTGTTTAAATGACGAACAAAATCTGATTTTTTGATAGTTTTTATCAATATGTTAATTTAGTTTTAATAAAACTTAAATTACAAGTTGAAATTTCTTTAACACCAAAATACAGAGAGAGAGAGAGAGAGTGAGAGAAATATGTATGTAATACATCAGGGATTTTATTAAACTAAAAAAATGTTTCTAAAAACAATGAGCTGTTACGCACTAAATCGTATAAATTTAAAACCTTAGAAAAATAAAAATATAAAAAAACACGTTATATATAAATTTTATAGTAAAACTAAATAATGAGGGAATTTTTTCGTTTAAATTTTTTATATTTGAAGTTTAACATTTGAAATAAATGAGAGAGGAGAGCAAATTATTTCCTATCTGTAGACTTTGACAGCTGAAATTTAGAATAAGTAAAGAAAAACATAATCAGCTGACGAAACAGGACTACCTGATGTATAAATGTGCATTGGTAAAACTCTTCAAACATTATATAAAAGAAAATCTTGTCAGCAATATTTTCCATAATTACACACAAAAAAAATTTTTTAAATTATCCCTCGTGTTATCTCTAAGGTACATTAATAATTAAAAGGACACAAATATTTTATTTTTGTATAGATGTGTGAATACATACACGCAAAGAAAAAACATGGTTGTAGTAATCATAATCGAAGAGCAACACGAATTGCATGATTGTGGTTAAAACATATAAACGCTTGATTATCGTGACAAATCCTATGATAAAAAAAATAAATTCAACTATTATTTGTTTTCGGCAACCAAATATTGTTAAGGCGAATATAATATGACCATCCTGATCATGTTGTTACCATTGTTTTTCTTTTTTTTCTCGGTCTTATATTTTTTTAAACATTTTAAAACCGTTTTCTATATATATAAAAGTGAAACTCTGTGTGTGTGTTAGCTATAGACTCCGAAACTGTAAAACCAATCGTGCTCAAACTTTTGCAAGTTGCTGTACACACTTTTCAGGGGGTGTTTATGGGTGGCAAAAAGTGGGCAGTGCCACGTCCATAAAAATTTAGTTATAATTTTTAGCTACTTGCACTTGACCAATTTTTCTGAAACTTTGCACACATATTGAGCTGTCATGACTTTATAATTTCGTGATTAGAAAAGTGGGCGGGGACACGCCCATAAAAAAGTTATAATTTTGAGGTACTTGTACTGGATTGATTTTTCTAAAATTATAAATCGAAAGTTTTATTTATCGTAGAAAGGCCCTAACACAGATAATTGTAACATTCCAGGAGAAGGTATAAACGTTATAGAAACAGAACTATCATTATGTAACTTCTTTTGCAAAATTGCTTTTAATCCATTATTTTTGATAGTATTGAGGTACATTTTTGCCTCCAGGCTTATATGTGTAACATTGTATTGAAATCAGTGGCCTTTCTACTTGTGACCATCGATATATAATTGAATTATTAATATTTTTTAAATTCCAATCCTTAATATCTCCTACTAAATAAACTTTTGTTTTAGTACAAGCGTTCTGCCCAGTTATAAATAAGATGTTCTAGATTTTGTGGTAGATGGTCTTTATGCCTGACTAAGGTGTGTACTTAGAAGTATGTTTACTACACCAGCTTCAGAATTGTATTAAGAAATGGTTCAATACATCCAGAAGAATCATGGAATTTCATAGACTCGTTTATGATACAGTTTCAACATGAAAGTATTTTAGCCATTTTTGGTTGCATAAGTTCTACAAAGTATGTACTTTGTTAACATACATATATATATATATTAATATCATATGCAACGTAAAAATTAAGCTTCAATTCCTTAAACATATTTCTTGACAAAACAAGCCACTTCGTGAAAATTACTATCAACATCTTACTCTCAGTACATCTCTTTTAATACATTATTATTTCCTTATTGGACCGAACAAGGTAAAACTTTTCTGCATCATGGAAAAGCTCTATGTTAGGGGTTATTAATATTCTCTAGAATTAGTTTTCCTGTTGTCTGGCCTTTCAACACCAAGTAAAATTCGGTAAATTCTTGTTATATTTTTCGCACGAGACTGTAAAAAGAGTATATTCGCGACCCTATAAAGTATATATATTCAGAGTTCTTAAAGATATAGGAATTTATAAAACTAAGCCTATAAACAGTTATGTGGAAAAGCTACGAGCTGAGATGTACGCGAAAAACATGTTTGACTATTTTTTCAACCCAGAGGCAAATTGAGGCTTTAGTGGAACTTTTTGACATACATATATTCAATATATAAAATACTTTCCTTTGAAAATATTTACAGAAAATTTGGGTTCTGAGTCAGTTATTGGGGAAAAAAATTATGAAAAAAATGTAAATTGAAATTGATTTATAAGTTTTTATCACAGTTGCACCATATAATTGCGACTTATGAATCTGTAAGTGATGATGTAATGAGGTCTAATCATTTATATAGTATTTATTTGCGACCCCATTAAGTATACATATTCTGATGGAAAGATAGAGGAGTAAGTTTATCTAACACAACAACAAAAACTAGAGTTCGCTAACACATACTTATGTCTATATGTACATGATGGTACAAACCGTGTGAAGGATACACAAGATTCGGCACAGCCGAATACAGTGCATTTGTTTGCCTTACTTCAAGTAACATAAAGAAAACACAACAACAAACCACTAAATCAATAATCAAATAATTAAATTAGACAGCTGATCACTTCAGTGCTACCACAGCATACAAATAAATAATTACGGATGCGCTTACGTAAAAGTTGAAAATACTAAAGTAACCATTTCAAAAATGGAAAACTAGCATAATATGGGTTAAATAATTTCTTATTTAAGTTGCTGTACACACTTTTCAGGGGGTGTTTATGGGTGGCAAAAAGTGGGCAGTGCCACGTCCATAAAAATTTAGTTATAATTTTTAGCTACTTGCACTTGACCAATTTTTCTGAAACTTTGCACACATATTGAGCTGTCATGACTTTATAATTTCGTGATTAGAAAAGTGGGCGGGGACACGCCCATAAAAAAGTTATAATTTTGAGGTACTTGTACTGGATTGATTTTTCTAAAATTTTGCACACATATTGAGCTGTTATAACTATACAGTTTCGTACTTAGAAAATTCGGCAGTGCCACGACCATAACAAAAGTAATATTTTTTAATTTCTTGCACTTGACCGATTTTTCTAAAACTTTGCACACATATTGAGCTGCCATGACTATATTATTTCTTGATTAGAAAAGTGGGCAGTGTCACGCCCATAAAAAGTAGTTATCATTTTCTGCTACTTGAGCTTCACCGATTTTTCTGAAACTTTGCACACATATTGAGCTGTCATGATTATACAGTCTCGTGATTAGAAAAGTGGGCAGTGCCACGCCCTTTAAAAAAGTTATAATTTTTAGCTTTTTGCACTTGATATTCAATTAAAATTCAGAACGCATTTTCATTCATTAAGGGACGTAGCAACGCGCACCGGGATTTTCTAGTTTATATACATAGATAAGTTTTATGTTTTAACAACAATCAATTAAACCACACATATTATGATGATCTCATATTATGCTTATAATAATAACATTATTTAATTCGGTTAAAGGTATAAATTTTTTAAATTTCTTATTCAGTTATATAAAAAATGAAACTATCCAGACCATGATTTATGATTCACGCTCTTACATGTCTGTGACACATATTATTAATAAGGCTTATTGCGATTCGTTATCCTCTCGCTTCCATGTCGGAAACGACAAAACTACTTCAAGATCTCTATTGTTTTATATTGTCGTAAATAATAACAGGCTCCCAAAAAATACGTCAGTGACATTCACTATAAAGCTGGAGTTATATGCCATGCATTCTATCCGTTAATCATTTTTATAAAATATGTAGTAAAATACGTATCAACGCAGCAAAATAGGTTTACTTTTTACTTTTGTATTTGCCCCATAAAAGGTGCAAAATATCAGCTGTTGTTGATAGCCATGGATGCCAAATAATATTTTTTTTGCCAATGTTGTCCGATAAATCTGTTTGTGTGGTGAATTTATTTGTTCAATTTTTTGTGTTTAAAATTATTTTTAATATAAGAAAATGCATTCGAAAAAAAGTTCACAATTATTTTTAAGAAAAAAAAATACATAAAAACTAATTTTAAGCACAATTTTTTCATTACCAAAATTTGTATTCTATTTATCGATAACTGTTATGTGCTGAGTGTAATTTCTGTGTGTTTATTTTTAAAAGAAAACAAGATGCAAAAAAACACTTACTCTCCGATCCAAATACAATTCCTCTCGTGTTATTTTGGAGCATTTCGTGGGCCCTAGCAGCATAAAATATCATGTAAATAAACTCAACGAATTCCATAAATTCTTTTAAAACATCAATTCCACTTTCTTTTTTGGCTAAATTGTTTTTAGTTGATAAAAATATAAGCAAAACAACGGGTTAAAACAAAAAAGTTTATGCATAAAGCGTGTTGTGTGTAACTTGAATTTAAAACATATAAAATGATACAAAAGTATCAAACGCAGCAACGCATGACCGGATGGAAAGTAACTCCAGCTTAAAGCTGAATATCTGTTTGATTTTTGATGGGTTAAGTATTTTTAAATTGTTGTAGTATTTTGCCGATTCTTAATAAATATTTATAATTTATGTCCAAGACCATTGTTTGTCACCCTTTATTTTTTGTTGAAGTTAACGGCCTAATAAGAAATTACTTAAATCATACAAATGCTTAAGACTCTGAATTTGACAGTTTTCTATGCTCTAATATGATTGAGAGTTTAAAAAAACATACTTTTCTATCTTACTAAGCCACAAATTAAAAAAAAAACATTAAGGTCTACATAAAGATAATTTTAAATTTGTATTAAATTCTCAAAATTGTTTTAATGCGTATGTCAACAAATCCGCTTTTGTAAAGTTATTATCCTCGTAAAATATTCTAAACGAGCGAATAGATATTACTTATGTACTTAATTTGCTTATGCATATTATGGCTAAACTTTTCATTTGCTTCATACTGTCAGCTTAACTAGCTTTTAATTTTTTCAAATGTCTTAAATTTATCCTATAATCCACCATATGACTCGCATACATTTCATTAGCACTTGTGGTAGATATACAAAAATCCCTTATCACCTGCTAAAAAAGGACATTATTTCTTCAATGTCTTAGCAATTTCCTTAAGTGCTTTTAAAAACATTAACAAGTTTTAGAAATCGTATGTATCTGCAAAACTTTTTTAAAACCAAATATTTATAATCAAAAGATTCTAATTTGAAATTGACACTTTGTTGTATCATAACAAATTTCCTTAATTTCTCTAGAGATCAAAACGAAAGATATTTCCTTAGAAATACATTTTTAGTCATGCTAATCATCTTGCCTTGCAGAGCGTGTTGAAAAAAGAAATTGTGTTTAAAAAAAAGGAAAATTTTTAACAGTCAACAAAATGTCAATTCAATTAAATAATTGTTTAGGTGTCACAAAATGTCTTATTTCTTTATTTCAATAAAAAAAAACTATTTAAAATTTTGTGCGACACCTGGTGTAAATGTTTGTTTGCTTTTACAACAATAAAAGTCCTTTACTTGTTTTTGGTGTAAAGTGTTGGAGAAAATTAAGGTTTTGGCTTATACTGGTATGTACGAGCATTTATAAAATTGTTAAACAATTTTAAACATCTGCTTCGGTTCTATGGGGTTTGTTGAATAATTACTAAACATTTATATTTATATGTGTATGCACATGTTCAAAAGTATAGAGTTTTGTTTTTATACTAAAGATTTTTTGAAACATTTTTAAGTTTTAAAGCCATAATTACCTTTGTAATAATTAAATAAACTTTTAATATAAAAAGCTTTTTTATATTAAAGTGACTAAGTTGTAAAAGAAATATTTAAGCTAATGTTTTTAACAATTAGAAGAAAAATACAAGCAAAGAAATCAACATAGTTGAGGTGATCATAATCCAAAAACAAAACACACTATTATTGGACTGTGTGATTGAGGTTAATAGTTATATAAGGGTTGAAAGTTTTAAGGCTTAATCAAAGCTTTGTAAAATAATTAAAAATTTCGCATAATCATACAAAATGCATACAATCATAACATGATACCACATGATCACAGAATTGTAGAAATATTATGATAATATGATCTCACATATATTTTATATTTTTTCTTATCACAGAATGTGTAAAGATATATCGATGATCATAGGTAGAGAGGCCATTACTCAAATAATGGTTAATTTATAGGAGAAGATAAAAAACGTCATTAAAGCTTTATTATCTTAATTTTATTTTTTTGTAAAATTGGCGATGAAAGTGTTATTTTCGTTAATGTTGTGTTAGATTTTTGTGTCATGGTCTATTTGTATTAAATAAGTATATAGGAATCACTGAAAAATACAATTTCGTAAAAAATTGAGGAAAGGGCATTTCACCTTTGATATAAAGGTTTGTCATTCCTAGTATATATTTTCTTCCAAACATGAAAAGGCGAGTCTGTCTGTCTGTCTGTGTGTATGTTAAATTTGTTTCTTGATAACCTCCACTCCAGTCATGGCTTATAACCGTGTGTAATATCAAAATATCAGAAATATTTAGGAGTAAATTGGACATAAATATCTCTCTTATATACGTGCAAATAAACTAGGACGCTGCTGATTTTTATACCCGCCACCAAAAAAATGGTGGGGGTATATTCATTTTGTCATTCCGTTTGTAACACATCGAAATATCCATTTTAGACCCCATAAAGTATATATATTCTGAATCAGGGTTTGATTTGATGACGATCTAGCTATGTCCGTCCGTCTGTCCGTCTGTCCGTCTGTCCGTCTGTCCGTCTGTTGAAAGCACGATAGAGGTCGCACCGAAAAAGCTAGGAGGCTCAAATTTTGCCAGAATCTTTCTTATAGACAAGGTTTGTTTGGTATTGAAAATGGGCTATATCGGAATATTAGGAAGTGAGTTATAGCTCGGAATGCAAGAGTAGGTCGAAAAAACCGTGTCCTACGAACATCGAATAAAATGGTATTTTGTCCAAATTGATTAACGTACAGTCATGAAACTTCGAATATATATTTCTCGAGTCAAAGCAATATCTCTCACCAAAAATTACCTAAATCTAATCATTAGGAAAGGAGTTATCGATCAAAATGTACGAAAATTTATACCGCACAGTGTATTTTTCGGTATATTTAAAAACAAAAACGTCATAAAACCAACAAAATTGGATGTACGACTCTGAAATTTTGCACACTTTGCTTTTTGGTGAAAGGCTTTTTTTTAACGGAAAATCAATGTGCCACGCCCACTTTTACGCCCACCTCCCATATAACGTTTTACCTAAAATTGATATAATTTCTCTATTAATAAAGATTTTGGAATTATAAAGGGCTATATTGAAACATCTAAAATGTACTCATTCGCAAAAATAACTTTGACACGCCTACTATAACGCCCACTTTTCACGTTATCTACCGTTAATGAAATTTAAAAACTCATAAAACCGCCAAAATTAGAGGTATGATGATCAAATTTGCTACGTATATCCCCCTAGACAGTGTCATTATTGTACAAAAAAATTGAGGTGCCACGCCCACTTTTACGCCCACCTCCCATATAACGTTTTACCTAAAATTGATATAATTTCTCTATTAATAAAGATTTTGGAATTATAAAGGGCTATATTGAAACATCTAAAATGTACTCATTCGCAAAAATAACTTTGACACGCCTACTATAACGCCCACTTTTCACGTTATCTACCGTTAATGAAATTTAAAAGCTCATAAAACCGACAAAATTAGAGGTATGATGATCAAATTTGCTACGTATATCCCCCTAGGCAGTGTCATTATTGTACAAAAAATTAAGGTGCCACGCCCACTTTTACGCCCACCTCCCATATAACGTTTTACCTAAAATTCATATAATTTCTCTATTAAAAAAGATTTTTGAATAATAAAAGGCTATATTGAAACACCTAAGTTGTACTCATTCGCAAAAATAACTTTGACACGCCTACTATAACGCCCACTTTTCACGTTATCTACCGTTAATGAAATTTCAAAGCTCATAAAACCGCCAAAATTTGATGTATGATGATCAAATTTGCTACGTATATCCCCCTAGGCAGTGTCATTATTGTACAAAAAAATTAAGGTGCCACGCCAACTTTTACGCCCACCTCCCATATAACGTTTTACCTAAAATTCATATAATTTCTCTATTAATAAAGATTTTGGAATAATAAAAGGCTATATTGAAACATCTAAAATGTACTCATTCGTAAAAATAACTTTAACACGCCTACTATAACGCCCACTAAAACAGACAAAATTAGAGGTATCATAAAGGAAATTTGCTACATATATCCTTCTAATCAATGCAGTTGTTGTGCCAAAAAGTTTAGGTGACACGCCTACTATAACGCCTACCTCCCATATAACGGGTTTTCTTAAATTCATGTAATTTCTCTATTGACAAAGTTTTTGGGAAAATAAAGGACTATATTGAAATATCTAAGTTGTATTTATTAGCAGAAACTTTATTGACACGCCTACTTTAACGCCCACGTTCATTAAAAGACTACATTTACAAAAGCCTTTTAGTAGCATATCGAAGTTATAAAGGGTGGTTAAATTTTAAGGGCTGATGTTGAATTATTCAAATTATTTAGGAAATTATTATTATTTCTTTTTGTAATGATAATATTTGTACGGTTCAATTATGTATTTAACAAAATATCGGCCAAATGCCCCCCCCCATCCTTGGCGCCACTCCTCTATCTGATGGTCCAAATTTTCAATGACAATGTTGATGCTCAATTGTTGGGCACGATGATGAGTCGAGGTTGACTGCTCTTTTGCCACACTATCGAAAAAAACAACCATGCTTCCCATTCAACGAAATAAGAATGCATTCACAGATTTTTTAACAATTTATACAGACCTGTTTTGCAGAAATTTAAATATTTTTTACAATTTTCCCGATTGTGGATGAATTTGAATGATTATGTTGATCAAAAGAATTACGAAGTGCACAAAATGCATTTTGATTTAAACACCCATTTTCATAAAAAAAACCTGAATAACTTTAAAGAGTTGCTCATTTGCGTATCTTTCTACAGATCAAATTGAGTAAGTTTGAGATTGAGAAATGTCAAGTGAAATGCAGAAAACAAATTTAAAGACTAGGTGTAGTTCACCTTCAACATGGGCCCTAAAAAATTTAACCACCCTCTACAAAGAAAGTGATACATATTTTATTATAAAGATATTATTCAATAGCGATTAACAAAATAATAAATATTGTGCTTTAAATGTACACAAAATTGGTGGTGGGTATAAAAGATTCGGCACAGCCGAATATAGTGCTCTTACTTGTTTCTCTTATTTTCACAAACAATATAAAATTTTTAAGACACATTTTTCATTATTTATAGATATGATGTGCCTCTAGAGATGTTTTTGCAAAGTTTTGAACATATCGGTCACTAATCGGCGAAGTCAAAGGCAAAAGTTATTTGGAAATATTTTTACTTTTAAAATATATAAAAAAAATTTAAGCTCATAAATAGCTTTTGGTAACGAAGACACTGAATTAAAAAACATGGTTTTAAAAATTATAACTAAAAAAAAATAACAAATTCGTCTTGAAACTAACTTAGATATAAGCACCAAAATAAAACTAATTTGGTAATTATACTAAAATTTACAATTGAGAATCGTTCTTATCAATTTCAATACTAACAAAATTGCCAATATGGGTACTAAAAATAAGGGCTTTTTTTAAAAAAAAGTTTTAAACCTACCAGAACATACACCAAATTATGCGCTTATGTTAGAAACTGATATTGTTAGTAAACATTACACTTACAATACATACAAAGAGTTATGTTTGAATATCATGCCAACCAACTTCCAGCTCAAATTACACAAATATTGTTTCGAAAGGAACTTTTCTGGGTTAGAGAACTGCAAACAATTGCGGAAAACTGTAGTATACCATGGTCAAATATACAACCAAATAAACATCTTTGGAGAAATCAATGCAATCTACTTTTAAAAGCAATATGGGAGAAACAACAATCTGAATTTATGTATAACCAGGAAACAACCTCTAGAATATACAAGAACTTAGATCATACAAGAGGTATCTTTTACTTTAAAGAGCAAACCAAAATAAAAAATATTACTTGGATTTTTAAGTCAACAGAAGCGGATAAGGTATGCAAGCTTTGTAATCTTCATGTGGTGGAACAAATTTCACTTAAATATAGAAAATATTTACTACAAGAATTCAATTAAAAGCTTTGAAAAATCTTTGATAGCTAAACTTAATATGCTTAATTGACAGACGTTTTATATAACATTGTCAAATTATATACATATCTAATTCACTTTCTTGTTTGCAATAAAATATTTGTTTTTATACTTATATATTTGTATCTACATATAACTTATTATGTTTAATTGTAAATAAAGAGAACTTTACTACTACTATTATTATATAAGGGCTTTACCAGTTACATACAGTTAACTCTGAAAAGGTATAAATTTAAAATGGAGGCTGGAAAAAATGGTAAAAATTATTTTCTTAGCCACATTAATGTGAGTATCATATAAAAGGTATTGACTAGTAGAGTACATATGATGGTGAAGGGTAGTTCCAGATTTGGTACATCCGTTTAAAAGGCTCTTAGTTATTTATTTTTTTCCGTAAATAATAAAATTCTAGCTAAAGCTTGGTTATCAAAAGGAAATAAATTAACAATAATTGTAATCTACGAAAACCTGATATTTTTGTAATACGCGCAGCATTGTGACATGATCATCATGGCGTTTGTATGCGTTTGTGTATGCAAATATCCCAATTGAGTAACTTTTAATACAAAAACAAATGCATTTCAAACTTTTGTACATATTAATATTTATCTTTTCTAAGATGAACGTTATTTGAATTTAAACTTCTCGAAATATTTTTTTTTATTATGTTTCAAAATACTCATATAATTTATTTAAATCCTTTTCCCCACATAAGCCAAAACTAACACAATTTGACTGATGAAATTTTAAGGCCATATTTAAGCGGAAATAATGAAAAAAATAACAACAAAAAAACTCTTGAACATCATCCAATAAGGAGCAGTCAAAGTTTCTCTAAAAATATCGATGAGCTGTTAAGGAAATAATTTTTAATTTTAAAGGGTTAAAATTCTAGACCAATTAAGCTAGAATTATTTGGCTCGTTTGGTCGCAGATTTTAGCCAGATAAAAATTTTTAACGAATAACGTAGTACGTGGGTCCTGTTACCAATACAAGCCAAGAGTAATTATTTTAATCTACTACACATGCTTTAGCTAATTTTGAATACACTCAACTAAATAAATGGCTTTGCATAATTATCTTAATTGTATTATATTCTTAAAATTTATAATAACTTTACCGCATAGACCCAACTGGGTTTGAGCAATGTTCGCAGTCATTAATTAATTGATAAAAAATATTAATAATGGCCAGCTGCATTTAAAAACACAAAAAAGCATTTTAAACCTTTCAAATAATTTCTAAGACACTATACATTTTTTCATATAGGTATATAGTAAACATATGAAAAAGATGTAAAAACTTCACTAATAAACTTTTGTCTTCTCTGGTTTTTTTATTTACAGATTTATTTTAAAACGTTGACGGTGATGATGCTAAGAATGATGCGGCACGTAGTAATGACAGAAAATTTAAAATTTTCTACAACTATTTACTTTTAAAACAAAAGAAAAAAATACAACGTTTATATAAAAAGCAGCTCTTCGTCTTGATTGTTATTTTATAACCCGCCATACAACTTTCTGCCAACTACTTGTTACTACTACGTCTATAACTACAACTAACACACATATATAAAAACAAAATCATAACAAGGAAAGTTCGCTTTTAGAACCTTATAGCTCAACTTTAAATTATGTACAGATACATGTAACAAAAGCTGCTGCAACTACAAACACAACCATATTGAAGCAGCGCATACAAGAAGAAACATTAAATGAAATGCAAGTAAAAAAAGTTTAAAGAAAACAAAATGTTTTATGTTTATGATAGAGAGTCATAAGTAGTTGTTGGAGTATGTGTAAAGTGTGTGTGTATATACGTGTGTGTTTTAAACTGGCTGAGTGACTAACACAGTGTGTGTTTTCTTTAAGAAATAAAACGAATTTATGGCGCCGTTAAACATTTAAAAATGCAACTCTGTCTATTACACATCCACTCATTGATTGCACCCGCTGGCTTTGTGGTTGCCGTTAATGGTCGTCTTCGACAGTTGTCTTACTCGTCGTTTTTGCGGTCGTCGTCGGTATAGAAAAGATGTTAACGACAATGTCGCTGATGAACATACTGTTTGTTGTTGCCGGTTACAAGTGATAAAATAAATTGACTCGCTATTAGAGTGTACTGTGTTTGTGTCTTTAAAAAATCCTAAAGAGACGTGAGCTTATTATTATAAAAAACTACTAAAAACTATTAGAAGGAAAAAAAAATAATGAACAAACATTTATACTTATAGCCACTTGTATAACAATGCACGTTAAAAATGCAAACAACCATTTAGCTGCTCAACTTATAACAACATAATATTTACAACTTTCTTCTCTATAACAGCAAGAACTGAAAAAAATATAAAAAAGTCTTTAGAGATTCAACACCTTAAACAAAAGAAATAGAGAACGAAAGAAAATAGAAACACAAAAAAAAATAAAGAAAACCCACCCCCGTTTTATTTAACAGCACTTAGTTTTTAAAAATTTATAAAATTAAAAAAAAAAAAATAATAAAACACTTTCCTACTACTGCAACTACTACTTACATAAAAATTAGCATTCTTTGAAC
Organism: Phyto melanocephala; assembly: GCA_941918925.1. Taxonomy (NCBI): domain Eukaryota; kingdom Metazoa; phylum Arthropoda; class Insecta; order Diptera; family Rhinophoridae; genus Phyto; species Phyto melanocephala. Next base: position 58,277,945 of record OW799234.1, on the reverse strand, counting down.
TCACTCGCTAAAAAGAAATCATTAAAATTCTGCCATAAAACAAAGAAAACGAAGAAAACATCACTTTTCCTTACGAAAAGAACAAAAAGATTTCTTTGTGTGTCTGCTTCCAGAAACCGAAACGTGTTCAAAGCAAAACAAACAAAAAAATCACACCTACTTGGGAAATGGCTAAAACAACAAAACAAAAATTAAATCAGAATTGAACTCCATCAATAACAAATACAACCACCCAAAATAATAAAAAGAAAAAATAACAGCCATTTACAACATAATTATGTGCAAAAGTGTTTCATCAAGATTCATACAGTGAAATAAAAAATTATTAAAAATTTATATAAATAACTGAAATCAAATCGTTTTATACGTGGCTTTATTGTTGTTATTTTTATTATTGTTGTTGTGTGAGCTGTTACAAATTCAACGTCGAAATGCAAATAACTGTCCCTTTTAGGGCTCTTGTGATTGCCCATTTATTCTACTGCGTAGCACCAGCTGGAGGTAAGTGTATCATAAATAAATTTTCGTTTCTTTTCAAACGATAAATAAATTTGGAAATAAAAAAAAATAAATAATAAGTCTTGCCAAAACACGAGGCGGAGTTATTAATATTTAATTTATTGACGGCAATTATTACTGTTGATTTTACTATTGGCATCTGTTTTATATTCTACATTCAGTGCCATTATAAACATAATGAAATAATAATGAGACGAAAAGAAGAAACAGATTAAGCTTATTATATTTTTTTTTATCTTAATTATTTATTAAAAGAAATTGAGTTGAAGAATAAAAAAATAATTAAACAGTAATTGATATATTTACATACATACTTAGAAAAAAAAATACTTTAAAATTTACTTAAAAATTGTTGTTCATTTTTTAAGAAAAAAAAAATATTTCCGCTGGTTTATACGCAAAACGGTAATTTTAAATTAGTTTTTTTTTTGTTTGCGTTACTGTATATATTTTAATTAAAATGGGGAGATTTATTAAGATAATTTTAGTAACTTTCATCATCACTAGTGGCGACAGCTGTTACGTATAAAATGTTTATTCGTTGTAAGACTATTGTCCATTGTAATATCGCCATAAATTCTTTTGTTCTAACTAGTTTAAGGCTCTTTCGAAATTGTGAAAAATTTCAAATTCAAAGCCTTTTTCATATTAACGAAATTCTATAATTAGGAATTTTCTCGTATCTCAACATCAAAAAATACTCAACTTTTATACAAATAATTTAAAAGGACGTCGAATGTTTTAGTACTTTAAAAGTTTTACTGTCGTTTTCACAAAATACATTTAACACGTTCGCCACTCAATAATTTTTGGTGCTTTCAATTAAAACTCAAAAACAAAAGTATGAACATATAAGTGACATGAGTTTTCTTAACCATTTTCTTAAGAGAAACTGAGTCTCTCGTATCTGTGACACACACATATAAGCCTGATATGAGTGACATGAGCTTTGTAAAGACTTTGTGTCACATATGTGAGTCGCTAAGTGGTTTGATTTCTATCATTGAAACATCAATTTCAAAAATGTTATTATTTATTAAAAATTTGTTATACCTACATATCGATACTTTAATAAACAAACACCCTAAGTAACGTTTTCCTAACTTTTCAGAAGAGAGAAAGAACTTAACAAAAATTGAAATTTTCTAGTCGCGAATTTAAAATTAAATTCTCTAAGTATTTATTATTTTTGATATTAAACATAAAAGAACATTACAAAAATACAATAAAGAAACAAATGTATGTGTTTTTATAGTTTTTTGTGATATAATTACATTTTTTTTATCAATAACTTTAATTTTATTCATTATAAAATATAAAAGCGGCATCCCTGAAATTTGTATTGCTAAAATGCACATCAGCTGATTATTATGTTGTTGCTGTCTTCAAAATAATTATGAAGCTGACTTCAGAGCAGCATTTGAAGTTGGCAGCATTTGAAGCCGTGAAGTTGTGAAGTCTGCTGGCGTCTATGTGTTTAGAGCTACATGTATAGTAGCATAAACATAAGTTACAAGGTACCTATGAGGTAAACTATCATAACAATTATGGCAATCGGTAGGAATTAACTTTTTTAGAAATTATTGCTTTATATAAGCATCTAGGAACAACGTTTTTAATATTTTTCTTGAATCTATTAAACAAAAGAAGTTCATACTCACCATTTATATTCGTTTTGTAGAACAAAAACCCAGACGAATGATATGCGCAACATATTCACAGTTGGATCGCCACTGCTTCTTCCTACATTGCTCAAGAAATTATTTTGATAAAAACATCTGGTCTGGTGATTTAGCAAGAAATTTTTCTAAATGCTTAGTGATGCACGTTGCAAAAATTGAAGCTACGGGATTTTCATCCATAAAATAATTTAGGGATTTTTTCGATTTCTTATATTTTTGTTAATTTTTGTCGGATCACGGATCGTCGCATCTTTCGAAATTTACAAAAAAATCGATTTGAGAAAAAAGAGAGTTAGGATCATTCTATATTAAGATAACGATATACACATTTCATTTCATTGGTTGTGCCAAATTTTGAGCCATCCAATTACATCACCTTTTATGTCTCAGTAGACTCCGCATATATACCTTGTTGCGGTCCTCTTTTTGCTTTAACTACACTGTCGGCATTGTTTTCTTGAAGTGCTGCAATCTGGTTTAAAACCCAGCTGTAGTTGTACTGGCTTTTACTTTAAAAGATGATCTTTGTCTTGCAGTTTTAGCCAAATATGCTTTGATAATTCTCTCTCTAAGCGACAAAAGCGTTATACGATTATGAACATTTATTTTCTTATAAGTCCAGCAGGCATTCTAAAGTGATATGTGGATCAGGTGAAAACACACCCTCATATGCCAACGAATTGATCTCCTGGGGTGGGCATTGTATAACACCATTTAATCAGATAGATTGATATGTAATCGATGATATGTTTTTGATATGGTTAACAACCATTTTTGGCTTGAATGATAAAAATCCATCTGGATTACACAGTTTCTTAAACTTTATTCAGTATTTATGTATGTCTCTTGTTTGGAATATGCTAGTGAAATCAAAGTCATCCTCTCCACAAAAGAAAAGTTTCATCCAAAGATAAGTTTTGAGGAGGACTGACATTTTGTAGAATATAATTTACGATATTTTAAAGTTTGTGTGGTTATTGTGATTATACTTACAGCGATTTTCAAGAAAAAAAAAACACATGCAACGAAGTATTTATATATTCAAACTTTATGCGACTCATAATGCTCAAAGACTTAAGGATTTCCTCTTTAGATTCCGGTTTTTAGCTTGGCCCATCCATTCTAAGCAATTAACGAAAAATATGTACTTAGACATAAGTATAGATATTTATGTATATGTTTGCTAAATATGTGCTCTGCTATATATACTATTCTAGCGAATACCCTGTACACTTCGTGGTGCAACTATTTCGTATTTCTGAACTCCATCGTTGTTATGACGCATTGCAATACCCGATTTTGTTCTGGAGAGGAGATGATGGTTAATCAGATAAGCATATTTTAGTATTAGTATATAAGTAAGTTTAAAATTTGTAAATAAAATAGTCCTATTATAACATCAATCTACTAATGATTTACTCACTATTTCGCTCGCTATTTTTAGGTCTTGTCGAATACATATTTGTAGTTGTTGTGTTTTTCATATGCACAAAAAATCACATGTTGACATGAAAAGTCATAACTAACGAACACGTCGACCGATTTCGTGCAAACCATAAACCATCTTCACGACCATAGGAACAAACAGTTAAAATTTACATCGACTTCGGTTAGACCGTTCGTGAGTTATAAAGTCACAACGCACTTGCAAAAATTTTTTCTTAGATATAGCAGAGCTGTTAAATTTAGATTACGATAAGTAATCAATTAGATTACATATTAAAAGGAATGGTATTGATTACATTATTCTCTTTTGAACAATTCTTGATTATTAATTAATTACGATTACAAATAATCCAAAAGTAATTAAGATTATTTAGGATTACGACAAAATAATCAAAAGTAATCAAAATAAAATAGTTGACTACTTTCAAGGATTATTTTTGAATATTTTTTAAAAATTTTGAATTTGCACCATGTTATTTTGAAAACTTTGCATTTACAACTTAAAAAAATTCTGAAGAAATGAAACAAAATTAGATAGTTTTTGTTTACAAAATATAGATATATTCTATATTTCATGTAGAAAAATGTATTTGTGACAGTATTGCCATTAATACGCCAAATAAAAAAAAAGCAATCAAAAATAATTCCTTAAAGTAGTCGAATTATTTTTTGATTACTTTTTATTATTTTTGATTACAAATTATCTTGATTATTTTTGGATTATCTGTAATTGTAATCAATTACATAGTAGTCGTTTGACTCTGAAAATAATAATAATAATCTAATTACTAATTATTACAATTAGTTATCATTACTTAACAGCAATGATATATAGTAAAAGCAATACAGAATTATAAAAATCTTTCTTTAAAATTGTAAATATCAATGACAATATATACACTTTAATAAAATAGAACTTTTTCTGCATTTGTAGCTAGTATTCATTTATATTGGCACATATACAAATTTGAAAGAGTGTCCCTAAAAAAACGAAAGTTCGAAATAAATGCCTAGCGTATTCACAAACCGCAGCACATATAATTATATATATCTGACACCTAGCTAGAGACTAAAATATACAATAAAATTATCTCCTACAAACTTACATAAGTCCGTGGTTTCATGGGCAACCGCGATTGTTAATTTTTGACAATTTTGAGTTAATAATGCCATACTGCTTGGTTTTAAAAATTTTACTTAGGTTTAAAAATTTCAGAAACAAGATGGACCCATTCCGATTTTTTTTAATGGCATAACAATGTAACTTCTATTTATACTTAAAAAGGCTTCAGCATTAACGCAGTATGTTGGCTTACGTGTGCTTAATGGCAAACTATTTCATTTTTAGAAAAATACACAACCACATACGTTGTTATTTCTGAACACTTTTGAAAGTTATTTTCTGATTATTTTACAGTTTACTAGAAGAAGAATAATTACTTGTGTACAACCTATGTTGACATACGCTGCTTTATCCGCACACACTTTTAGTTTTCGTACCACACAGAAAAAAATAAATATGGATTTTAATTACGAAATTAATATTATTAAATAAAAAATTGTTTAATTTTGCTCCAATTATCAAAATGATACTATTGATTAAATGAAAATTAATAGTTTTAATTGAAAAAATATGGAGAAAAATATCAATTAAAACAGTATTAAAAAAATAATTAAAATTTTTAATAATTTTCAAAAATGATTTTAATTAATTTAATCATGTCTTTATTTCAGATTCGGGTTTTATAATATTAAAGCATTTATTATATCAATAATATAATTTATTAAACCTGTATAAAAAAATACAAAAAAAAATATTCTTTTTTTATATATGTTTATTCTTAATATACTACATTTATATTACAAAGGAATCTATATTTTTAATTATATTTCGTTACTTATATGTATAATAAAATTAATGATAAGAAATAGTGTTCCACACATACACATACTACACCATATCAAAAGCCGGATTTCGAAAAATAATTTTTAGCATCAACGACCTAGATATAAAGGAACATTAATCGGTAAAAAGGCTTGATCAGGCAGAGTGAAGAAATTCAACTAACTTACCTATTAAAATGAGAATTCTGAGGAATATAAAGGCACACAATAAATAAGTAATGAATTTTGGCATACCTACAATGAAACCGAAAACATTTATTATATTTAAAGCAGAACATATTGTTATATATTTACGTATGTGCACTTACCAGAACTTTCTCTTGCAGATTGGCGACAATTTTTCATTACTTGGCTCCTTGAGTAACAATTATATTAAATTTATTCTTAAAATTAAATTTTCAAGTAAATGTCATTTAAAATAATATATTTTATTTTTTTTAATTTTTTTTCAACTGACAGAAATCTCTTTGTTTTTTGAAAATATTTAATATCAATTAAAAAATTTAATTAAATTAATTAAAACTATAATAAGAATTCAAAAACAAATTAAAAATTCAATTAATTAAACAAATTTTAGCAATATTTTTTTTCTGTGCACTTTGTTTATTTACGTCTTCGCTATGATATGATTTTAAAATGATATTTGTCTGAAAGTTTTAATAAAATAATTTTAAGATCTTTATATACATGAGTGGTAAAAAAAAACTTTAAAAATTTCAATGCCTAACCCGTTGTTTTAAAAATTTTATTTTAAGACATAAGTTGTTGCCCATGAAAACAACAGAAATTATAGCTAAACAAATTTTAAAAAACTTGCATGTCACATTTAATTGATAATTTAAAGAAAATCTGTATATACCTTGATTTCGGGTATAAATTTTCATGGCAATAAAAAGCAAGAAAAACTGAAGCAAATTATTAACGACAGTTTTAAGCAAATATTATTTAGATCACGCCGGACTATAGCAACGATAATTTTTATAAAAATTGAGCGCCAATACATCCCAATAAACTCAGCTTTAGTGATGTCTTTACAGCAAGAAACAGTACTATACAAAATCTTTGTCGTTGTATGCATAATATGGGAAACAATATTTTGCAAACAATAGTTATATATAAATAGACAAGAGCAAAAATCTTGCTGTTTTATTCGTTGATTAAATTAAAATGCTTGGAAACACATGCGATCGTACAGATTAAATGTATACTCTTTTACAACCTCCAAAAAAAATGGATTTTTTATAGAAAGATTTTTTAAATTAACATGAAATTGGCATTAAAATTTAAGTATGACTTTCGGCATATTACCGCTACGGCTTGCTTGGAATTAATCTAATTTGGAGAACCAAATTTCGATTTCTTGCAACATTTATGGCCAACATTTGTAGACTTAGCGACTTCATATATACCCACAGCAAAAAGTAAAACGTTGTAAAATCTTTGAGTCAAATTTACGTATCCCAAATATGGAAGAATGCGGCTGCCAAATGTTCCTTCAATAAATCAATAGTTGCACAAGCCGTGTAACATGTTGCACCGTCTTTGTGCAAGCCACAGATTTAACACATAGTGGCTGTTGAATTAATAAACGAAAAAGTCAGTAATTATAACTCTATAGCGGTCGCCATTGATTGTAACGTTCTGAGCAGCATTGTTTTCAAAGAAGTACTGATCGAAGATTCCACTAGTCCATAAACCACACAAAACAGTCAGTTTTTGTGAATGCAAAGGTGTTTTAACATACAATTGTGAATTAACAGTACTTCAAATATGGCAGTTTTAATAATTGAGGTATCCATTAAAACAAATGTGAGCTTTATCGCTAATTAGAATTCGCGTATGAAAGTCGAGATCAACGGCAGTCTTCTTTTGGTCACACTTACCGAATCTACGTCTTGCTATTCATGCGTGAATCTATTCATATTTAAAGTTAAAAATAAATAAAAATTTAAATTACATGACAGTTATTAGTTAACAAATTTTTCCCATCTTAATATATATTTTAACAGATAGCACAACCTCTATGCTTGAAAGTGTCCAATTTGCTGATATAAGACTAAATTGTTTGCAACCAATGCGTGTGATATTAAAACATAAAAATTTCTTAAAGGCAACCATCACTGACAAACATGAAAATGTCTTTCACATAATAACAGCTAATACGATTATGTCAACTCGTACGCTATTGCTTTCGCAAAATTTAACTTATAACACATTTTTCTTAGTAAATTATATAACCAGCATCCACATAATCTCTTTACTTAAAGGCTAATGCGGTCTAGCAAGATGATTAATTTTCAGTCCATGCGAGTGAGATTAAAAGCGAAATATTTCATCGACCTAAAAAAAATTAATAGCAAGGGAAAAATATAAAAAAATATTGAAATAAATATCTCTCCACTTTTGCTGCTGCTAAAATAATAAGCAGTGCAGAAGACATATTTAATTGTGGTAAATATTAAAGAAATTAAGTCTAAACTGCTTACAAAATTTGAGGAAACTTTTCGGTAGGTAGTATTACCTGGAAAATTAAAGGAAAAACTGCAGTTATCAATATTCACAAAAAAAATCGATTTATTTTCTAGCTTGTTTTTTTTATTTTTTTGAAAAGTTTGACAAATAAAGTCCTGGTAAGCTTCTACCCAGCTATAAAGTATTTTTTTTATCCCTAAAGTTTGCCTCCTGGCTTTCTAGATAATAGCTGAGGATATACAGTAAGTGTTTTGCCATTAAATTATGGCAACAGGAAGTAACATTGGAAGATTTGAAAAAGATGTTGGAACTAAACTATTGTCAGAAATTATGGCTCTTGGAATTATTTGGAATTCAAACTGTGCAAGCGGCCAACAAATATAAAAAAGATATTCATCTTATTCTTTTAAATTTTACGGTTTTGTACAAAATAGGCGCGAATGGCCCAGTGGACGATGTTAAAAAGTTTTATCCCCTGAAAATCTGTTAAAAGTTATATGCCAACTTCTTTATAAAGTTACGTTGTTCATTCATTTTTTTACTTTGATTTTCCAGTAATTGCATTCTGTGTCAGATTAACTCACTGTCGTTTTTGTGTTCACTAAAGGCTATATATGGCATGCTTTTAACATCTGAGGCATATGTAAATCTACATGTCTGTCAAAATTGTGGTTTTACAGACAACCGTCGCTGACTGCTTTGCAGCAGCAGAGATTTCTGCCAACGACTGATGTCACATGTTTTTACAGAAGAAAATAGAGCGCGCTCTAATTAAAATTTTATCAGTTGTCTCAACACATGTTTTTACAGAAGTAATGTTTAAACGGTAACACACGACATGTTCGTATTTATCAGTGTGGAATCTCTAAAGTCAGATGTGAAAAACATGCCGTGTATTAGCTGCTTTATAATTTATTTTAATAATTAAATATTAAACTCAACAAACAAAAAAAAAATAATAATAAAAAATATAGAAGCAAAAGGAAACATGTAAAAAAAAATATTTTAAATTTATTTATTATGAATATAATAAAAATAAATTATTTTCTTTCTTAATTTTTATAAAACTGCCTTAAAAAATATAACATACATGTAACTCAAATATCAGTGCAAACTGTCGTCAAATTTGATTAAAACTTCTTTGTCGAAATAATGACTTTTGCTTAAAACTTAAATACCACAGAATATTGTTAAACTAATTTTAAAATTAAAGACTTACTGCCGTATTCATAAAAAATATTTTAGGTTTATTGAAGGCTTATTTGACAAATTTCTATGCAACATCTGTCAAATAAGCTTTTAATAAACCTAAAATATTTTTTATGAATACGGCTCATAAACTGTTATTAAAAAAAATCTAGCCCAAAAAAATAATTTAATTGCACATTTCTTTGTACCAAATTAAGACCTTAACGTTTCTTTATAACTTTCAAATTACTATTAATTTTCTTTTTATTACACTCTAAAGTGTTTTAAATTTAACTTCTTTAAAAAAAGAAGGAAAATAAAACTTTTAATGGGAGGTTATCATTTTCAATGTATTTACTTTTTTATATTGATTTATTATCGAATACTCCTACATGTCTGTGCAGATAGCAAGCAAATGTTCTACTACTTCATTCCACCTGCCACACAGACTCTTTCACATTCACAAGTTTTACACCACCCATACATATGAAGGTGAATACACCACCAACAGGCTACATTTTATATAGACGGCACAATTTATTGTAGTATTTTAGCCTTTAAATAAACGTTGCTAAAGTACCTTTTCATATGTGAGTTTAATGTTTATGGCATATTTTATACTCGTATAAGAAACAAAAATAAAAGAAGTAAAATAAAATAAGAGAAAAACGTATCTTGTACAATATTTATTTGCAATGTGTAGCAAAGGTGCTAGATGTTTTATACAGGCTGCTCATACGTTCCATAAATTTATTTTTATTCTATGTTGCACTACACTTTTCAACTGTGTTTAACATCAGGTTTCGCTTCCATAAATATTTTTAGTTTTTTTTTTTTTTTAGACTTACTTATTTTTTCCTTGGTTAGGTGTATGTGTGAATGTGCACTGTGCACTAGAAAAGAAATTTCTTTTTTGTGATCGCTATCCACTATAGACGTCCAGCTACTTTTATGCTCATCTATATATGATTTTATTTATTTGGCAGTGGATACTTCATTTTATCTTTTATGATTATTTCTATATTTTATGACTTATGGCTTTATTAAAAATTGAAATCAATATTGGTAGGATTAAAAAACAAATTCAACAGAGTCTAACGTTTTTTATTCATATTTTTCTTAACGTTAAAGGTATATGAATGTATGAGAACAAATGTTGTTTATTTTAAACTTCTTTTTCGTAAAAAGTTATAACCAAAATCTTTTAAAAGAAACTATTTGACAATAATACTTATTGGATTAAAGATTGAAATTTTTAAAGCAAAAAATTAATTGTTTCAAATTTTGTTATTTTATTCGTAACCGATAACACCTTAACTCTTCCACTAAACGAACATTATTTTTATTTTCATCTTATTAGAAGATCATATCTCACTGATGTTTTTTTATATTTCCCGAAACTTAAACTATTGTAAAGCTCGTGAAATAAAGGCGATATAGGAAAACTACAAATAAATTTGGTGGCCATTTCATAAATTTCCATTTCTTTCAATTTTTAAAACTACTAAAAATATAAAGTCATACACGTACAATCCTCTATGTTTAAAGAGTTTTTTTATTTACAGAATACTACGTAATCCTTCCATCAAATGTTTGATCTAAATTTTTTTGTAGAACTTTTTTCCTTTAACCATAACTGGCAACAAAATGTAAATTTCATTTGACGTCCTTCGTGGCATCAACACAACAGTCACATTTCTAGTTGCCATGATGTGTACATTTATACATATATTTTGGTATATGTTGCGAAGCATAACATACATACATACAACATATAGAGTATATATGCATGTAAATAAATTCATAAATATGCACATGTATTTGCATAAGTGCCATTACACTCTGAAAAAAAATACAAATGAATTCAAAACAATTAAGATTGCGATAGCGTAGCCTATGACTCGGATTTGACGATATTTTACTTTATTTTTTTTGACCCCACTTGGACTTGAAATTTTTACATTCTACCAGTTAATCGCTTTCATTTGGGACTAAAAAAAAATTATTAAGTTTTGATGCCATCTTAGATTTAACACATATTTTTAGGCTACACGATTATTTTGATACTACTTGGTATTGTGGGGTTGAAAGTGATACATTTTAAATTACTATATTTGACACGCCATTTTATAGTGGCGGCCATTATGGATTTTAATTTTATTAATTATATTGCCTTAAATTTGTTTCGCGAAGCCCTTTCATTTGATACCGTTGCTAATTTTTTTTAATTGTCTAGAGGTTTTAATAATTTCTAGTAAATTTTAGGAAAAGTGCTCAATTGAAAATAATAATAATAAAAATAATAATAAGAAATAATTTTTGAAGCTACTGTTTGCAATTGCTGTCAGACAACATATTATCGAAAAATTACTTTCAAAGTATTATCAATGATGGCCAATAAACTTTTGCATACGTGTGAAGTAATTTTCGAAACACTTTTTTCATTCCGATGAAGGTGCCACAAAAACAAGCATTTAAAACGTATTTTGAATGCATTCAGAATGATCTTTGTAGGCTTTTGCGTCGCGTATCATGGCTTGATATCGTTCGCCGTTGACCGTAACGTCAGTTTTGCTTGTTTACGTATTCTCTTAGCCAGAAATGAGCCTCATCGCTGAATACAATTTTTCGATAAAAAAGTGGATTTCACAGAGCACGAATTTTGATAATAAATTTCAACGATTTGCAGTCGTTGCTCGTTTGTCAGTTTCTCCATAATGAAATGGCAGAGTACACTGAACACTTTTCACTTTCACAGATGTAGTTTGGACACAATTACAAACCAGTGCTGCCCGCCCAAAAAACTTAATTCAAAAAAATCACCGTTTATATTGCTAGTATCAAGCAGTTCTTTTTTATTTAATAATTTTTATTTTTTTGTTAAAAACTAAAAAATAAATCAAACAATTGTTTTCTCCATTAACTCAATCTGGTAATTTTTTTCGATGCTTTTTTTCCAAAACACATCCAATTAAAACAATATTTTTTCTGTTAGTGCAAAAAAAAATCATACTCCCACATACAAACGGCCACCGTATACTTATGAGCAGAAATAAAGGACATACTAGCAAACATAAAAATGACAGCGTATCATCATTCTCATCAACCAGAAGCATCATCTGCAAACACTAAATACCAAGTCTGTAGAAACACACATATGCTCACAAACTCGTGGCCCTTAAGGCAGCTGATGTAAAAACTAAAAACAACACTGCATAATCCATGTATACACACACATACCCAATTGTATATTCCTGCAATTTTACTATTGCTCTTGGTTTAAAGGAACAAAACAAAAAAAAAACATATGTGCGTATGTGTAATATGCATTTATGAACGTTTGTTGCATGTTTTCTAGGTTTGTGTACATATGCGTGTGTGTTTGATTTTGTATACAACTTATAAAAACAACAACATATTTATAGAGCAAAAACACAAAATCATAAAATTGATGAAAAGGCAAGTGTTGGTTGTGCTGTCATCACGAACCCAGAAAAATGTCCACGAGCAAATTTTTCCTTTGCACGATTTTTTGCTCTTCCTCTTTTAGCTTTTTATGCTTTTTACACAGCATAGAAATAAGAGAGGAAGAGCAGGAGATGAAATGAAAACTAAAACTGTTTATCAAAGAAATATATGACAAACGCTAACAATGATTTAAAGACGACAATATGTAAAAATGTCTGTCTTTCTGTCAGTCAGTCAGACAGTCCATCTGTTTGCCAGTAAATATATGAATTCATCACATTTGCTTGAGAACGTAAAAAAAGAGAAAACCTGACAACTGTCTGAATTTCTATGGTTTTCGAAAATGTCTTTAAAGAGTATTTATGTATGTGTGTGTGTGTATATATATTACCCCAGCTAGCTAGTCACTTTCTGACACTCATATACAGCCAGCCAGGAGAAGCAAAATACAAAATGGAAATAAAAAATTGCATATTACGAACACGCCACACTTTAATATAAGGTTCATAGAAGCATGCTTGAATGGTTGGATGGATAAGTAAGAATATATGCAGACGGACAAACTCATATGTAACCGATTCTATATACAATGTGTACCACGAATTCACAACTAGAACGGAAATGTATTCAAGTGCGAGGGCTACAATTAAAGTATATTTGGTAGACCATTGCTTTTGTTGTTCAAAAATGGTTTCAGACTTCCTCATTTAACTTCCAATAATCATATTGAGTTAAACACAACTATTTGTGTTTAATAATTGTAACAAAATTGCGTACGCACTGATTCCGTGTGAAATTTCTACAATTTTCATTTCCGACCCCATAAAGTATATATTTTCTGAAAGCTTATGAATAAGGGAGTCGGTTAAGCTCTGTCAGTCTGTCCATCTCTTCGTCTGACCGTCTGTCCGTGTGTATGTTGAAATCAACTTTTTGAAGCCACCCGACATCGTCTAGACCCGGGTGAGGTATTAAAATATCAGAAATAATCTGGAGTAGATCGGTATTTAAAATCAGAAACATCGGTACATAAACAACTGAGATATGATATTTTTTTCTTATTTTTTTTTAAACATACATACGTTAACTCAATTTATAATTATACCCTTCACCTGTGGTGCACAAGCGTATATATAGCTTTGTCATTCCAATTTATATTTCCGACCCCATAAAGTATATATTTTATGAAAGCTTATGAATAGAGGAGTTGATTAGGCTATGACTGTCTGTCCGTGTGTTGGTTGATATCAACTTTTAGAAGCTACCATATACCATATGCTCCTCAGATCTCTGTATGGTTTCAATCTTTTTGAAATATCCGGAAATAAATCGCTATTGAAACTCAGCACAATCGCCTTATAACTTTCTGAGATATGAGAAAATAAACACGAATGCCTCTGTTTTTATCCCGTCTTTTTAACACCAAAAATAAACTTTTCAGCCATATAATAATTTATAGGTATTTTTGCTACTATTTGTAGATATAATATGCCTCTAGAGATATTCGTAAGAAATTTTGGATAAAGCAGGCTCTAATCGGTAAAGTTACAGACAAAACTTTTTTTTATATATATATTCCAAAAATTTACAAACTAAAATCCATTTTTTCAGCTTCTAGAAAACCGAGACAGTCAATATTGGTATCATTTGAAAGGACTTGAAAAGCGCAATATAAACACCGTAAAAAATTAATATTTATGTTGGTCGCCACTAAAAAATATAGGACAATAAATTTATATATGGGTCAAATCTGGTATTTTCAAACGTAAATTCTTGAACGTCTTCAATAATTGTATTAAATGAAAGGGTCTGACTAGTAGAATACAGTAAATCGTTAAAAAATGTAAAGTCTAAGACAAAATGGCGGATCAGATTTTTTTAACCCCATCAATATGGGTATCAAATGAAAGGGCTTGACTGGTTGAATACAGTTAACTACGAAAAAGTTCAAAATCAAGGATGGCGTCGGAAATAATAATGAAAAATGGCGTACAACATGAAATATAAGTTTAGCTACGATGTAGGATTATATCTATGTATATGATGGTGAAGAGTATTATCAGATTCGGCACGGCCGAATATAGCACTCTTACTTGTTTTACAATAGGATGTTTTTATATATGTATGTATGTACGTCTTTCATATAAGATGAATGGTGATACAAACAATTGTTACTGCATGACTATACGTTGTGAAGGGTATATGTATAAGATTCGGCATGGCCGAATTTAGTAGTATTTATTACTTGTTTTCTATACTTTTTTCATTTTCTCAAATCTATTTTAACATTCCTCGTAACTAGTAATGCAGTTAGCATCAGCATTTCATACAATCGTTTAACAACATCAAATACGAAATTTGTCTGTAGTCAGCAAAACGAAAAGAATATAATGATGGTGTAATAAAAGAAGTCATTTGTGAGCATTAAGCTTGAAATAGCAAAATATTAAATCAAAAGCATGATCCATACGTCCAAAACAAACGTCCACTTAAATGGTATTTTTCGTGTGTTTTCATTGTGTTCTTACTAAAAAAATCAAATATTCGATAAGAGTGTGATAAGTGTTGTAATTGTCAGCACACAACGAAGATTCATTAAGTTGTAGAAGAAAACTCGTATAAATTTTGTCATTTTTTCAGTAAAAATTTAGACACCATATTAAGGCTTGAATGTGTGGGTTCTGTATAGAAAGGAGGCTTGTATGCATAAAAATATTAAATTGTACTTAAATATTTTATTCTTTAAAAAATAAATTAAATAAATAAGATTTATTGTAAAAAAAATAAAAAAAGTTCATTGCTTACTTTGATAAATAAATCAAAATATTAATAATAAAATTTTAATAATTTTAAAAAGAAATTAAATGATATGTTTATTAGAGCGCAAGAACTTGATATGATTTTAAAAAACACGGTACATCTTTACAAGACAATTTCTAATTCTTCTTTTGCCGAACTTGGGAGTCAACCTTTTTACATTTCTCAGTATAAATTTACAGCTGTATATTAATGCTCTAAAGGCCTCAAAATAAATATGAAAAAGGCAACTCCCTTATATTAAGAGTAATACACTAAGATAATAGAGACTAAGATCTAGTGGAAAGCGTACCAAAGATCAATAGTCTTAAGAATAAAATGGTCGACTCCTCGTGTTCAAAACTAACTATATTTATATCAAACTTTAAAATAAGTATTAAAAAGGTGGGGTAAAAACAAGTAACAGCGATAAATTCGTCCGTGCCTTATCTGATAGTACGGTTCACCAACATGTAAATAGATATAAACGCCACATCGTAGCTAAGCCTAGATTTGGATTCTATGTAATATGTCATTTTTTTATTATTTCCGAAGCCATCTTTGTTTTTGTATTTTAACATACTTAACTGTATTCTACTAGTTAAGCCCTTTTATTTGATACCAATATTGTTGGGGTTAAAAGGGATTGAGCCGTAACTAGTATATATGACTCATATATATTTAATCTTGAACGCCATCTTGGATTTTTTTTTTTCATATCTAACATTATTTCGATACTCAAGTACTTTTATTTAACCCCATATTGGCTCTCTTGTTCGAATAGAAACTTTAAAATATCGATTTCCGTCTGCAAATTTTAGGAAAAATACTGAAGCAGTTGTACTTTGGTGCTTATATCTCATCTGGTTTCAAACCGCTTTATTAGTTTTTCTTACATCATACAATTTCTAGGATCACAGAAATTAATTTGGTATCTTAAGCTTATTCAAAAATTATTTAGGAGCTTGAAAATTTTTGATATTTAAAAATTATATATTTTTTCAAACAATTTTTGCTTAAAACTTTGCTGATTATTGACAAATTTGACCAAGAATATCTCCAGAGACACACTTAATCTATAAATAGTAACAATTTTATCTTTAAATTACCCTAGGTCTAGAAAAAATTAATTTTTGTGGTAAAAGTAAGCGAGAAATAAGAGGCAGTCTCAGAAAGTTTATATTTTTATAGCTTATACGAGCTTTTGCAATATCGGGGGTCTTTCAAAACTTGATTGAAACATACACACCGACAGACCGACAGACAGACAGGCAGACAGCGAACGAATAATGTAAGATCGACTCCCCTATTCACAAGCTTTCAGAAAATATATACTTTATTGGGTCGGAAATTACTATTGCAGAAATTTCATACGAAATGACAAACCTCTATGTACCATTTTTTTTTTTTTTTTGGTTATAGCCCTATATTTGGTTTTACCGGATCTTAAGTACCTTTCACAAAAGTAAAGATAGGCAACTATAAGCAAATATTAATAGATTGTGAAATAGGTTTTCTTAATCTGTTTTTAATTTTTAGTTGCTCAGCCACTGTTGTCGTTTGTTGGTTTATTGCATGGCATTATCTATATTATCTTCGTAGTTTTAGCAATATGGCTGACGCAGTCTGCATTACATTTATTTGTTCAATGTATATACAAAGAAATATGTACAACTAAAAAAAAACAATTCATCCAATTATGTAACGATCGCCTGTTGTTGTTTTGTGGAAGTGGCAAAAGCTGACTTAAACTGCAAAGTTTTTGATAATATTTGTTATATATTGTTATCATTTAGGAGTCCGTGAAATAAATCGCGGATTCAAGAAGTTGATTTCAACGTTCACAAGTATAGTCAGACTGACGGCCAGAAGAACATATCTAAATGAACTTTTCTTTCTTCATATGCATATTCAAAATATAAACATATTATTGGGTTACAAAATTTACAAAATTGAGTTTTTTCGTGATTCAAATACATTTCACACAAGTACACCTTGACACCAAAATTGAATACAATAGTATTTAAAATAGCAGTTTCACTAGAAATTTTACAAAATAAATTTCATAATAATAATACGCTTGAGCCATCTCCTACAAAATTACAATTATTTCTACTATTTAAAATTCTCACTCTCTCACGACATTCACTTCTAAACTCAACGCTAACAGTTACAAATCCATAACTGACAACTATATGGTGCAACTTTAACCAAAAGTTTTTCAGAAATTCGATTATTTTTTAATTAAAATGTTTGTTTGTTTTTCATAAATTTTGATCAATAATATCTTTATCGGTATGAAACCTAGATTTTCTGTTAATGTTACCGAAGGTACATATTTTATCAATGCAAAACAAACGTTTCATAAGATCCTACAAGAGCTGGAAAATTCAAATTTATTTAGGTAAAAAACAGAGCCAAACGAAATGAAAAATTCTGGAAAGCATATCAGATAAATTGATACTAGACAAGAAGGAGTCTGAAGTAAAGTGGGGATTTCAAAAATTTTATTTAAACTATACACGCACTTAAAAAAATCAATTACTCTTTATAGAGACTTATGGAATAGCAAAAGAATACGTCATTTAATATTTAAAATAGAAGCCGGTTATAAAAAATATTGAGTATTTTTTTTTTAAATTTCTGGTTTCGGAAATAGTGAACTTTGTCATTCAATAATGGAACACAAAAGCATTCATTTGACTACCACTACTAGCTCAGCAATATCCCATCTGATCAGCCGAATTTTTAATTGCTTCGTTTTGAATCTTTCAACTTTAACTTCGATTTAATTTTTTAATGCTTTAGTTGTCACTGGGTGGCATGCGTAACATTTATTCTTAACGTTTTCGCAAATAAAATAATCCAAAAGGCACAAATCATAGCTACGAGGCGGCCAATTGACATCGCAATTTCACTTGATTATTCGATTTGCAAAAACTGCGTAAATATCGATGGTTATATTGACTGTGTGACATGAAGTCCTGTCTTGTTGAAACTAAATAATGGTCAAGTCAGTCTCTTGAATTTGTGGAAACAAGAATTGTTTGTTTCTAAGAACCCTGACGAGTTGATGTTAAAGAATGTTCTTGCACATTCTCAACCACAGCAGCAATCTTATCGATTGAATGCACTGGACGACTGGACTGGGTTGCTTTATCCAACGATCGCCATGATCAAGCTAAACTGAAGGATGATCTGTTCTCAAAAATATTCCATGTCCATTTCTTACAGTTTACGTTAAAGACTTACTAGTGCGGAAATAATATTTCCGAAATTTGTTCGTGCGAATAGCATCCCATTTTGTAAATGTCAAACAAACCTGAAACCAAAAATTAAAAAATAAGTATTCGGTAGTTGAAATTTAAGACTTTAAATGGCCCACCCTTATATACTTTATATAAACGTTTTATTTTGTAAAACAGATATTTTTTTTAATTTCTGTTAATTTTATATAACGTGGATCTCTGAATATAAATTATTTTTTAGACTTAAATATTTTTTTAAATATTCACAATAAATTTTGTAGATAGTATTCGCTGGCGAAGCTGTTTGGTGTTAAAACATTTGACAAAGGCTCTAGTGGTTATTATCCGTGCACGTTCGTTATTCTATTTTATATTTTGTTGCTTGTTTATTTATTTCTACGTTTTCTTTTTATGTACTTTTTTTGTTAGAAAAACAAAACAAGTACACAATACTGTAAATGCATACATGTTACAAAAATTTATCTCTACCCTGCAAACAATTTTTTTTTTTAAATATCACTTAAGCATTAATTAATTAAATAAGTCAATAATACAAAACAATGCTTCTTGATTTTGCAGTTGTTTAACTTGCTAGGTATTTAGAAATGTTTCTCTCTCTCTCTCTCTCTCTCTCTTTACACCTCTATGAAGCATGGAGCTTCTATTAATAATCTTGTGCTTGCCTGGTTTCCATTTCGTTTGTATTTAGTTTTCTCTATAAATATATCATAATTATAATGTACTCTATCCCGGGATGATGCAGCTGTCATCTCTTAGTGCCATATTCGATATGAATTTGTATAAATAACAAGTAATAAAATAATTTAAATTATGAATTTGTAGCGAGTAGCATTCGTCAATTGCCATTTAGGTGATAGCTTATAAATACTCTCAGAGTAAACCGGAAAGTTGGCAACAACTTTTTTTCTTTTTGTGTAGATTTGTCTGGAAACTAAAATACTGAAATAAACATTTTTCTCTCTACCGGTATTGGTACCCAGGTCTTTTGGTTAAAGTTTTGCGATCACTGCGCCACATCACCCTGGTATTTAAGAAGGATCCTTTTTGTTAGCAAAATGCAAATGGTATGCATACATTTATGCATTACAAAGAGTTATTTCCCTGATTGCCATTTAATTTACTGGCGTATATATTTCTTTTGTTTTATTGCTATTCCAGTATAAACAATTTATGACTATTTACATGTGGTTTTTTTAATATTGATTTATTTTTTTCTAAACAACAGGTATAATTAGAGTTTAAAAATCTTCTTATTTTTTTACCAACAAAAACATTTTAATGTTCGCATAAATAGTTTTAAAAGTTTGAGTCACTTACCGCAATAATTTAAAAAATAAGCTGGTGTGAAGACAGCTTTGTTGTTGCTCGTAACAAATGTTAATATTAATGCAAAATCTTGTAACAAAAGTTTCAGTATTTTCTAAAATGGTTATGCATTTGTATTTGCATATATTTTATCAAGCACTTCCAATTAAGGATTCAAGTTTCTAATATTATAATTAGCTTTAGAACAACATTATGTTAATAAAAATAATGACCTCTAATTGCTAACAGGGTAATACAAAATCACACACTAGCTCTAACGCGCACACATACACTCACGCATATGTATCAGAGGGTTAAGCGACATTTAAAGCCAAAAAAAAAATTACACGAAGCCTGACTATCATACACTGACGTTGTCATGTACATTTCAAATATTTTTTAGAGATTGTAAAATCTCATTCGTGCTATAAAAATATATTTTTATTGTAGCTTGGCAACTATTTTCTTCTTTTCAATACTCTAACGCACAATTTTTTTAAGTTTTTGTTTGAAGTGCTAGACAATCAAAAGAGGAGGAGGGTAGTAATTTGTTAAAATAATTTTGTGGTGGAATAAAGTTGTAATAACCAAAATTTGCATAATACTTTTTTTAAATTATTCTCTTATTAAATTCATTTAAACAGTCGCATAGTAAATGTTGTTACAATGTTGTTTCCATTGCCATTTCATGTACTCTTATTGCAAGTGAGTTGAGGTTGAGATTTTTATAAAATAATTTTAATTAATGTGATTTTAAGAATATTGTTTTTGTATAATACATACATTTTGAATATTTTTAAGACAATATTTGTACAGTTCTTTGCAAGTTTTTCTTACTAAAGGCAACATTTTTTACTTTTAGGTGTTTTCTGTAAATTAAAAATAAAAGGAACAGTTTTAAGAAATTTTTACGGAAATATTCTTTTCTGTATCATTGAGAAATTTGAATTTGATAATCAGAAAATGCAAAACTTCTGTCTAAATTGTTTTCTGCATTCATATAAATATTTTGGTCTTCTTGTTGAGATTGAGATCATTAATTGCTTAAAAAAAGAGATTTTATTTAGAGCAATATTCCGGTATCAAACACTGGATAGTTTCATTAGGTTAAAAATTATATAAAAATAAACAGTTTTAAACAACTTAAGCAAAAAAACTATTTTATTTACAAAGCACTTTTTGTACGTTTGTACGCCACCTACCCTAAGAGCATACAATCCTGGAGTGTCCACGCGTTGATGTTATGGTACAGAGATGTTACCAAGTTCTCTGACGGGTGCGAAGGGTAATCTTAGTTAAAAGAATGAGACTCAGATGCTGATGGTTAGCATGATTCATATAAAACTGATATAGGCCTCATAGCGGATAGATCCATTCACAATTATAGCGTAGATAGTGGCGGTATTAGTTAATATTACTGGTGGGACCTGAGACTAAGGATTACAGGAATTTAAAGAATCGTTAATGCTTCAAAGGATCTCAGTCTAACTGCGATGCTGGCAATTATGAAGGACTGTACATTTAGCCTGGCCGCCAGTCAACATTCGTTAAGGTGAAAATGTTTCTTAGTCATAAGGAATGCCACCAAATAACTGTTGAGGAATGCGTTCAAATAGCGGCACAATAGCGGTATACTTCGGTATTTCTCCAGTGCATTTTTACTGTCGGCATCGTGAGGTTTGATTTATAGTGTGAAACAAAACACATAAATTTGAAAGAGAACATACAATTTTTATTACCGATTAAAAGAACTATATATTTATGACATTTTTTTAACTCGGAATTGCCATGAAATTGTTGTTATAAACAATAACACTACAATGGCAATTCCGAGTGATTTAATTTCATTCGGCCTACAGAATACAGGCGAATATGTCATGTTAATATTGGACATAACTACGTCGGAGGGTCGAGTTTTGGGCAACTCTTGCGAGGATAGCGACTGGTACCTCGTGAATGACACGACTACTATTGGCGTGCAAAGGGTTATTCATAATTGGCTATTCATGAAGACCTCAAACCTTAGATCTGACGTATCACTAGAGAAAATAGTCAAATACTGTGATATCACATAACACACAGTCTTAGTGGTTAATTTACAGTAGTCAAAAGTGAAATAAAATGTCAAATAAAATGATTTCTCAAAAGTCTATTATTTTATGCGCTGCGTGGCAAATTATGGCATTCTTTCATGATCAAAATTTTACTCGAACGATGGAGTTAGCTGTGCTTTTGGTACAGATATTCTTATAAGAACTTTAAAATTTCGATTACATTCGAATGCCGTAATTTGACCACAGGGCTCACCGAAACCATTCGCTTGAATTTCTGGAAGCACATAGTTCATTAACATGGTGCCTTGTGACGGTCTTCATGTATATTCTCAGCTACATCTGCTATATTCTCTTCACTATGTGCTAAATGAGGTTCAACTATTATCCATTAATGACAACGGGAAAACCACTTTGACAGTAGTGGTTTCAGTAGGTAAATTTTGCGAACCGTAAATTTTTCAGAATATACAAAAATCATATCTTCTAGAACTTGGTTTTTCGTAATTCAAATGAACAATTTGGAAATGCTGTTTTGGTATAAATATTTTCATAATGATTTGCCAAATGATACTGAACAAAAATTACCTCAATTTGATATGACTCATGCGTGATCTGTCAATAAAAGCCTATTGAAATTCAAACCACACGATCAGTCGCACGATGCATACGTGACATGTCATAAAGTAAATTTTAAGTTCCTGTGAAGCTATCAAAATTGTAGGTTAGGTTAGGTTAGGTTGAAAAGGAGGGGTATAAAAGCCCAAACCCATGACAGGTATACACCTATGCCCAGTTGGCATGTTGTGCGCTCCATGTGGAAAACGGAATTCCCAAACAAAAAACCATAAACATAATTTCAAAATTGTAACAAAATACTCGTACTGAAATAGCATATAATTGAGGTCTTTTGCAATTTGGCAAAATATCACACAACTAAATGTGTATAGGTATATATGAATGCATGTTTGTTTGTATGTGTATGTATAAATATGTGCGGAATAAAATTTCGTGGGTAATTAATGGCCAAGGCCTCTGAAAATAAAGTTTAGAAAAAAAAAAAATAAATAATTTCACAAACTCAAAAGGTTATACGAGTATACATTCACATACAATGCACAAGTATGTATAAAAAAGTGTAAATTAAAATAAGTTCATAGTTATTTGCAGGTACATATGTACGTATAGAATATTGTGTTGCATTGTAATTTTGTTTAATGTTGTGGAATCCGTAGTAAGATGGATGGGTGGATGGCTGCGGATAAACAGCAGCTAATTTTTTCTGCAATATTTTTTTTTCATTCTTCTAAATGAATAAATAGAAAAATGTTTTATGCAAAATAAATGTACGAATGAGTGAATAAATTTGTACGAACAACCAAATTGTTTGTTAGTTTGTGTTTATGTGGTCTCTGCTGGGGTTTGTTTTAGATGGGCTGAATGTGTAAATGAATAAATGTTCGTGTTACTTTTTTTTGTTTTGCGCGTTGCATATTTATTTTCAAATAAAAGCTAAAATCAAATTAAATCTAGCGACTAATATAATTAACATATTCATACATACAAGTAATGAATGTAGAATATATGTACATATGGACAACCTAAATAAAAACAAGTAAGAGCACTATATTCGGCTGTGCCGAATCTTTTATACCCACCACCAATTTTGTGTACATTTAAAGCACAATATTTATTATTTTGTTAATCGCTATTGAATAATCTCTTTCTAATAAAATATGTATTTATCACTTTATTTGTAGAGGGTGGTTAAATTTTAAGGGCTCATGTTGAAGGTGAACTACACATAGTCTTTAAATTTGTTTTCTGCATTTCACTTGACATTTCTCAATCTCAAACTTACTCAATTTGATCCGTGGAAAGATACGCAAATGAGCAACGCTTTAAAATTATTCAGGTTTTTTATAAAAATGGGCGTTCAAATCAAAATGCATTTTGTGCACTTCGTAATTCTTTTGATCAACATAATCGTTCCAATTCGTCCACAATCGGGAGAATTGTAAAAAATATTTAAATTTCTGCAAAACAGGTCTGTATAAAATGTTAGAAAATCTGTGAATGCCTTCTTAGTTCGTTGAATGGGAACCATTGCTGGTTTTTGCGATAGTGTGGCAAAAGAGCAGTCAACCTCGCATCATCATCAAGCCCAACAATTGAGCATCAACATTGTCAATTAAAATTTGGACAATCAGATAGAGGAGTGGCGCCAAGGATGGGGGGGCCATTTGGCCGATATTTTGTTATATACATAATTGAACCATACATATATTATCACTACAAAAAGAAATAATAAGAATTTCCTAAATAATTTGTGTTTTATTTAAATTCAACATAAAATTTAACCACCCTTTATAACTTCGATATGCTACTAAAATGCTTTTGTAAATGTAGTCTTTCAATGAAAGTGGGCGTTAAAGTAGGCGTGTCAATAAAGTTTCTGCTCTTAAATACATTTTAGATATTTCAATATGATCCTTTATTTTCCCAAAAACTTTGTCAATAGAGAAATTACATGAATTTAAGATAAACCGTTATATGGGAGGTAGGCGTTAAAGTGGGCGTGTCACCTAAACTTTTTGGCACAACAATAACATTGATTAGAAGGATATACGTAGCAAATTTGATCATCATACCTCTAATTTTGGCGGTTTTATGAGCTTTTTAATTTCATTAAGGGTAGATAACGTGAAAAGTGGGCGTTATAGTAGGCGTGTCAAAGTTGTTTTTGCGAATGGGCACAACTTAAGTGTTTCAATATAGTCCTTTATTATTCCAAAATTTTTATTAAAATAGAGAAATTACATGAATTTAAGATAAACCGTTATATGGGAGGTAGGCGTTAAAGTGGGCGTGTCACCTAAACTTTTTGGCACAACAATAACATTGATTAGAAGGATATACGTAGCAAATTTGATCATCATACCTCTAATTTTCGCGGTTTTATGAGCTTTTAAATTTCATTAACGGTATATAACGTGAAAAGTGGGCGTTATAGTGGGCGTGTTAAAGTTACTTTTGCGAATGAGTACAACTTAGGTGTTTCAATATAGTCCTTTATTATTCCAAAATCTTTATTAATAGAGAAATTATATGAATTTTATGTAAAACGTTATATGGGAGGTGGGCGTAAAAGTGGGCGTGGCACCTTAATTTTCTGCTATAGTAATGACATCGCCTAGGGGGATATACGTAGCAAATTTTATCATCATATCTCCAATTCTGGCGGTTTTATGAGCTTTTAAATTTCATTAACGGTAGATAACGTGAAAAGTGGGCGTTATAGTAGGCGTGTCAAAGTTGTTTTTACGAATGAGTACAACTTAGGTGTTTCAATATAGTCCTTTATTATTCCAAGATCTTAATTAATAGAGAAATTATATGAATTTTAGGTAAAACGTTATATGGGAGGTGGGCGTAAAAGTGGGCGTGGCACATTGATTTTCCGTTAGAAAAAAGCCTTTCACTAAAAAGCAAAGTGTGCAAAATTTCAGAGTCGTACATCCAATTTTGTTCATTTTATGACGTTTTTGTTTTTATATATACCGAAAAATACACTGTGCGGTATAAATTTTCGTACATTTTGATCGATAACTCCTCTCCTAATGCATAGATTTAGATAATTTTCAGGGAAAAATATTGTTTTTACTCGGGAAATATATATTCGAAGTTTCATGAGTCTACGTTAATGCGTTTGTACACAATTCCATTTTATTCGATGTTCGAAGGACACGGTTTTTTCGACCTACTCTTGCTTTTCGAGCTATAACTCTCTTCCTAATATTCCGATTTAGCCCATTTTCAATACCAAACAAACCTTGTCTATAAGAAAGATTCTGGCAAAATTTGAGCCCCCTAGCGTTTTCGGTGCGACCTCTATCGTGCTTTCAACAGACGGACAGACGGACGGACATAGCTAGATCGTCATCAAATCAAACCCTGATTCAGAATATATATACTTTATGGGGTCTAAAATGAATATTTCGATGTGTTACAAACGGAATGACAAAATGAATATACCCCCACCATTTTTTTGGTGGCGGGTATAAAAACTTGTATACCCTTCAAATGAATTTTTATTCATTGCTAAATTGTTCGATGTGCATAATTTGAAGTAATCTCATGTAAATAGTAAAGCGTCAATCGACTATTACACAAAATTTAATTAATGGTCCGTAAAAGTCATTTAAATTAAAGCTCATATAAAAAATTTGAAAAATGTTGTAAACTCGTGAGTGATGACAGGCTCCCCGTAAAGCAATTTTATCGAAAGGTGGTACATACAGTAAAAGCTACATTAAGTGCCAAAGAAGGGAGTTCAATATTGCGCGGTTGTTCAAAACTCTAAAAATCTCTATTTAATAGAAAAAACTATTTATTTTCTTAATCTTTAAATTAAAAATTTACAAAATTTATTTCACTTTTATATTATTTTGTGACACTGTTAACCCTTATGTGAATGGCATGGTATCCGGGTACGTTGAGCGTTTTTAGCTTAAATTTTTTTCTAGCTTTTAATCAATTATAAATTATCATTATTTTTAGACTTAAAAATTATTTTGAAAAGGCATTGCAAGGTATCCGGGTGCTACCTTCATAGATATAATATCAAAAAACGATTATTGCAAGTATATTTTTAGTGAAGTGTTGCTAAAATAAAATTAAAGAAAGTTGTTATGCATATCTAATATTTAAACATTTATTTAATGAAGGAAAAACAAACAAAAAATATTTTTTTTTTCATATACTCATACATATGTAAGTAAAAAACAAGTAAGAACGCTGTATTCGACCGTGCCAAATCTTATATACCCTTCACAACGTGTAGTCATGCAATAACAGTGGTTTGTGTCACCATTCATCCCATATGAAATACGTGCATACGTACACGTTAGAATATATGTGGCATCGAATCCCAGCTGAGCTAAAAAAATTTTATTTTATTTTATTTATATTTTATTATTTTTTTTATATTTTTTTTAAATTTTTTTAAAAAATTTTTTTAGAAAAATTTTTAAAAAATTTTTTTAAATTTTTTTTTAAATTTTTTTAAAATTTTTTTTGTAGTTTTTTTTATTATTTTTTTCTTATTTTTAATATTTTTTTTTTTGTAATTTTTTTTGTTTGGTATGTTTTTTACATGTATCTATGTATGTATGTTGTTGTTGTAATTGTGAAAAAAACGAGGTGGTCGTGGTTTTTTGCTCATATCTCAGAAAGTTATGGGGCGATTGTGCTGAATTTCAATAGCGATTCATTCCTGGATATTTCCAAGAGATTGATACCATATACAGATCTGAGGAACATATAGTTGCTTCTAAAAGTTGATTTCAACCAACACACGGACAGACAGGCAGACGGACAGACGGACGGGCTTAATCGACTCCTCTATTTATAAGCTTTAAGAAAATATATACTTTATGGGGTCGGAAATGAAAATTGTAGAAATTACAGACGGAATGACAAAGCTATATATACCCTTGTGCACCACAGGTGAAGGGTATAAAAAAATTTTTAAAAAATTTAAAAAAAAATTTTTTGGCTCAGCTGGGATTCGATGCCACTTTTTCTCTAACCAGTATACACGTTTGTATGTATGTATGTTGTTGTTGTAATGTTGTTTTTGTGAAAAAAAAATCGAGGTGGTCGTGGGTTTTTGCTCATATCTCAGTTGTTTATGTAGCGATGTTTCTGATTTTCAATACCGATCTACTCCCGAATATTTCTGATATTTTAATAACTTACCCGGGTCCAACCTATGTCGGGGGGCTTCAAAAAGTTGATTTCAACATACACACGGACATACAGACGGACAGACTGACAGAGCTTAATCGACTCCCCTATTCATAAGCTTTCAGAAAATATATACTTATGGGGTCGGAAATGAAAATTGTAGAAAAAGCTGAAATCTATGTGTAAATTTAATCATTATTTTTGCATATATTTTCATATTATTTATATTTCTCAATCTATGAGAAATTAATCAAGTGTTAATGCTAATATTTCTTTTAATTTCTTATCAATCCTTTTGTATGTTTATCTTGTGTTTCTGCACAAGAAACTCAATTAAAATTTCTATATATTTTTAAGTAACAAATCTGCAAAAGGTCAAATTGAAATAACATAACGAAAAAGTTTATTTATTTTGCCATTATCTGTTGTATAATCTAAATTAAAAACAAGTAAGAGCGCTATATTCGGCCGTGCCGAATCTTATATACCCTTCACAACGTGTAGTCATGCAATAACAGTAAATTCACGTATGTATGTTAAAAAACAAGTAAGAGCACTATATTCGGCTGTGCCGAATCTTTTATACCCACCACCAATTTTGTGTACATTTAAAGCACAATATTTATTATTTTGTTAATCGCTATTGAATAATATCTTTATAATAAAATATGTATCACTTTCTTTGTAGAGGGTGGTTAAATTTTTTAGGGCCCATGTTGAAGGTGAACTACACCTAGTCTTTAAATTTGTTTTCTGCATTTCACTTGACATTTCTCAATCTCAAACTTACTCAATTTGATCTGTAGAAAGATACGCAAATGAGCAACTCTTTAAAGTTATTCAGGTTTTTTTTATGAAAATGGGTGTTTAAATCAAAATGCATTTTGTGCACTTCGTAATTCTTTTGATCAACATAATCATTCAAATTCATCCACAATCGGGAAAATTGTAAAAAATATTTAAATTTCTGCAAAACAGGTCTGTATAAATTGTTAAAAAATCTGTGAATGCATTCTTATTTCGTTGAATGGGAAGCATGGTTGTTTTTTTCGATAGTGTGGCAAAAGAGCAGTCAACCTCGACTCATCATCGTGCCCAACAATTGAGCATCAACATTGTCATTGAAAATTTGGACCATCAGATAGAGGAGTGGCGCCAAGGATGGGGGGGGGGGCATTTGGCCGATATTTTGTTAAATACATAATTGAACCGTACAAATATTATCATTACAAAAAGAAATAATAATAATTTCCTAAATAATTTGAATAATTCAACATCAGCCCTTAAAATTTAACCACCCTTTATAACTTCGATATGCTACTAAAAGGCTTTTGTAAATGTAGTCTTTTAATGAACGTGGGCGTTAAAGTAGGCGTGTCAATAAAGTTTCTGCTAATAAATACAACTTAGATATTTCAATATAGTCCTTTATTTTCCCAAAAACTTTGTCAATAGAGAAATTACATGAATTTAAGAAAACCCGTTATATGGGAGGTAGGCGTTATAGTAGGCGTGTCACCTAAACTTTTTGGCACAACAACTGCATTGATTAGAAGGATATATGTAGCAAATTTCCTTTATGATACCTCTAATTTTGTCTGTTTTAGTGGGCGTTATAGTAGGCGTGTTAAAGTTATTTTTACGAATGAGTACATTTTAGATGTTTCAATATAGCCTTTTATTATTCCAAAATCTTTATTAATAGAGAAATTATATGAATTTTAGGTAAAACGTTATATGGGAGGTGGGCGTAAAAGTTGGCGTGGCACCTTAATTTTTTTGTACAATAATGACACTGCCTAGGGGGATATACGTAGCAAATTTGATCATCATACATCAAATTTTGGCGGTTTTATGAGCTTTGAAATTTCATTAACGGTAGATAACGTGAAAAGTGGGCGTTATAGTAGGCGTGTCAAAGTTATTTTTGCGAATGAGTACAACTTAGGTGTTTCAATATAGCCTTTTATTATTCAAAAATCTTTTTTAATAGAGAAATTATATGAATTTTAGGTAAAACGTTATATGGGAGGTGGGCGTAAAAGTGGGCGTGGCACCTTAATTTTTTGTACAATAATGACACTGCCTAGGGGGATATACGTAGCAAATTTGATCATCATACCTCTAATTTTGTCGGTTTTATGAGCTTTTAAATTTCATTAACGGTAGATAACGTGAAAAGTGGGCGTTATAGTAGGCGTGTCAAAGTTATTTTTGCGAATGAGTACATTTTAGATGTTTCAATATAGCCCTTTATAATTCCAAAATCTTTATTAATAGAGAAATTATATCAATTTTAGGTAAAACGTTATATGGGAGGTGGGCGTAAAAGTGGGCGTGGCACCTCAATTTTTTTGTACAATAATGACACTGTCTAGGGGGATATACGTAGCAAATTTGATCATCATACCTCTAATTTTGGCGGTTTTATGAGTTTTTAAATTTCATTAACGGTAGATAACGTGAAAAGTGGGCGTTATAGTAGGCGTGTCAAAGTTATTTTTGCGAATGAGTACATTTTAGATGTTTCAATAGAGCCCTTTATAATTCCAAAATCTTTATTAATAGAGAAATTATATCAATTTTAGGTAAAACGTTATATGGGAGGTGGGCGTAAAAGTGGGCGTGGCACATTGATTTTCCGTTAAAAAAAAGCCTTTCACCAAAAAGCAAAGTGTGCAAAATTTCAGAGTCGTACATCCAATTTTGTTGGTTTTATGACGTTTTTGTTTTTAAATATACCGAAAAATACACTGTGCGGTATAAATTTTCGTACATTTTGATCGATAACTCCTTTCCTAATGATTAGATTTAGGTAATTTTTGGTGAGAGATATTGCTTTGACTCGAGAAATATATATTCGAAGTTTCATGACTGTACGTTAATCAATTTGGACAAAATACCATTTTATTCGATGTTCGTAGGACACGGTTTTTTCGACCTACTCTTGCATTCCGAGCTATAACTCACTTCCTAATATTCCGATATAGCCCATTTTCAATACCAAACAAACCTTGTCTATAAGAAAGATTCTGGCAAAATTTGAGCCTCCTAGCTTTTTCGGTGCGACCTCTATCGTGCTTTCAACAGACGGACAGACGGACAGACGGACAGACGGACAGACGGACAGACGGACAGACGGACAGACGGACAGACGGACAGACGGACGGACATAGCTAGATCGTCATCAAATCAAACCCTGATTCAGAATATATATACTTTATGGGGTCTAAAATGGATATTTCGATGTGTTACAAACGGAATGACAAAATGAATATACCCCCACCATTTTTTTGGTGGCGGGTATAAAAACAAAAAAAAAATAAAAAAAAAATTTTAAAAAAAAAAATTAAAAAAAAAAATTAAAAAAAAAAAAATTATTATATACATATATAATATATATAAAACAAACAAAAAATAAAAAAAAAATTAAAAAAAAAAAAATAAAAAAAAATAATAATAAAAATATATATAATATATTAAATAAAAAATAAAAAAAAAATTAAAAAAAAAAATTTTAAAAAAATTTTAAAAAAAATTTTTTTGCCTCAGCTGGGATTCGATGCCACGTTTTCTCTAACCAGTATACACGTTTGTATGTATGTATGTTGTTGTTGTAATGTTGTTTTTATGAAAAGAAAATCGAGGTGGTCGTGGGTTTTTGCTCATATCTCAGTTGTTTATGTACCGATGTTTCTGATTTTCAATACCGATCTACTCCCGAATATTTCTGATATTTTAATACCTTACCCGGGTCCAACCTATGTCGGGGGGCTTCAAAAAGTTGATTTCAACATACACACGGACAGACGGTCAGACGGACAGACGGACAGACGGACAGACGGTCAGGGCTTAATCGACTCCTCTATTCATAAGCTTTCAGAAAATATATACTTTATGGGGTCGGAAATGAAAATTGTAGAAATTTCACACGGAATGACAAACCTATATAAGTTAAATAAATTAACGTTTGTTTTTCGAGTACTTGACTACGACTGAATAGTGTAGTCCATAAACTTTATTTTATAATTAAAAACGGTAAACAATGTAGACGTATCGTCAGCAAAAAAATTACAATAATGATTGGGGCACAATGTGTTGGGAAAGACTTAAAATTAGTTGGAATTTATTAAATGAGAATAAAAAATAAAATACTGTAAAATTAGTTGGAATTTATTAAATGAGAATAAAAAATAAAATATTGTAAAATTAGTTGGAATTTATTAAATGAGAATAAAAAATAAAATACTGTAAAATTAGTTGGAATTTATTAAACGAAAAATAAGAAATAGAATATTGTTGTGAAATACGTTGACAGCATGTGCAGACTGATTTCCTGAGTTCTGGGAAATTAGTCTGGTAAAAGGTGCAATGAAAGATTATGCCTTTTAAATTGGGGCAGTGTGGGAAATCTTTTATTTTAGAAATTAATGACTTTGTATTTTACGATTCCACGAATTGAGTGGTAGAACATTAGGGGTATTAACTCCTCCCCCTTTAAATTCCAACGTCCGCGTTGGACGGGTCATGGTTTTGATGGTCAGCCGAATGAACGTGGACCGTTTCTATTTTCAGGGTTTCTCTTTTAAGAAGCGTTTTCTTTATTAAAAGGCAAATCATACCGATAGCGATAATAAGGGGGCAGGTCAGGCTCGTGAAGAGTGCGGTCCTGCTTTTGAGAGTCAGATCACGGATCTCCTCTAAGTTATTGAAATGTAGGGTTTCTAGCATTCTTAGTGATAATACTTCTTCGTAGGAAGATGCTTTGTTGGAAGTTTGGACTATCGCTGGCAGTGGCCGAGCCATTGTTACTTCTTTACTAAAGTAAGTTTTGTCCCCGATCGTTATGGAGGTGTTATGGAATTTTACCAGGAATGTCCCGTTAAGGGTAATTTCTTCCTTATCTATTGCGATTACGCCGTTATATCCGTTTAGCAGTACTAGCCCGGGCATAACTTCTTCTATTATTGGCAAATGATGATGATTTGTTGTCGGACAAACGGACGGTATTCCGGTTAGGAGATTAGGTAGGCATTTAGTGTCAGTGATGTTGTCAACGTTTTCCCTTTTACATAAGGATATTTCATTAAAAGTTTTACATTTACTTTTTATTGTTAATATAGAGTTTTGACATAAAATTACGTTTTCAAATTGCAAATTGATTGTGAGGTTCCCTTTTCTTACAGGTCGTAGGAATAAATTTTTGCAAATAGTATTTTCTGTTTTAGGCAAGTTAATGATAAAGATTAATGTGTTTTTACTTGAGCCTATTTTGACCTCTCCAAATTCGAGAGCTTCAATTAGGTTATTATAGGGCAAACTCTGATTGGTAAAAAGGTCCTTTACTATCGTCAGTTCAGAATTGGAAAATATGAAAGAGTTCACAACGCCGGTCTTGGCCCATTGAATACCATAGTTAATGTTCACGAGTTCTTCGTTCATAATTTTCAGTTTTCGTTCGGCGTCCTTGACCATTAGTGTCCTTAGTGTGTCCGAGGTTGTAACGGTATTAAGTAGTGAATTCGTCATGTTCGTCATTATCTGTAGTCGTTCCTCAATAGCCTTATTGATAACTATTTGCTTCTGATTATTTCGTAACAAGTTCCTGGTTTGGTCCGAGATAATTTGGAAATCTTCGTGGTCCGGTGTTCCAGCGATCCATTTCCAAACAGTCCCCAAAGCGTCTATAGATCTAGCTGAACGTCTGGGTCTTAGTTCATTAAGGATCTTCCTCGCCGAGCTTACTTCGTGTATGAGAAAGGAATAGCTGGAGTCTTTTCTGGTAATGTCCCTCTTAATTGTCTCCTCAATATTGGTCAATGTACGGTTATATTGTTCTAGATCGATAACGTGTAGTATCCTGAAGGTTCCGATGGCTAATTTTGACTGTCCTGTCTCTGTAGCTATAACTTGCGAGTTCGAGTAGTCTAAGATCTGGGTCTCTGGTCTGGTCAAAGCGATTGTTGCCCTGTAACAAAATAGCATGGGTTAACTCCTTATTAAATTCTTATGAATTATTCTTCCTGATTCGGTTAGGACAGTTCCCCCCTTGTCTTCTTTGACTATTTCCTGTTTGTATCTTGGAGTTAGTTTATTGCCTATTCTTTTATTGCCCTTTACAAAAATAGCTTCGCCTAGCCTATAAGTCCTTATTTCCGTTCTGTTTTTATTGTGAGTCTTAAGGTCCTTTTCCTGTTTTCCTAATATCCTTCTTGTGATTAAGAGTCTGTCCTTTTCCCGTTGAGAAGGGTCAGTACAAGCTCTTCCGAAAAATGCGTCTATAGGTCTTCTGTTTATAGTTGAGTGTATGGAATGATTATATTTATTAAGGGAATTGTGTAAAAGGTCTTCAAAAGAATTGTAAATTTTTTCGGCATTAAGGCATCTCATTATTTCCGTCAATGTGGAATGAAAGCGCTCTACCTGTCCATTTACTGTGCTAGTATATGGAGGAGTGCGGTAAATTTTTATTCCCAACTGATCTTCCAGCATAAAGGTAATGACAGAGGAATTTAAAGATTTCTCATTATCTATCACTATATTTTCGGGTGTTCCGAAAGAAATTAGTAATTCCTGCAGTGGTCCCTTGATGTCCTCGGTTGCCCTTGATTTAATAATTTTAGCCTGTGCGTACTTTGAGAATTTATCTATTGCGGTCAGAATGATTCTATTATTCGTATGGTATAGGTCGAGATGAATAAATTGTCCTGGGTACTCTGGTAATGGGGTATGTTTCAGGACTGCCTTGCTTGGATGTCTTTCGTATTTGTTCTCCTGACAAATTTTGCACTGTTTAACTATTCTGGATATTTTGGCTTGCATTTGTGGGAAATAGAATTTCTGTAAGAGTTGAGTTTTGTTCTCCTTCGCGTGTCGGTGTGCTCTTCTATGTTCGTTTAATATCTCTGTCTGCTGTTCTGTGTCAGATATCAGGTCCTTTACCATTATTCTGGTATACCTGATTTTATATTGTCCGAAATGTTTGGCGTAGATGTCCTGAATTTTCCCTAAAATATGGTCTTCTGTCCTGATAGCGTTTGTCACTGATGGGTTCAAATATTTCCCTAATAATAATTTCAATTTATCCTTCGTGAAGTCTGTGTCGGTTATAATGTGTCTGTGGTGAGTAGGGAATACTATTTCAAATTTGTATGAGGGGTCGCCAGTCGAAATTATAAGTTGGTTTTTGAAAACATTAATGGGAGTATCCGAGAAAGGTATTAGGTTATGGTATGAACTTTCGTCGCTACGTAACTAGAGTCGGACATAAGTTTGGGGAACTTTTTCTTACACTCAGAGTTATAAACCTATTCTTTCGGTTTGAAGTTTATGTTTTTTACTCAGAAAATCTGCACTTGCTTTCCTTGTTAAGACTATTCGAAAATGTAATTTTTTGTCTACAAAATTCTTAAGTTTAATTTAGACTTAATTTTGATTTTCACGTTTCTTAAAAAGATAGTTTACACTTATAATCTTAGCTCAAAGTTTTACTTAACTTACATTAAAATGATTATCTTCTGTATCATCTTGATTTGTTTGTTTCTTGTCAGTTGGGTTGATGTAGATGTTTTTGTTGGTTTGTCTATTAATTTGTTTCTTGATCCTGTTGTCGTTTCTGTTAACTTCTCGTTGTTACTTCTATTGTTTGTTGGGTTGATGTAGGTATTTTGTTGTTTTGCTTGTTGATTCTGTTGTTGCTTGGTTTTTTGATGGTTGTATTGTAGATATTTTGTCGATTTGTTAGTTGATTTGTTTGCTGTAGATGATTTTTCA
The DNA here is from genome assembly GCA_941918925.1 of Phyto melanocephala. Lineage (NCBI taxonomy): Eukaryota > Metazoa > Arthropoda > Insecta > Diptera > Rhinophoridae > Phyto > Phyto melanocephala. The sequence goes on along the minus strand of OW799234.1, from coordinate 58,242,323 downwards.
GCGGGTTGCGAGAATATTAATTGTTCAAAGCTTTTAAATCTCCTTTTTTTCCTATTTCTTGGCTAAAGATGGGTAAATGTTACCTTAATTTAATTAAACATTCTTATTTGGTGTTTCTTTTTTATTTTTATAATTTTAGCGTTTTCTTTTAGTTAATATAAGGAGGATTTATTTTAACGTTCTTTTATTTATTCACTTTTTCATTAATTCAAAGTTTTAGTTTATAAAAATGTATTTTAACTTCTTTCATTTAGTTCAGAGTTTAGTCTTTTATTTTTATTAAAGTTTTAATTTTTGAAAATGTTGGTGACCGAGAATTAATCCTTTTCATCACTTTTACTAAGGTTCTCTAGTTCACACTTACACACACAATATTTTATTTTACGTTGGGCGCCAGTTAAATAAATTAACGTTTGTTTTTCGAGTACTTGACTACGACTGAATAGTGTAGTCCATAAACTTTATTTTATAATTAAAAACGGTAAACAATGTAGACGTATCGTCAGCAAAAAAATTACAATAATGATTGGGGCACAATGTGTTGGGAAAGACTTAAAATTAGTTGGAATTTATTAAATGAGAATAAAAAATAAAATACTGTAAAATTAGTTGGAATTTATTAAATGAGAATAAAAAATAAAATATTGTAAAATTAGTTGGAATTTATTAAATGAGAATAAAAAATAAAATACTGTAAAATTAGTTGGAATTTATTAAACGAAAAATAAGAAATAGAATATTGTTGTGAAATACGTTGACAGCATGTGCAGACTGATTTCCTGAGTTCTGGGAAATTAGTCTGGTAAAAGGTGCAATGAAAGATTATGCCTTTTAAATTGGGGCAGTGTGGGAAATCTTTTATTTTAGAAATTAATGACTTTGTATTTTACGATTCCACGAATTGAGTGGTAGAACATTAGGGGTATTAACTTATATACCCTTTTTCACTGTGTGAAGGGTATAACAATACCAACTCAATACACATGCACTGGCACCAATTTAATCTAAATAAATGTATAAATGCATCGGGTGGTTCATCGTGAAACTTAAAATATAATAAAAATAAAAGACATAAATTTAAAAGTGAACTTAAAATTTGTATTTTCGATAAAAAAAAAATATTGGACTTCGTTTGAGGTGGACAATTATTGGCTTATTCCTGAAGATCCCAAACTTTACATATCCCCAGAGCAAATAGTCCAGTGGTGTGATATCGTAGAATTTAGGTGACCAATTTATCATAGCAAAACGTAAAACTAAATTCGTTCCAAAATGTTTGATTAACAATTCCATTGTTTTAATTGCTGTATCCCTTGTAGCGCCACCTTATTAAAACCACAGCTCACCGAGACCATTCCAATTTGCCTCATTTTTTAAGAAATATGGCCCAGTGATTCCATCAGCTCATAAATCAGACTAAATTGTTTTTAATCGACACAATTGTAGCTCTTGGTACTCTTTGGGTTGCTTACCAGCCTTAATACAGCATTTTTTTAGTAGGTAAACTGCATTTTGAGTATGTCGATCTTGTCAAAAGCAAGTTCCTTGAATAACACAAAAATATATTTCTAATAGAACGCTGTTTTCATAATTTAGCTGTGAGTCTTTCAATGATAACTTTCCAAACGATACTGAACAAAAACTACAAACCAGTTTGATTTGAATCATGACTGACGTATTAAAAAAATATACTGATAAGCAAACCTTATAATGAATCACCCGATATATTGATAACATAACGTTTCAACAAGGACTGTAATAGATTAATATAATATAAAAAAAACAAGTAAGAGCACTATATTCGGCTGTGCCGAATCTTTTATACCCACCACCAATTTTGTGTACATTTAAAGCACAATATTTATTATTTTGTTAATCGCTATAGAATAATCTCTTTATAATAAAATATGTATCACTTTCTTTGTAGAGGGTGGTTAAATTTGAAGGGCCCATGTTTAAGGTGAACCACATCTAAACTTCAATTTTTTTTTGTATTTCATTTGACATTTCTCAATCTCAGACTAACTCAATTTGAACCGTGGAAAGATACGCAATCGAGCAACGCTTTTAAATATTGAAGATTTTTATAAAAATGGGCGTTCAAATCAAAATGCATTTTGTGCACTTCGTGATTCTTCGAATTCGTCCACAATCGTGAGAATTGTAAAAAATATTTAAATGTCTGCAAAGCAGGTCTGTATGAAATGTGAAAACATCTGTGAATGCCATCTCAGTTCGTTGAATGGGAAACATTGCTGTTTTTCACGATAACGTGGTAAAAGAGCAAGCAACCTCGACTCATCATCGTGCCCAAGAATCGAGCATCAACAGTGTCATTGAAAATATGGACTATCGGATCGAGGTGTGCCGCCTAGGTTGGGGGGCCATTTGGCCGATATTTTGTTCCATACATAATTGAAGCATACAAATATTATCATTATAAAAATAAATGATAATAATTTCATAATAATTTTATTCAAAATCAACATAGTCCCTTAAAATTAAACCACCCATTATAACTTCGGTATGCTAGTAAAATGTTTTCGTAAATTTAGTCTTTCAATGAAAGTGGCCGTTAAAATACGCGTGTCAATAAAGTTTCTGCTAATAAACATAACTTAGATATTTCAATATAGTCCTTTAGTATTCCAAAATCTTTATTCATAGAGAATTTACATGAATTTAAGAGGAAAGTTTTATCTACGAAATAGTGCTAATTTATATTTGTTATCTTATGTTCTCCTGAAGTTATGCTCTATTAAAAATGGGAATTTAGGAAAATTTTGACATAAGTAAAAAAAAATATCTCTAAACATCATAAACAATTTATATTCATGTACTAATGGCTAACAAATTTTAAAATTATACAAAACTTATTTTATTTGAAAATCTTTTAAAAGCAAAATGTTATAGAAGTTTAAAAATCAAAATCTTATTAATAAATTTTCCGTTTTAGCAAAATGCTGAGAATGTATATTTTGAATCACCGTGTGATAATAATATAAAAATATGTATCACTTTCTTTGTAGAGGGTGGCTTAATTGTAAGGGCCAATTTAAGAAAGTCTGTGAATGCCTTCTTAGTTCATTGAATGGGAACCACTGCAGGTTTTTGCGATAGTGTGGCAAAAGAGCAGTCAACCTCTACTCATCATCATGCCCAACAATTGAGCATCAACATTGTCATTGAAAATTTGGACTATCAGATAGAGGAGTGGCGCCAAGGATGGGGGGGGCCATTTGGCCGATATTTTGTTCCATACATAATTGAAGCATACAAATATTATCATTATAAAAAGAAATGATAATAATTTCTTAAATAATTTGTGTTTTATTTAAAAACAACGTCAGCACTTAAAATTTAACCACCCTTTATAACTTCGATATGCTACTAAAATGCTTTTGTCAATGTAGTCTTTCAATGAAAGTGGGCGTTAAAGTAGGCGTGTCAATAAAGTTAATAAATACAACTTAAATATTTCAATATGGTCCTTTATTTTCCCAAAAACTTTGTCAATAGAGAAATTACATGAATTTAAGATAAACCGTTATATGGGAGGTAGGCGTTAAAGTGGGCGTGTCAGCTAAACTTTTTGACACAACAATTACATTGATTAGAAGGATATACGTAGCAAATTTGATCATCATACCTCTAATTTTAACGGTTTTATGAGCTTTTAAATTTCACTAACGGTAGATAACGTGAAAAGTGGGCGTTATAGTAGGCGTGTTAAAGTTATTTTTGCGAATGAGTAAAACTTAGGTGTTTCAATATAGCCCTTTATTATTCCAAAATCTATATTAATAGAGAAATTATATGAATTTTTGGTAAAACGTTATATGGGAGGTGGGCGTAAAAGTGGGCGTGGCACATTGATTTTCCGTTACAAAAAAGCGTCTCACCAAAAACCAAAGTGTGCAAAATTTCAGAGTCGTACATCAAATTTTGTTGCTTTTATGACGTTTTTGTTTTTAAATATACCGAAAAATACACTGTGCGGTATAAATTTTCGTACATTTTGATCGATAACTCCTCTCCTAATACATAGATTTAGATGATTTTCGGGGGACAATATTGTTTTTACTCAGGAAATATATATTCGAAGTTTCATGAGTCTACGTTAATGCATTTGGACACAATTCTGTTTTATTCGATGATTGAAGGACACGGTTTTTTCGACCTACTCTTGCTTTTAGAGCTATAACTCTCTTCCTAATATTCCAATTTAGCCCATTTTCAATACCAAACAAACCTTGTCTATAAAAAAGATTCTGGCAAAATTTGAGCCCCCTAGCTTTTTCGGTGCGACCTCTATCGTGCTTTCAACAGACGGACAGACGGACAGACGGACAGACGGACGGACATAGCTAGATCGTCATCAAATCAAACCCTGACTCAGAATATATATACTTTATGGGGTCTAAAATGGATATTTCGATGTGTTACAAACGGAATGACAAAATGAATATACCCCCACCATTTTTTTGGTGGCGGGTATAAAAATAATAAACGTAGGCTAAAGATAAAAACATATATTTCTAAATTAAATTTTAATAACTTATTTATAATGTATTCATGAATTATTCATGCACTGTATCCATGTATTTTCTAGTATCATTTTTAGATATACAATATTCATTTCCGATTCCATATTTTTTTTTTTTTTCGGAAAACTTATCTCTGTATGTCTGTCTGTCTGTCCGTATATTGGTTAAATTCCACTTTGAGGACCTACAGATGTTTCATAGATCTGCATGTAAAATCAATCTCTTTCAAATATCCGAAAATTAATTGCTATTCAAATCCAATACAATCTCCTCATAATTTTCTTAGATAAAAGCAAATAAACATGACTGCCTCTGTTTTTGCTAATACTATTTGGTTATAAATCCGCATATTTGAGGCCTGTAATTAATAACGGATGTTTTTACTACTATCCGTAGATAGGATATATCTAACTTTTGCAAAAACCCAACAACCAAATATATATTACTGAAAAATTATTAGACCATATCCCGAATAATTTAGTAAATTCTTTAATAAGAGAAGATTTTATTTTTCGGTTGCCCTTAAAAACATTTAGTGTTGTAACTAAAGGTTAGCCAAATAAAAAAGGGACTAGAAAAATAATATAAATTAAATTAAAATTGAAAAAATTGTTGGTTGGGCTTTCGAAAAAGTTTTTTATAGTTTTTTGTTTAATTTTTGAATTCTTATTTTGTTAATGAGAATTTGAAAATAAGGCTTATAACATTTTAAACTTTTGATGATCTGGCATAAGCACCAGTGAAATGCATATAAACCAGCTTAAACCCAATAACCAAATAAGTATTATTGAACCATATCCCGAATAATTAAGTAAATTATATCAAGTCACTGAATCTCAATATCTCAGACAATATTTGGACACGAATGTGAAGGATATTATCAGATTCCGCAAGGCTAAATATTGCATTCTTATTTGTTTTATTTATTACTATGTTTTTGGGGTTAATTGTTTTAGGCTGTTTTCGATGACAACTTATTTGACAGTTCGTGGTAAAGTTACCGATCTGTGAAAATTAGCCAGAAAGGTTCGACTACTTTGGAGCGAGTATTTGAGTAAAAGGTGTATGAAAATGTAAAGTTAGGTTACACCGCATGCCTTAGCCGCGGTGGCCATACATCCAAATTCATTTGAACCGTTACGCCATAAAATTTAATTTAATAATATACTTGGATAGATTTTTGTTTTATTTCGAGTTTAGGTCAACCTCGTATTATAAACTTACAATACGTGGTGCTATAAAAAATCGTGGTTCGTAGAGTAACTCATTCCGATAAATGGTATTGTGGATTCTAAATTCGACACCTTTTTTGTGCTGCATGGCAATGTTTTAATAAATTTGCACCATTGCCAAGCATAGTAAAACCTTGCAAATGACTAAGCACAAATGGTTGTAAGATATTTTTATACCTAATAAAAAATAAAAGTTTTAAAATACCTTTTCTTTAACTGCACTAAATTGAAAATATACAAAAATTTGTTTACCTACTTGAAGCTGCAATTTTGTCAATTTGTATTGTATTATTTTCACTGACATCAGTCCTTTCTAGTGTACAATAGTGCATACTTTTACAAACATCTCTTAACTAACAATAGAGTTGTTGTTATACAATATTTTTGAAAAAACAAAATTTTATCTGTTGTATACTTTTTTTATTTTTTCCATCTCTAAGTAAACAACATGAACTGACATGCAATAAATTCTATTCATTTTTATTCCCAAAAAAAAGTTGAGAAAATATTAAAAACAGAATAACAGAAAACAAGACAACAAATAAATAGAATAAAATAATGCTTTGCAATCAGAAAGATACAAAATGGTAAACATTTCTATACACAATAAAATATAACGGAAGAAATGAATAGAATGTGGGTATTTGTAGGACAAACTAAAACACTAAAGGAAATCAAAAGATACAAGCAAGAAACTACCAATTGTTAAAAGCTAACTAAAAGCTTAATATTTACAAACTTAACTTAACTAAAACTATGACTGCAAAAATATAAAAGAAAAAAAAAACAGCTTAAATAGCAAAATTCATCTTAAATTTACTCATACTCTCTGAAAAAGTATTGCTTTTCAAAAGAAAGTACTTTAAGGAATAACATGTTCTTATAGTACCACACATTCAAACAAGAAGTCTTTAACTACTTTATTTTTAAACATATTTTGTTTTTAAGAAAAATAACAGAAAAATAAATAATAAAATATTTTTTTGGATTCTTAGTCTTCCCCCTTTTGTTGACCGCTTTCATAAGAAAATTGTGTCTGTGTGTCTGTGTGTCTGTAATGTATTTTTCTTCAGTTTCCTTTAAAAATAGTTCAACAGTTTGGGTTTCCTTTGATTTACAACATCGATTTCCTATCAAATGTATTTATATTTTCTGATTTTGTTTTTCTTGGAAAATAAAAATATGGAAAATCTGAATAAAAATAAAAAAAAACAATTTGATCACAATACAATAAACAACAAACAACTAAAATTGTTACAAGATGAAAGTGAATAGTCTATAAAAAAAAAACAAAAAACAGAAAAGAACATAAGAAAAATGATTAAATAAAGGCATCTATTTATAAAACATTATAAACATTTTACTTGGTCAAGTCCAAACTAACAAGTAAACTTCAAATTCAACCAGAATCCCTTATTTGCAAAGGAAAATAGTTTTTAGCTCGTCTCTAACAATAAAATCCACCTTACTGACTGACTGACTGTAAAAGTATTGCAAAAAAATAAAGAAGTTTGAGCTTTATAATAGACCTGTCAATATTTTCCATTTATGAAAGTTTTTCTTTTACATAGTTTTACTTAGATTTAGTAAATATAAGTAAAAAGTTGCATTTAAGATTAATATTTTGCAGGTGGGTCCTTTTTTCAATATTTGCAAAAGTTTTTGGGGATACAAATCAAAGCAACAGAAAAACTGTGATTTTCGAACCTTTTTAATAAAAGTGTGGCAGATATTTGATTATAATTTTATAACAGAAAAGAATGAGACAAATATAAAAAATAGGGCTTACAGCTGAGATAACTGTAGGTGAAAAAATAAAGTTTTATCTGTAAGAAATTTAGAATTATTTGGCAACATTCAGCTTGCAGTTTAAGCCTTATGTCTACAACCGCCTACCGGGATATGGTTTTCAAGTTCAACTTGATATAACTGTCTGGCGCAATATCGCATTGAAATTTTAAATGTGCCCCTAAAATATTGTTTGTGACATCTAAAAGACCAATATTTAAAAAACATTTTTTATAAAATTTTTTAAAAGCTTTTGAACCCCTAAACCATACAAAGAAAATACCCGGGCAAGCACGAATCTATTCATTATATTTTTTTAGTAGAAACTTAAAAATATATATTGAATTTAATTCAGTGTAAATTATATTTAACAATTTTTGCATTAATTGAAGAAAATGGAGATTTCTTCACCCTTTATGGACAGATTCGAACGTATTATGAGAATGGCTGTGATTATGATAACAGGCGCTCCTAGGACCACCAGATCTAAACTTTCACTATTTTGAACTGGTTACCACCAGACATCCTGGCTAAGCAGATGGCTGCGGACACCGCACTGAGGCTGAATGCCAAAAAGGCATGGAAGTATGCGAATAGTGGAAATGCAAGGATTTTAGGTATGATCAATATTATTTCTCCTATTGATTGCAAAGTACCTGAACCACTATTCGATTCGGGTTTCGCGACGAATATACCGGATAGATCTGATTACAATTATGACCTTCGGTATTCGCTATTTACTGACGGATCGAAATCACATGATAACACTAAATGTTATATCTTTTCGACTCAGTTGGGTTTTGAATTGTCCCTAAAGATACCAAATTACTGTAGCGCGTTACAGGTCGAATTAATGGCAATTAAGACAGCCGCGGAACAGATTCAGTATCATGCAATATTTGATAGGGATATTCATATATTTATTGAGAGCAAGGCGGCTAATACATTCCTGGAGAGTGTGTACAGCACATCAAAAATTGCCCAGGAATGCCGGATGTCTCTAAGGAAATAGCGAGACATTTGACGGTTACCCTTATATGGGTTCCAGGACATGGGGATATTGATGGTAATAATAGGGCTGATGCACTTGCAAAAGCCGGTGCCAACTTAGATTCGATTGAATCAGGTTGTGCCTTATTATTCCCTTGTCAAAGGGAAAGCAGCTGATTTCGCGTCACTTTTATTTGGATGCCAAGGAAAGATGGGTCAGAGAACCCACTTGCTTAGAAATTAGAAAGATCTGGCCTGATGTGGATGCACATAGGACGCAATATGCAGTGAATATGCCTCGAACCCACCTAAGGAACCTCATAGCGGTTATTACCGGACACTGTCCAATAGGTATATATGCGAAAAGGTTAAGTATCCCTTACAACGACTTCTGCAGAAGTTGCGTCAACGAGGAACAGGGGGAGCACTTATCGAAATAAAAAGTTTTATTTGTACGGCCTATATATGTAGCAATTTCATAGAAAGCAAGTGTTTTATTATAAAATAAACTTTTTTTAAAACAGCATATTTCAAAGGTTTCGATTGTTTTTCCAATAGTTTGTTTTTTATCGCAGTAGGTAGGAAGGGGTGCTTCAGGAAGCAAAGGACACTTCCAACACCCAGACTCGGAGACCAATTTTGGCCATATATCAATAAATTGAAAGAAAATTAATAGCAGTGATTTGTATTTCAATATTTAATTTTAAAATGACACACTTTTCAATGCTTCATTTAGAATCTAAATCCAGCTTAAATTGCAAATCAAAATAATCCGATTTTGAGGGCATATTTAACTAGTTTCCTACAAGCTGCACAAACATCAAATATAAATGAATTTTTTAGTTTAAACTCATGTAAAGTATACCTTTGGTCAAAACTTTGTAAATTTGAATAAAACAAATCTTCTTCGGTCTTTATTATTTTCGCAATAAGCACCGAAAAGCAACAAGTAAATTTTCTAAATATTTAAAATTTTCACTGAGCTTGATTCTTATACTAGTTGGTATTTGCAATTCGCAATTTGTTTTGGGGATGGAAATAATAAAAAAACACATATGGAATTCGGATACGATATATTGTATTCAACCTGGCAGAGTAAAGGTGATACTAAAATTCCAAGCGGATATTCCAAAAAGCTGCACTAATGGGAATTTATTTTAAGTACTACATAACACTGTTTTCTTCAAAATTTTTGTTGTTGCCGTACTCAGAATGGTTTCTTTCAGTGCAATCACATCCATAATACTTGAAATTAATATTTATTATATTTTCAGCAAGGCAAGCAAAAATTCTTAGAAATAAACTTAACTAAACCTTATTTGTTTACAGTTTAAAAAAAGTAATAAAACAAAACTTTTAATTGCATTCATTTTCATTGGTCCTTCGATTCGTTCGATTCGTTAAATTGTTCTACCTAGCAGCTGGTTTAAGTCTGTACATTACGAAAAACATAACTGACTTAAATTTGCACTGCACAATTTCTTTTTTGGTCTATTTAAAAACTAAAACCTCACATAAAAGTCAAACATTTATCTATATAGCTGAAAATGTAAGTATGTAGATTATTGGACTGGCTAATAATAAACCAATTAACTAATGAGACCCGCCCACTCTAACGCCCAACTTTCAAATAAAGATTTATCTTAATTTCAAATATTTACTTTATGAACAAAGAATATATTTCAATATCTAAATTTATTGCAAAAGCAGTAATTATTTTTATACACCTACTTTAACGCTAACTTTTAATAAAAGCTGCTTTTTACTCCCTTCATATATAAGGAAATCGTAAAAAACTCGGGAAATCGTACCATGGGTATTGGAGCAAGATTAAATTAATGAAATGTCATTTTCTTGAAATCAAAATAGAAAATTTGTTATTGTAGCAAACAAGGGAATGTGTTGTGACTGTCTTAAAAAGGTCTTTACTAATTAACCTGTTGTGAAACATTAAATCTAAAGAATGGCTGCTTGTTCAAACTTATGCAATTTGTTTACAGTATTTCACAGTTGTTAAAATGAAGCCGAAGAGCTCATTAACATAACTAGTCCTGTGTTTATGTTTAATATTTTGCTTCTTTGCAAAGCAATATTAGCATCGCATTGAGATATTTAACGCATAATTGAACAATTCTTATAAAACTTCTAGTAAAAATTTAAATCGGCATCCTTTTAAACTGTAATATATAGTAAAAACTTTTCTAATACTTACATGAATTTCATGTTATTATTTTATAAAATTGTAAAAAATCCTTCCTTAATAATTTTTTATATTGCAATTATGCTACAAGTTCCTTAAAGACTTTTGTTTCCTTTAGCAAAACAAATATCAAAAAATCAATTTTACACTCATTTACCTCTTTAGGGGCTTAATGTCAAACCAAAAGCCTCAACTTTGAAAGTAATAAAGAAGTACACTCTGTATACCAGGAATACAATAAAACTCTAAAAGACTTTTACATATAAAAACAGACGCAATAAAAGTTACAAAAATTTAAATTGAAAAGACCCAAGTAATGGCAAAAACACAGGAAAATAATAATGGTGGCAGAATTCATAGCAAATCAACTTTTTTTTGTTAAAAAAAAATGTGAAAGAAACAACTTCATCTTTTACTAGTTACACTAACGCCAACTTAAAAGACTACTACTGCCATACAACTATTTTGCGTTTTTTCCCCCCATTATTCACTCTTGTCTAACCGACATTTTACAACAATAAGTACTATAACCATTTTTCTTATTTCAACTAGATTTTTGTAACATTAAAATCTTTTCCAACTGCTTTTGTTTCTTCAGCAAATCTTAGGAAACAAAACAAAAACATGTAAGTGTGTATATATGTAGATAAGTCTGTGTGTGTGTGTGTGTGTGTGTGTTTAAAAGTTTTCTTTTAAACAAAATATGTACAAATAGCAGCAACAATATATGATGTGTAACAATAAAACAATAGTAACAACAGCTATTGTACAACAACTATATAGCAAATACTCTGTCACATTTATAGAGTATTTTTCGTTTATACTTCTAAACTTTTTTCTAGTCTATTCTGAAGTTGTTATAACCGCCAACAAAAAAATGGGGGGGGTATATTCATTTTGTCATTTCGTATGTAACACATCGAAATATCCATTTTAGACCCCATAAAATACATTTATTCAGAATCGGGGTTTGATTTGATGACGATCTAGCTATGTCCGTCTGTCTGTCCGTATAACCTGTTGCAAGCATGATAGATGTCGGACCGAAAAAGCTAATTTTGCCAGAATATTTTCTATAGAAAAAGTTTGCTTGGTTTTGAAAACGGGCCAAATCGAAATATTAGGAAGAGAGTTATAGCTCGTAATGCAAGAGTAGGTCAAAAAAACCATGTGCCTCCAACATTAAAGAAAATGCAATTGTGTCCAACCCCATTAATGTAGAGCCATGAAACTTCGAATATATATGAGTAAAAACATTGCTTAAATCTATGCATTAAGAAAGGAGTTATAGATCAGAATGTACAAAAATGTATACCGCACAGTGCATTTTTCGGTATATTTAAAATTTAAAACGTAATAACACTGTCAAAAATAGTTTTACGATTCTGAAATTTTCCAACTATTTTTTCTTGTTCAAAGGCTTGGTTTTAACGAAAAATTAATGTGACACGCCCACTTTTACGCCCACCTCCCATATAACGGTTTATCTTTAAGTCATATAATTTCTCCATGGATAAAGATTTGGAAATATAAGGGACTCTATATTTAAGTATTTCAGTTTTACTTATTAGCATAAATTATGCTTACACGCCTACTTTAACGCCCACTTTTATTGAAAGACTAAATTTACGAAAACATATTACTAACATATCGAAGTTATACAAAAGTGATACATATCTTAGTATAAAGAGATTTTTCCATAGCGATTACTGTTAATAACAAAATAATACATAAAAGATTCGGCACAGTCGAATATAGTGCTCTTACTTGTTTTTTAACAGGAAGACTTTTTTCGTACAATTTTTTTATTGAAAATTATCAAAAGGCAGCGAATAAAGTTTTTTCGTTCTTTCCTTGTTACTTTATCTGTATGTGCATATTATGACTAAATTTTCTTATTGTACAGCTGAGTATGTATGTATGTACGCATAAGCAAACATTGCTATACATTTGGTTGAGTATATTTCTTAGCATATATGTTTTAAGTGTGTAAGTGTGTGCCTTTTGAAGATATAAATCTTTATGTTAGGACTATAAAATAAAAAAGAAACATAAAAAAATTTAAAATAACAACAATAACAACGTATTTGGACCATTTTCAGAGAAGAGGTAGAAGATGTTGTTAAAGAAATATTCTACTGTTAAAAGCAATAGTTTTCTGCTTTTAAGTTTTTATCGTTTTTATTTTATTTATTTTAAGTAGAAAAAAACCTTATCGAGTCAAGCTAAAGTGTTAAAAATAGAAAAAGAAAAACTCGGTCCATTGAGATACTTTTAATGGCCGTATAAGGGGATACAAATAGTTTGTTAATATTTTAAATTAATGCTTTTGGGAATTTTTTCTTTAAAAGCCATTGCTATTAGGAGAGGGTTACCATTAATACGTCTAAATGTTTACGCAAATTGATACCATTTATGCGATTAGTTAAAGTCAACCAAAGAAAGAAAAAAAACATTTTCACAGCTGATAGGTTCACTGTTCGAAGAACCATGAGTTATTTTAAGTTGTTAGAAATTGCCTTTAAGGGATATAAAAACCTTAGTACAGGAACAATTATGTTAGTTGCTTAATATTTGGGCACACAAATGGAAATTTTTCTTCTTCGTTATTAATTCTTGAGGCTGCTTGGCTCTTTTTAAAATTAAGAAAAATTAAACCCAAGACTAGTTAAAGAACAAAGATCTATCGGGTGGAAAAACTGACGTTTTAGATTTCTATGGTAGTAATTTTTTGGCGGAAAATTTACTGTAACGGCTCATTCATCAAATTCGTCATTGTTTTTTAAATATAACATCATGATAGAGTCCGCCACAGCAGCGCTGGATGGCGCGTATCTGTAACTTTTGATTTTATTTTTTTTAAACATATGCAATAACTGACTTTTTGGTGACTTTGATGGCCGCTATGGCTAAAGTTTGGGGCTTCCAAATTATTCTTATAGGCATACGACTTAAAAAAAACCACGAGACAAAATAATGCGATTTCATTGGTTAGCTTACATTTATAATCATATCCACAATACCATAAAGCAAAAAATTCATTGCGGCATAAGGCGTGTGGCTTATTGTTTATATCACATATTGTTGGTATCCATATCATCTAGTTAAACCCTAAAATAGTTGACAATTATTATTCTATACCTTTTGTTATTGTTTTTATAATATTTTGTATAGCCAATATTTTGCAAAACAAACTAGGGCCAAACTACCGCATTCGAACTGAATTCGGATAAATATTGGGTCTCTTCATTCGTTTCGTTATTGCGGATAGTATTATCTGTGCGGAAGCTGAATTTTAAACTCCTGTTCCTTTAATGCGGTATAAAGTTTGTTCTAGTAAACAAATATCTTTAATTTTAAAACTACTCACATTTCATCTAATGTTCTTTTCCAATCAGCTGATATAATAACACGATTAAACCCTCGTCGTACCGATAAGGTAGAATTGGACCTTTTGATTTTTTTTTAAATTGCAATTACTTTTTTCTCACAAAACTCAACCCCTTCCCCTTAATATAGAGCCTAAACCAGTTTACATCCTTTAAAGTTACAAAGACTTTGTATAAAGGAAAATTATAAAAAAAATAAAGTTTTTTTCTTAAGTATTTATTTAATGCTTAAGCCTTTTGAAAGAAAAGTGCGTACATCTATTCCATTTTTTTTGCAAGAAATACATGTTATCGTTGTCTGTATTGGCTGTTCATCACTAATAGGTTTTATGCAGTTTATGCCTGACTTTCTTATAAGTCATTGGATAAATGAAAAAATTCTTATTAAATTGATGCATTGGATTGATGAAGCATAATTGTTTCAGTGTACGTTGTGAATGTTTCTCAAAACATCACATGTAACAACTTCCAACTAAAGGAGATGCTTCACGTTCTCCATAAAGTAAAAATTTTTGAATGAAATTTGGAATGAAAAACAGACAGTTTAATTCATTGCCAATGAAATGGTACAGTGCTTTCATTGAACTTTTCTTTTGTGGTTATACAATTTCTGTTGAATGATTCATTATTTCTTAATACTGACTGCATATTAATATTCCGAAACGAAATTCTGTAGATATAACCGTAAAATTCAACTATCACAACTAAACTATGCCATTGACAATAATTTTGGTACCCACAACCGATATTTGTGTACTTGTGTACCGATACATCTGCGTATGTGTAGTAATAAATGAATGAAGGTACAATTGTATATACTCCGTCATTCAGAGTTGTAGAACTTTTCAGTTCGAAGAGAGAAAAATAAAAAGGATTTAAAATCCACTGTGAGGAAAGCAGTTTACATAATAAATCGATATTGCTTTCCGTTGAATGTTCCATCTCGTGACGAAAAACAATTTCCACCCAATAAGAATTCTAATATGATTGCGCTTGAATGAAGAAGGTGGGCCTGAAGTTGCCATGGGTTTTAAAAATTTAATAACTCTTTAGCTTATATATTTTTTATTAATTATTTTTTATTTTTCAGATTATAAAATAAAGAATATGTAATTATTTTTACACTAAGTACATAAAACAATGTTTTTTAAACAAAAGCCAGTTTTCAGCTTTGCAAAGATGGGATATTTTTAGAACATTTAGTTCAGATCTTTCGTTTGTGGCTATAGCTTTCTAATTTCTACAAGTATATTGGCCTTGAATTCAAGGAAAATCTCAGGCTTGTTCACGTATTCTGTCACCTTAAAATAATAAAGAAAAAAATTTTTTTTTGGGTACTGAAAAATCTAGCAAACACGTTACATAATTAAATGCCGAATTTCTGGAAAATATTCTCCAAAAATTTTACTTGTAATTATTATTGTATCTCGGGCAGTGGCTCCATCCTGTTAAAACCACATCTGTCAGTTTTCAAGAGCACGATGTAAAGGATGTTTTCTCCTGAACCAATACCTCTTTTCATTTGCAGTTACTGCCGTTGAAGAAATGAGATTTAATTATATTTTCGATATTAAGGCAACATCACGCTTAATGCCTAATAGGGTGCAACTAGCGTAAACGAATGGCTCTTGAATTTTTAAAACCCCATACCCTACAGTTTTCCTTAATAATAAAGTAATTCAAATGAAAAGTAATCAACAAAAAAAATTTCAACAAAATTGTTTTAATTTCTAGCCATCTGTTGAAATTAATCTGTAAATTTAGACATTGTCGATGACCTGTGGCTTTAAGTTCTTCTTATATGAGCATAACAGCAAATGTTTTTTCAGAATACCTCGTGGTGACTTACAAGCTCTTTTTAGCTGAACATAACGCTGTTATTTCGCAACGACTTTGCTCTGCAGGTTAAATATTTTACGCAGCGCAAATTAACCGGTTAACGCCCAACTTTTTATATATATTTTTTTTTCTTTTTTTTTGAAAAACGGTTTTAATTAAAGTAAAATAACACAAGAATTTTAAAATTTATTTATTTTTTATAAAAATTATGAAAATATAGCCTGTCCTATAAATAGGACGCTGGGACTTAGAGGAATCATAGGTGATATGAAACCAAATTTAAGTTATTGTCATATTAAAATAAAACGAAGATTATTTTGCATGGTATGGAATAAAACAGTCTTTGCAAGGTGTTACATCACATTTAGCGCAAAATGAAAGTGGTTTTGATTTACAGTTTTGTCCCTGACATCTTCGCTGTTTCTATCGTTTTTTCATAAAATGTCCTTTGTTATCATATCTTACATCTGAAAAAACTTTCGTGGAAGCTGTTCTCGGTCTGCATACAAACGGTTATTTAGATATCTTCAAGTAAGGAACAGTGATAGATCTTTTGAACTCTAACGAACTAATTCTATTTTCGTTTACAAGTTTGTAAACAATCCACGAATTCACCATAGTCATATCTATACGTGTAATAAATAGAGATCAGTACCATTTCTTGGCACCCAACAGTCTTGTTGATCCACTCCACTTGTTGTCATTTCATTTTGCGATAAGTATTTATACATTTGCATCGAATCACTAATCAAATAAACCTCGTTCTTTCTTTCCAAGAGTTTTAGAGTCTTAAAGAGGACATTATAAAAGTCTGTTCTCCCTTAAAGTCGCACGGAATCCTAGCTGCTGCAAATAAAACAGTGAGTCTCTACTGGTAAATAAATTTTCAGAATATATTTGATGACTTGTGGATTCTGATATACCATCTAACATATCCATTGCTACTCTCGATCCTAATGCCAAATCTTCACGATCGATTTTCCCATATATAAGTCAAAATTAAGGCAATATTCACTCAGGCTCAAATATATCAGGTAATTTGTATTGCATTATAAGTTCTCCTGGTATATCAGTGACTTCCAAATCTCCTATGTTGTTATCATCGACGTCGTCGTCATCAGTCAGTTCATCTGGTTCTGGTAAAAGAACAATTATATCGACATCTTTAGATGCCATAAATGTAGAATATTTAAAATATCGTACAATTCTCGTAAAAACATTGTTTTTCTATACATCTTTAGATAAAATAGTCTTAAGAATTTTTGAACAGAAGTGAATAATATCAATGTAATACCGCGAAACAAAGACTCAACTACACGCAATATCCAATGCAGAAAATGATAAAGATCGACACATAAACTTGAAGTACTAAAAACGAAAAAAAAATATATATGTTTGGACAACGTCAACAAACATCCATATGAATCTCCCAAATATAAAGCAGAAAATAGCGCGTAGTAAACAACAAACACGATATACTGAAAATTTAAAAAACTGTTAATATTTTGATAACGTCAAGTACCAGCGTCATATAAATAGGACAGTCACACAGTGAACAAGTAAGAGTGCTATATTCGGCCATGCCGAATCTTATATACCCTTCACAACGTGTAGTCATGCAATAACAGTTGCTTGTATCACCATTCATCCCATATGAAATACGTACACGTATGTATGTTAAAAAAACGAAAAAAAAAAATTAAAAAAAAATTAAAAAAAAAATTAAAAAAAAAAAATTTAAAAAAAAAATTATTTTATATATAATATACATATATAAAACAAAAAAATAAATAAAAAAAAAATAAAAAAAAAATAAAAAAATTAAAAAAAATAATAATAATAAAAATATAAATATATTAAATAAAAAATAAAAAAAAAATAAAAAAAAAAATTAAAAAAAATTTTTAAAAAAATTAAAAAAAAATTTTTTTTGGCTCAGTTGGGATTCGATGCCACGTTTTCTCTAACCAGTATACACGTTTGTATGTATGTATGTTGTTGTTGTAATGTTGTTTTTGTGAAAAAAAAATCGAGGTGGTCGTGGGTTTTTGCTCATATCTCAGTTGTTTATGTACCGATGTTTCTGATTTTCAATAGCGATCTACTCCCGAATATTTCTGATATTTTAATACCTTACCCGGGTCCAACCTATGGCGAGGGGCTTCAAAAAGTTGATTTCAACATACACACGGACAGACGGTCAGACGGACAGACGGACAGACTGACAGAGCTTAATCGACTCCCCTATTCATAAGCTTTCAGAAAATATATACTTTATGGGGTCGGAAATGAAAATTGTAGAAATTTCACACGGAATGACAAACCTATATATACCCTTTTTATACCCTTCACACAGTGAACAAGTAAAAGCGCTATATTCGGCCGTGCCGAATCTTATATACCCTTCACAACGTGTAGTCGTGCAATAACAGTAAATTCACGTTTGTATGTTAAAAAAAACAAAAAAAAAATAAAAAATAAAAAAAAAATTTAAAAAAAAAAAATTAAAAAAAAAATTAAAAAAAAAAAAATTATTATATACATATATAATATATATAAAACAAAAAAAAAATAAAAAAAAAAATTAAAAAAAAAAAAATGAAAAAAAATAATAATAAAAATATATATAATATATTAAATAAAAAATAAAAAAAAAATAAAAAAAAAATTAAAAAAAAAAATTTTAAAAAAATTTAAAAAAAATTTTTTTTGCCTCAGCTGGGATTCGATGCCACGTTTTCTCTAACCAGTATACACGTTTGTATGTATGTATGTTGTTGTTGTAATGTTGTTTTTATGAAAAGAAAATTGAGGTGGTCGTGGGTTTTTGCTCATATCTCAGTTGTTTATGTACCGATGTTTCTGATTTTCAATACCGATCTACTCCCGAATATTTCTGATATTTTAATACCTTACCCGGGTCCAACCTATGTCGGGGGGCTTCAAAAAGTTGATTTCAACATACACACGGACAGACGGTCAGACGGACAGACGGACAGACGGTCAGGGCTTAATCGACTCCTCTATTCATAAGCTTTCAGAAAATATATACTTTATGGGGTCGGAAATGAAAATTGTAGAAATTTCACACGGAATGACAAACCTATATATACCCTTTTTCACTGTGTGAAGGGTATAAAAAGGGTATATATAGGTTTGTCATTCCGTGTGAAATTTCTACAATTTTCATTTCCGACCCCATAAAGTATATATTTTCTGAAAGCTTATGAATAGGGGAGTCGATTAAGCTCTGTCAGTCTGTCCGTGTGTATGTTGAAATCAACTTTTTGAAGCCCCCCGACATAGGTTGGACCCGGGTAAGGTATATAAATATTAGAAATATTCGGGAGTAGATCGGTATTGAAAATCAGAAACATCGGTACATAAACAACTGAGATATGAGCAAAAACCCACGACCACCTCGATTTTTTTTTCACAAAAACAACATTACAACAACAACATACATACATACATACATACAAACGTGTATACTGGTTAGAGAAAACGTGGCATCGAATCCCAGCTGAGCCAAAAGAATTTTTTTTTTATTTTTTTTTTTAAATTTTTTTTTTAATTTTTTTTTAATTTTTTTTTTTATTTTTTATTTAATATATTATTTATATTTTTATTATTATTATTTTTTTTTATGTTTTTTTTTTTTGTTTTATATATATTATATACATAATATTTTTTTTTTTAATTTTTTTTTTAATTTTTCTTTAAATTTTTTTCAAATTTTTTTTTAAATTTTTTTTTTATTTTTTTTTTTTTTTTTTTTTTTTTTTAACATACATACGTGAATTTATAGCTTTACAATGGGACGTTTTTATATATGTATGTTTTTATATGTGTGTACGTATTTCATATGGGATGAATGGTGACACAAACCACTGTTATTGCATGACTACAAGTTGTGAAGGGTATATAAGATTCGGCACGGCCGAATATAGCGCTCTTACTTGTTTATTTTAATAAGTATATAAACAGTTTGGGTAAATACTTTTTAATTTAAATAATAGCATATAATTTTGTTAAAGTTTGTGTTATATGAATTATAAACATATTTATAATGTCGCCCAAGATTCTTAAAAATGCACCAAGTTTAGTTATTTTTCACTGGCAAGTTATAATAGAATGAAAAAGCAAGCATACCTATAAAGATTTTTTGGTATTACACCTAACGAATAAAAAAAATATTTTTAGAATAAAAATTATATAAGTGACAAAAAAACATATTTTTTGTCATGTCCTATAGGACGCTGGGCTATAATGGGTTATATATGATCTTCAGGTGCTAATGGTCCCATGTTGATGTTTACGATTGACGAGGCAACAAATCATTGCAGGAGATCGATATTTTATATAATAAAATACTCTACTAGTTCTTTTTATTTAATCTAAAAAAAAAGGTATAAAATTTTATAAATGAAAAAGTTGATAAATTTGAAAGCCCAGTGGTGGCTGTTGGCCCAATTAGAGTCTCTTACAACTATCCAATATTATTCAATTTCGAACTGACCGCATTGTCTTCTAAACTTTTTTAAATTTAAAAAAAATTTCCTGCTAACATTACAAATGCGGCTGTGTGTTGATTTTAATGTTTTGATTTTTGGATGTTTGAAATTTTGTTACTTATTCAACCGAAAAACGGCTGAAAACTAGTTTTAAAGGAAATTCTGCCAAATTTAAAAACAGACTTTATTAATACTTTTTTTTATACCCTTCACACAGTGTAAAAGGGTATATATAGGTTTGTCATTCCGTGTGAAATTTCTACAATTTTCATTTCCGACCCCATAAAGTATATATTTCCTGAAAGCTTATGAATAGGGAAGTCGATTAAGCCCTGTCCGTCTGTCCGTCTGTCCGTCTGTCCGTGTGTATGTTGAAATCAACTTTTTGAAGTCCCCCGACATCGCCCGGACCCGCATGAGGTATTAAAATGTTGGAAATATTCGGGAGTAGATCGCTATTGAAATTCAGAAAAATCGGTACATAAATAACTGAGATATGAGCAAAAAACCACGACCACCTCGGTTTTTTTTAAACAATAGACACTAGATGAGCTTATGTTCGAATCCCAGTTGAGACAAAAAAATTTTTTTTTTTTTATTTTTTTCATTTTTTTTTGTGTTATTTTATTTTTTATACGTACTTACATTCAAAAACTCAATTTATAATTTTACAATGGTACGTTTTTGAGCGGATAAAATACTTTATTATAAAGAATAATAATGAAACATATAGTAGGTATGTATGTATGTATGTACGCATTTATTTAAAGAAAACAAAATGTCACCGCGGCTTTCGCTGCTAGAGATAACAAAGTAACAACAGCTATAACCTTGATTCAACGTAGCATGTGTGTGTGTGTAAAAAACCTACATACGAATATTCATTCAAACATATTGCTAATACTTAAATGTATGTATGTATGTATATGATTTTTATTTTGTATGAACCTCATATAGGTTGCAAGTACTTTTGCATATTTAAGTTATATAAATATTTATAGGATGGTAGTGCAGTGGGTACACCACTGAACTATGAAGCTGGTGGTACGCAGTTCGATACCATTAAGTGTTTGCTTAATTTTTTTTTTTTTTACATTTCAATGTTTCATGGTCAATATGAGTAGAATATGAAATATCATGACTAGCAAAATACGATGCACTATGAAAAAAAAAAACTAAACTAAATACATATCTATTTTTATGTATTTTTCCCATTGAGTACGTAGTATACGTTAATACATATTATATATTTTAAATTTCAATAATGTATGCTCTATTACTCTTTACTTTTTCCTCTTTTTAATTATTTTAATTAAACTATATATGTACGTAAATTTATTTTTTTACAATGGGATGTTATTTTTATATATGTATGTTTTTTAAGTATGTACGTATTTTATATGAGATGAATGAATTTGCCATTGGGAGATTAGTAGCAAAATACGATGCACTATGAAAAAAAAAACTAAACTAAATACATATCTATTTTTATGTATTTTTCCCATTGAGTACGTAGTATACGTTAATACATATTATATATTTTAAATTTCAATAATGTATGCTCTATTACTCTTTACTTTTTCCTTTTTTTAATTATTTTAATTAAACTATATATGTACGTAAATTTATTTTTTTACAATTGGATGTTATTTTCATATATGTATGTTTTTTAAGTATGTACGTATTTTATATGAGATGAATGGTGATACAAACTATTGTTATTGCATGACTACACCTTTACTTCTTCTTAATTTTTTTAATTAAACTTGCAAACAAATGCAAGAAATTACCTACATGCCGTTGGGAGAATAGCGGTTACATCAATGAACTTCAACTTCGTTGTTGTGTAAAAATTAATTTTTTTCACATAAATACCTAGATACATTCATACAAATGTCCATATAAATTACATTTATTTATTTGCATTAAAAAATAATTTTAAATGTAATACCTTATGCTAAATGTAACAACTCTTAAGGAAAATAATAGATTTTTTCAATCTTCCTCTGGTAACTCTGCTCACAATATTTTTCAATCTTCCTCTGGTAACTCTGCTCACAATATTTAAAGAAAACAAAATGTCACCGCGGCTTTCGCTGCTAGAGATAACAAAGTAACAACAGCTATAACCTTGATTCAACGTAGCATGTGTGTGTGTGTAAAAAACCTACATACGAATATTCATTCAAACATATTGCTAATACTTAAATGTATGTATGTATGTATGTATATGATTTTTATTATGTATGAACCTCATATAGGTTGCAAGTACTTTTGTATATTTAAGTTAAATAATTATTTATAGGATGGTAGTGCAGTGGGTACACCACTGAACTATGAAGCTGGTGGTACGCAGTTCGATACCATTAAGTGTTTGCTTAATTTTTTTTTTTTTTTACATTTCAATGTTTCATGGTCAATATGAGTAGAATATGAAATATCATGACTAGCAAAATACGATGCACTATGAAAAAAAAAAACTAAACTAAATACATATCTATTTTTATGTATTTTTCCCATTGAGTACGTAGTATACGTTAATACATATTATATATTTTAAATTTCAATAATGTATGCTCTATTACTCTTTACTTTTTCCTCTTTTTAATTATTTTAATTAAACTATATATGTACGTAAATTTATTTTTTTACAATGGGATGTTATTTTTATATATGTATGTTTTTTAAGTATGTACGTATTTTATATGAGATGAATGAATTTGCCATTGGGAGATTAGTAGCAAAATACGATGCACTATGAAAAAAAAAACTAAACTAAATACATATCTATTTTTATGTATTTTTCCCATTGAGTACGTAGTATACGTTAATACATATTATATATTTTAAATTTCAATAATGTATGCTCTATTACTCTTTACTTTTTCCTTTTTTTAATTATTTTAATTAAACTATATATGTACGTAAATTTATTTTTTTACAATGGGATGTTATTTTCATATATGTATGTTTTTTAAGTATGTACGTATTTTATATGAGATGAATGGTGATACAAACTATTGTTATTGCATGACTACACCTTTACTTCTTCTTAATTTTTTTAATTAAACTTGCAAACAAGTGCAAGAAATTACATGCCGTTGGGAGATTAGCGGTTACATCAATAAACTTCAAATTCGTTGTTGTGTAAAAATTAATTTTTTTCACATAAATACCTAGATACATTCATAAAAATGTCCATATAAATTACATTTATTTATTTCCATTAAGAAATAATTTTAAATGCAATACCTTACTACACCTTTACTTCTTCTTAATTTTTTTAATTAAACTTGCAAACAAATGCAAGAAATTACCTACATGCCGTTGGGAGAATAGCGGTTACATCAATGAACTTCAACTTCGTTGTTGTGTAAAAATTAATTTTTTTCACATAAATACCTAGATACATTCATACAAATGTCCATATAAATTACATTTATTTATTTGCATTAAAAAATAATTTTAAATGTAATACCTTATGCTAAATGTAACAACTCTTAAGGAAAATAATAGATTTTTTCAATCTTCCTCTGGTAACTCTGCTCACAATATTTTTCAATCTTCCTCTGGTAACTCTGCTCACAATATTTAAAGAAAACAAAATGTCACCGCGGCTTTCGCTGCTAGAGATAACAAAGTAACAACAGCTATAACCTTGATTCAACGTAGCATGTGTGTGTGTGTAAAAAACCTACATACGAATATTCATTCAAACATATTGCTAATACTTAAATGTATGTATGTATGTATGTATATGATTTTTATTATGTATGAACCTCATATAGGTTGCAAGTACTTTTGTATATTTAAGTTAAATAATTATTTATAGGATGTTAGTGCAGTGGGTACACCACTGAACTATGAAGCTGGTGGTACGCAGTTCGATACCATTAAGTGTTCGCTTAATTTTTTTTTTTACATTTCAATGTTTCATGGTCAATATGAGTAGAATATGAAATATCATGACTAGCAAAATACGATGCACTATGAAAAAAAAAACTAAACTAAATACATATCTATTTTTATGTATTTTTCCCATTGAGTACGTAGTATACGTTAATACATATTATATATTTTAAATTTCAATAATGTATGCTCTATTACTCTTTACTTTTTCCTTTTTTTAATTATTTTAATTAAACTATATATGTACGTAAATTTATTTTTTTACAATGGGATGTTATTTTTATATATGTATGTTTTTTAAGTATGTACGTATTTTATATGAGATGAATGGTGATACAAACTATTGTTATTGCATGACTACACCTTTACTTCTTCTTAATTTTTTTAATTAAACTTGCAAACAAGTGCAAGAAATTACATGCCGTTGGGAGAATAGCGGTTACATCAATGAACATCAACTTCGTTGTTGTGTAAAAATTAATTTTTTTCACATAAATACCTAGATACATTCATACAAATGTCCATATAAATTACATTTATTTATTTCCATTAAGAAATAATTTTAAATGCAATACCCTATGCTGAATGTAACAACTCTTAAGGAAAATAACAGCTTTTTTCAATCTTCCTCTGGTAACTCTGCTCACAATAGTTTTCCAATATTTTTCAATCTTCCTCTGGTAACTCTTGCGGAAACCTATACTTTTATTTAATTTAATAAAATAAATCTTAGTTAAGGTAGCTATTAGTCAATTCTACTTTCAGATATTATTGACAGGCGAAAAACAAATTGTGATAATTTTTATTTATAAGCTCCTAAATAACTTGCAGACATGTTTGTGGCACTGCCTCTGGTTTTTTGTTTTTCTCATTAGAAGCAAATTTATCTCACATTTATAAACATTAGATATATAACAGAAGTAATTTCTAAATAAAAAAAATATTTAAAAGGGTCTTAATTTTTTTTTAATTTTTTTTTTTTATTTTTTTAACATACATACGTAAATTTACAATTTTACAATGGGATGTTTTTATATATGTATGTTTTTTAAATGTATGTACTTATTTCATATGGGACTACACGTTGTGAAGGGTATATAAGATTCGGCATGGCCGAATATAGCACTCTTACTTGTTTCGATTGTTATTGTTCAGTGACCTTTTCCTTAAAACCATGATGGGCTAAAGGGGTACAGTTGTAAGTCGCACAAGAAATTATTTCTTTACGTTCGCACTCCAAAATTAATTTGTAACACAATTTTGTTGTGCATTAAGACAAAAAAAATAATAATAATAAATATGTTTTTTCTTCATAATACAATCTTTTTTTTATGTAAAAAAACATAAATCTTTTATTTTTAAACTGAAACACACATGCCTACGTAGAAGGCAACAAAAACTAGCAGAGCAAAAATAACAAAAATATATACTTAAATTATAATAATAAAAAACAAGTAAGAGCACTATATTTGGCTGTGCCGAATCTTTTATACCCACCACCAATTTTGTGTACATTTAAAGCACAATATTTATTATTTTGTTAATCATTATGGAATAATCTCTTTATAATAAAACATGTATCACTTTCTTTGTAGAGGGTAGTTAAATTTTAAGGGCCCATGTTGAAGGTGAACTACACCTAGTCTTTAAATTTGTTTTATGCATTTCACTTGACATTTCTAAATCTCAAACTTACTCAATTTGATCCGTGGAAAGATACGCAAATGAGCAACGCTTTAAAGTTATTCAGTTTTTTTTTTTTTTAATGGCCGTTCAAATCAAAGTGCATTTTGTGCACTTCGTAATTCTTTTGATCAACATAACCGTTCAAATTCGTCCACAATTGGGAGAATTGTAAAAAATATTTAAATTTCTGCAAAACAGGTCTGCATAAAATGTTAGAAAATCCGTGAATGCCTTCTTAGTTCGTTGAATGGGAACCATTGCTGGTTTTTGCGATAGTGTGCCAAAAGAGCAGTCAACCTCGACTCATCATCATGCCCAACAACTGAGCATCAACATTGTGATTGAAAATTTGGAGCATCAGATAGAGGAGTGGCGCCAAGGATGGGGGGGCCATTTGGCCGATATTTTGTTAAATACATAATTGAACCATACAAATATTATAATTTCAAAAAGAATTAATAATAATTTCCTAAATAATTTGTGTTTAATTTAAATTCAACATCGGTCCTTAAAATTTAACCACCCTTTATAACTTCGATATGCTACTAAAATGCTTTTGTTAATGTAGTCTTTTAATGAAAGTGGGCGTTAAAGAAGGCGTGTCAATAAAGTTTCTGCTAATAAATACAACTTAGATATTTCAATCTAGTCCTTTATTTTCCCAAAAACTTTGTCAATAGAGAAATTACATGAATTTAAGATAAACCGTTATGTGGGAGGTGGGCGTTAAAGTGGGCGTGTCACCTAAACTTTTTGGCACAACAATTGCATTGATTAGAAGGATATACGTAGCAAATTTGATCATCATACCTCTAATTTTGGCCGTTTTATGAGCTTTTAAATTTCATTAACGGTAGATAACGTGAAAAGTGGGCGGTATAGTAGGCGTGTCAAAGTTGTTTTTGCTAATGAGTACAACCTAGATGTTTTAATATAGTCCTTTATTATTCCAAAATCTTTATTAATAGAATAATTATATAAGTTTTAGGTAAAACGTTATATGGGAGGTGGGCGTAAAAGTGGGCGTGGCACCTTAATTTTTTGGCACAGTAATGACATTGCCTAAGGATCTATACGTAGCAAATTTTATCATCATACCTCTAATTTTGGCGGTTTTATGAGCTTTTTAATTCCATTAACGGTAGATAACGTAAAAAGTGGGCGTTAAAGTAGGCGTGTCAAAGTTATTTTTGCTAATGAGTACAACAAAGGTATTTCAATATAGTCCTTTTTTATTTTAAAATCTTTATTAATAGAGAAATTATATGAATTTTAGGTAAAACGTTATATGGGAGGTGGGCGTAAAAGTGGGCGTGGCACCTTAATTTTTTGGCGCAGTAATGACATCGTCTAGGGGGATAAACGTAGCAAATTTTATCGTCATACCTCTAATTTTGGCGGTTTTATGAGCTTTTATATTTCATTAACGGTAGATAACGTGAAAAGTGGGCGTTATAGTAGGCGTGTCAAAGTTATTTTTGCGAATGAGTACAACTTAGGTGTTTCAATATAGCCCTGTATTATTCCAAAATCTTTATTAATAGAGTAATTATATGAATTTTAGATAAAACGTTATATGGGAGGTGGGCGTAAAAGTGGGCGTGGCACATTGATTTTCCGTTACAAAAAAGCGCTTCACCAAAAAGCAAAGTGTGCAAAATTTCAGAGTCGTACATTCAATTTTGTTGCTTTTATGACGTTTTTGTTTTTAAATATACCGAAAAATACACTGTGCGGTATAAATTTTCGTACATTTTGATCGATAACTCCTCTCCTAATGCATAGATTTAGATAATTGTTATGCAAAAATATTGTTTTTACTCAGGAAATATATATTCGAAGTTTCATGAGTCTACGTTAATGCGTTTGGACTCAATTCCATTTTATTCGATGTTCGAAGGACACGGTTTTTTCGACCTACTCTTGCTTTTCGAGCTATAACTCTCTTCCTAATATTCCGATTTAGCCCATTTTCAATACCAAACAAACCTTGTCTATAAGAAAGATTCTGGCAAAATTTGAGCCCCCTAGCTTTTTCGGTGCGACCTCTATCGTGCTTTCAACAGACGGACAGACGGACGGACATAGCTAGATCGTCATCAAATCAAACCCTGATTCAGAATATATATACTTAATGGGGTCTAAAATGGATATTTCGATGTGTTACAAACGGAATGACAAAATGAATATACCCCCACCATTTTTTTGGTGGCGGGTATAAAAATAGTATATGCAACATGGTTGTATGCAAATGTTTATTGTTGTAATCCTGAGGCACATTCACTGGTTTATAAACTTTATGTATTCGTTTTTAGTAGTTTTCTTATTGTAGTTGTTGCTGTTTTAGTTTTGCAGCACACAGAAGAAAAAGAGGGCCAAGGCAGTTTTCATAGTTTTTTTTAGTTATTTTTTTTTTCTTTCAGTTTGTGCTCTTTTATTTTCATATTATGATACATATTTTTTTGTAGCTATTGCATAGAACAAAAAAGTATTAAAGAGTGGAATGAATTGCATTTCAGCTCACCTCGGCAAGGCATAGAAACAAGTCGTAAAGCATAATTTCTACATCGAAGCCAAGAAAAACTGTTTTGTTTTTTGTGTTTATGAGTATGTCGTTGCTCACAACATCCTCGTTTTCTACTTGGCTGCACAAAAAAAAATATATTTAAAAATATTTTTTCACTCTCCTGCTCTGCTTCAACGTCTGAGTAACAGTAATTTAAAAACACTATGTTATTGCGTAGCAATAGTTTTTACGCCTTTTCTATACGTGTCTGATAGCTATGAGACTTTGCGAATATTTTCGGTTTATTAAAAATTAAGAATAAAGATTTAAAGGAATTTTTTAAAGAAATTTAAGCCCAAAACCGCTGCTAAACAAAATTTGATTTTTATTATTTACATGAACGTGTAGTGTAATGTAGATAATTGGCCAAAATACAGCCAAACCAGTTACCAAAACTAGGTATTTTGTGCACCTAGAAGGTTGGCTGTAGATCAAGGATTTTTTTAGAGCACAATGACTTATGCGACAATGAATTTCAAAAACGTAATGACCTATTGCAAAGTTGTAAGCAATTGCAGAGTACATGGTTTGGATTTATCTGAGGCTGGTGCTTCCAGCAAGAAAACTATATCGACCCACCCCTGTGCGCGAAATTTACTTATGTTACTTTTTCTCAGAAATCAACCTTTTTTTGCAGATGGTTTCTACATCCATTAATCCATCTGCTGATAAAATATTATAGCGATAACTGGTTTAGTTATGGAAATAACACTATGTGTATTTTATCGTATGTAGCAGTGTTATTTATGTTTTTATTTATTTAAAAGTAATAAAAACGCTCTCCTCAAAAATTTTGTTTATTTAACTACGATCATTTCGCGTACAGTGGTCGATATAATATAAGGTGATTACTATCAAATGAGTGCCTTGGTGGTGGAGAGGCACATAAACCTCCTAGTCTCATGTTGGTTCTAAGCTATTCTATAGTCATAAGAAAACGTAGTGACTAGCGGTGCGAAATACATCCTGGAGATACACGAAAAAAGTGTCATAGTCCCAGCAGAAGGAAATCTGTCATAGAATTCAATATAAAAATTATAAAATATATATTTTGTAAAAACGCTACAAGGTACCTCCTTACCTACATGCAACTTTCGTAGAAAACTTGAATTTTCGCATAAAATGTGTAATCAAAATGTTGAAAAATATATTCGAATATTTGTTTACCTTTTAGGAACTAAGAAAAGATTTGAACTCTTGGAATCTGACACTCTTTTGCACGGTTCGAAAAAACAAGAAAACAACACAATCTAATATGAAGGCAAATAAAAAGGTCAGTTTTATTTTAAATATATTTAAGCACAACAGCAGAGCAACTAACGACATTAAACAAATATAACCAGCCAAATAACACATTATAAAATAATGAGTTGAAAGTACTAATTACAGTTGTTTACTATTTACAATTTGGCATCTAATGAGGGGGCAAGTACTTACCACGGTCGCTTACAAATAAGGAATAAAATATGTACTTACCAACCTCTCTTACAATTTTGACATACTTAACTGTATTCTACTAGTCAAGTCCTTTCATTTGATACTTATATCGTTGGGGTTAAAAAATATCGTTCCTCTATTTTGTTTCTGACGCCAGCTTGGATTTTACACTTTTTTATAATTTACTACACTGTGGATCGTCTTTTTTTAAACTAATATTGTAAGGGTTATATGAAACAAAGTCGGAACTACTATTTTTAATCTAGGACGCCATCTTGGATTTTTTTCTTTTCATATCTAACATTATTTTAATACTCAAGTACTTTCATTTGACCCCATATTGGCTCTCCTGTTTGTATAGAAACTAAAAAATATCCAACTTCGTTTGTACATTTTAAGAGAAACACCAAAGCATTTGTACTTTGATGCTTATATCTCAGTTGGGTAGATTTTCTTTGAAATAATTTCTGAGCGTGTTAAAAAATTATTTAGGAGTTTAACAATTTTTGATACACCTTGTTAAAAAAAATATATAATTTTTCAAACTATTTTTGCTTCTAACTTTGAAGTTTAGTGACCAATTTTTCCAACATTTTTCATGAACATCTCCGGAGTCATACCAAATTTACAAATAGTAACAACCGTGTATATAAATTATCCTGGGGCCGGAAAATCTCAGATAGTTATGGGGCGATTGTGCTGATTTCTAACAGCAATATGCTCCCAAATATTTTTGATAATTTTATACTTTACACGGGTCAGCCTTCGGAAAATATACACTTTATGGGGTCGGAAATTAATATTGTAGAAATTTCACACGGAATGACAAACCCTTTTACACTGTCGTGTGGAGGGTATAAAATGAGGAAAACTTTAAACAATGTTTTTGTAATATTCCCTCAACTGACTTCCTGTCGTTGCAAATTTTCTCATTTGGCCTTTTCTAGTAACGTAACGTAACGTAAAAAAAATATATTTTTTTAACAAAAATCTTATTTCATATTAAATCACCATGAGTTTTGTATAAAGCTAAAATTTGTTTTGTTCCCCTTTCTAGATCTCAAACATAAAAAAACCAACAAAAATATTTGTACACTTTTGTTTAAATCATAAATTTTATATGAAATTCTCTAACTAATTTCTGTTCAAAATATTCAACGTTTTTTTTTTTTTTTGCTTATTTTTTAATATATTAAAAATTTTCCGTTTTTAGTTTTATTTAAAGAATCCAACAAATCTTTGTTAAACCTTTTTTACTCTGTTTCAACTTTAATTACATTAAGTTGAATAAAAAGCCTTCACTGAAAAGATACATGAATATAATAAAATAAAAAAAGACCCTAAATCACATCGAACACAACCTTAGACATTTATTTATTTATTTTATCTAATAGTATGGAACAAAAGTAATAATATCGATTTATTTGTCTACTGAGGGCGAAAAAATTAAAGACGACTTTACTTTGAAAAACAAAAAAAAAACAGAAGAAAAGAAAAATCTTAAACTGGATACATTTTCCTTGAGCAATCACAACACTTAATTTACAGATGTATTTTGTGTAAAAATTAAATTAGAGTTAAGTTAATTGCTTTCGGAAAGAAAATTGTAAACATAACTATCTGCTTAGTAAAAGATGTTGACTAGAAAGTTAATAGTCGAAAAACGTACAAAATACTAAGTCAGTTAGTGAGATTTTCTTATAAATTTATCACAATCGGGCCTTTTTGAATGTGGCTGTGTGTAATTTGGTTGCTACATTTAAGTCTACAGAAACTAGTAATGATAACAGAATAAAAAAAATACACGTAAAATTCTCACAGAGAGACAAGCGTACACACAAACAAAAAAACATGGATAAGCTGAGCAAACGGCTGAGAGGGTTCAATTTGGATAAAGCGATTCAGAGTATTGCTTTTTACCTGTTCAGAGGAATAATTATGCGCTTAATAATAAGAATTACTTGGACTGATAAGATGGGCTCCACGAAAAGCCCCCCAATGAAATAACGCCCAGGAAACAATCCCCAATGAAGTAAACCCCAAAAAATTGGAAATAACACCCAAAAACAGTGAATGAAATAACATCCAAAAATAAATGAAATAAACCCCAAAGCGAACACGAAACAACCCCCAATATTTGGGAGTTATTTCATATGAAATAACTCCCAATGATGAAAATGAAATAACCCCCAATGAAATAAACCCCATCAGCAACAAAAATGAAATTATGCCCAAAATTCATAAAAGAGTCAGATTCATTAAGGATTTCATGAAGTCAATATGGACCAACAGCAAAATCGCAAAGTTATTGATATAAATTGTGTGGAGGCCCGCATGCGTCTTCTTCATAATAAGGATATATGCAACTTCGAAAGTGTGCCATCATTTAATTTCAATTTTTTTTTTGGTGAAAGAACATACAAAGCTGGTTTAATAGTGACTACTTTTGGTTTTGTAAATGAACGAAGTCCAGTGCAGTAAATTTCCCTTATACGATGGAAGCAATATCAGATCAGCCACCAACGAGCTATCCTAAAACTTTACGAATGGCTTAAAAATCCGACTCATGGGAGACGTTATTATAGTTACAATATTGTAAAGAAGGCAGTAATTTTCTGTAATGGAGATGTGAGGAAGTATGGACAAAGAATTGTTTAATATTTCCAATATATTTATTTTTGAAACCCAACTACCAAAAAATTATTTTCATGTACATACATAAATAATAAACTTAATACATTATACGTAAGAAATGGTAAAAAAACAAAATGGTTGCTCATGAAATCAAAATGGAGAAAATATACGTTGTATGTACAAATGCTGCCAGTTGGTTACACTTTATTATTATGGGCCTCCTTACTGCTTGGCAAAAGTGGAAACAACAACCGATTACTTTTGATTTAGGGAAAACAATCATTATTGCCGTCCGTAGACTTATTTCGTTGTCTGTCACGAAGGTCGCACCATCCAAATCCAAAACGTTATCATTTATGTATTTAAAAAGATATTGTAATATATTCACAGGCTAAAAGTTTTCTTGTAAAAGGCCTATTTTTATATAATTTATTTAAAAGCACCCCCCAAAACCAGAAGCTTTAAAAATGAAAGAATCCCCGAATACAAAATGAAATATTACCCAAATTATACACGCTATGAAACAAGCCCCGAATTTAAAAATTTGTTGGGTGTTACTTCATTGGAGATTATTTCATAATTTGAAAACCCCAAATGAGAAATGAAATAATTTCCAAAAAAATGAAAGACGGCCCAAAAAAATTGGGAGTTATTTCATATGAAATAACACCCAAAAATGTATGAAAAAAATTTGGGGAATATTTCATTTTTCGTTTGGGCGTTATTTCATTGGGGGGCTTTTCGTGGAGCCATAAGATGTCGCTATATATTCCCATAAGTCAGTAGTTCTAATTGGACTTTGTAATATTTTATATATTAAAACTGCTCATAGTAAAAGCAACTCAGCAAATAACGCTGTACAATATGTAAGCGTGATGGACTCATGCAAAAGAAAGAATAATAGTAATGAGAGAGATGTGCTCGACGAATCTACGGACGTTCGTACTCTGGGGTTAATAAGTAAAGATAGAAAAGCAATTATTCATAGCATTTATATAAAAATTAATTATCGCCACTTTTTTAAATATAATTAAATAATGTCTGAGACCGAAAATTTTAATTATACGTTTAAGATTTTCTGGTCGCCTTATACTTTGATTTTAGGTTCCGCATTAGTCTTTTACTTTTGCGATTTATTACTGTCGGATTTTCTCCTCTGGGAAAGTTTGGAAGACCAAGTTAAAATAAACACTATAAAAAACTGATGAAAGTTGAAATTCGGATTATATCAAATGTCAGCATTTTACATGTAAGAATTTAGCCAAAATCGTATTTCAAATATAATTTCAATATTACAACTGCACTTTGTTATCAATAAAGTTGAGTTTGTTAAAAGTTGTGTTTACAATTTTCATTTCAGAGCCCATAAGGTATACATTTATGAAAGCTTATGAAAGTTGAAATCAACTTTTTGCAGCCTCCAGATATTTCCAAGACCCGCGTAAGGCACTAAAATATTAGAAATATATGAGAGCAGATTGGTATTGATAATCATAAAAATCGCTTAATAAACAACTGAGGTATGCTGCAAAAACATAGACCATCTCGCCTTTTCACAACACATTAATACAAACTGGATGAACGTAGGTTCAAAACCCAGTTAAAACAGGAAAATATTTTTTTAATGTTTTTTTTATTTTTTTTAATACATAAACTCAATTTGTAATTTGACAATAGGATGTTCTGAACCGGATAAAATCATTATAAAGATAATGACACACAAATGTATGTATTTACGTATTTCATATTAACAATGATAAATGCTGATACAATTGTTATTGCATGACTACACGTTGTGAATGATATATAAGATTCGGCACGGCAATGTGCATTTGTTTATGAAAGACTTCAAAATAAATTATTTGGAATGAACTGTTATATATAAGTGGTTCTCATTTTCCAGAATTTCAGAAACTAAATTCTAACCACTAATGACCACTTGTTTTAAAAACAATTCCCAAGTACTAAATAATAATAATTTTTAATAATAAGAAATTATCCAATGAATTTAAATTGCTGACAGTTTGATTAGCCTTCAGGTAACACTGGCAAATACTTGTTTCATTTACATTTCCGGTTTTCACTTTTCCCCCAACGCAACTTTTGATTATCAAAGATTTATGATAAATGCAACAAAATAAGAACAGACACTTTGTCTTTATTTTTGAAACTCTATGGTTTTCATATTACTCGCAATATTTTTACATCTATATTAGATTCTACATAAAATATCAACAGCTTAGTTACTAAGTATCCATTTACCGTGCTATTGTTTTGTAAAAAAAAAGAAGAATCGAAAACCAACATTAAATCTCTAGCACAATATTAAGTCATTTTGAAGGTTAATTTTCAAACATTTATCAGTTTCCTATGATAAAAATTATAGCAACTAATGAAGGCGGAAGCAGTAGTAAGATAGAATTTGCTAAAGAAAAAGCTAAAATTACCAAATAGATCCACAAGATTTATGATTAAATGGCAGTAGAAAGTTTAACAAATTTAGAAGTGAAAAAAAGCAGGCGAATAAATAATGATGGTGAGTGTAAAGTTTAAAGGAAAACATCATAATTTATAATCATTTGTTGAAAGTTTATGTTGTAAAAAAAACCCAACACACAAAAAAATTATATGGGGTATTTGTGGCAATATAAATTTTGTTTAAAATTAATTGCGTTGCTATTTGTTTGTTGATTGTGTGGAAGGGCATTCCAAGGCGAACCACATTTAAGAAACACTTTAACTCAAAAACGAGACAACGAAATTTTGTAATTATAATTTTTTTCCTCTAGAAGATCTAACAAAACGTATATTTTGAAATAAGTATTTTGGTCTTTCAGTGTAAATAATTTTCCAGAGAAAAATTAGCAGTCTTATCTTTAAAATAAATTTTAAATCATTCTCCATAGAGATTTTTTGAATAAGACGACATGATCATGTTGCCTTATGCCATAAATTTTTCAATATTATTATACAGCACTTCAAGTTTCGCCTTTCTTAGGGAATTACAGCGAGATCACAATTCACAGCCATACGTCAGATTAGGAATCACATAGGTCTTCACCAGTAGCATTCCTACTCTCAACGGCGTAAAATATTGCGCTGACCATAGTGTTCTCAACTTATTAAGTATAATTATATCTACTAGAAAAGCCCGGCGCGCGTTGCTACGCCCCTTAATGAATAAAAATGCAGTCTGAATTTTAATTGAATATCAAGTGCAAAAAACTGAAATGATAGCATATTTCTAATGGGAGTGGCACTGCCCACTTTTCTAATTACGAAATTGTAAAATCATGAGAGCTCAATATGTGTGTGCAAAGTTTCAGAAGAATCGGTGAAGTTCAAGTAGCTGAAAATGATAACTTTTTTTATGGGCGTGGCACTGCCCACTTTCTTATCGCGAAATTGTAAAGTCATAACAGTTCAATATGTGTGCAAAGTTTCAGAAAAATCGGTCAAGTACAAGTTGTTAAAAATGATAACTAATTGTTTATGGGCGTGGGCCCGCCCACTATTTTTACTCACATTAATTATGGAAGGCCTCACATAAATTTAAAAAGCTCTCCCTGTCATAGTTCTCAAAATATATGATATTAAAAATTCACTTTGTATCGCAGCTACCACGCCCACTTATGCGATCCTGCCCATTTTCTGTACGGCTACAAATAGTAACAACAAAAAATGTCACACGAATTTTCGAAGCTCTCCCTTTAATAGTAATCAAGATATATGATGTTAAAAACTCACTTTGCATGGGATGTGCCACGCCAACTTCATTAAGGAATATAAAAAATAGTTATAAACCTATTCTCAGACCTATAGAATGTGTATGCAAAATTCGGAGGATTTTGGTGACAAACACTGTGACACGTGAATTTTATATATATATAGATAACTATTGAGTTTATGTGACTTGACCATGTTATATTGCTGTTCAATACTATTCCTACGTTTCTTACTGTAGTTACTATGTCAACTTTTTCATTATTTATTATTAAGAAAAATGTCATCAAAATTATTCGTTACTGATAACCATTACTTGATATTTATAAAAACTTTTTATTATCTAAAATTGTTTAAGGTTAGCATTAAGTTGAATGGGCTCGGTTTCTGTAAAAACTACTAAGAAAAAGATATGTTTAAAAAAAATTCATTTCTAATATAAATTAATAATTTTTATTTTAACACAAACAATAACCAGCACTCTTGTAATTTCTATTATAAAAGCGATATTTACGTAAACACGGCTAAAGATTATAATATTTCACTTATATTTATTCAATTCACTTATGTATGATTTATGATTTACTACTTGCTGTAGTTTCCTTATACATATTTATACTGTGATTTAGAATTTTCCAAGAAAATATGAATCTAAGAAATAATAATTTTAAGAACATTCCAAATGTATGCTGCAAAGTGTTAATATTTTTACAATTTAAAAGTTGCCAAAGTTGCAAAAAAAATCTTAATTAGACTATAGAAATTACATAAATATAAATCGCAATTAAAATGCAAATTAAATTATTGTAAACTAAAATGATGAAATTAGTGTCTTATAAAAATCTACTTCTTAAACAATATTAATATAACGGGTTTTTTTTATTGAGGTGCATAAATTTAAATTGAAAAAAAGAGCAAAACGTTTTTATCATTCACCCAATTAGCTTTATTAATGAGATAATTTACTGGCATTAATGTTTAAATATGATCTTGGGAATCTGTTGGACTTAGTTAAGGTGAACGTGGCGCTTTCTAGAGATACAATTGTTGCACACCCTTTGCAGTAAATCGTTTTGTATTTCAGCAGTAATGAGTTAAATATTTGAGTCCATAAGCTCAATCATATATGGCTTATTTGCATAGTCCTCGAACTTTACATAGCCCCAGAGAGAATGACGACAAATCGCATGAACAACAGAGTAAGCAGTCTTGTTTCTGAAAATTCGTTTTTCTACCGCTTCTCTCAGTAAACTGAATGTATCGGGTGCTATATGACATGTTGCACCATCCTGCATTACTTATGTCCTCATCATTATCATATCATCGATAATGACTTTATTGCTTTTAAAAATATTCTACTTGAACCTTTTCTTCATTTTGATTGAGGTATCTCCAAAACATGGACTTTGAATGTAATAACAGTTGTTGAAAAAAGTTAATCACGCAATTTATTTTTTATGCTTAGGAATAAAAAGAAGTCATTGAGTGGCAAGTCGGGACTAGACGGCAAACGACTCATTAAAATGTTGTTATGAGTACTCAAAAATGTCTTATCTGAGCCGAAGTGTGCAAGCCTACATTATCGTTGTGAAGAATGGAGATTGTTTTTTTTTATTTCTCTGTGGTCTTCTGAAAAACATATCTTTGTGTATCATTTAGAATTAAACCTTCTACGTAATGGTAAGATTTAAACAGTTTCAGGTTTTTCTAAAAAAAAAACAGGCGGCCATATGATTCGAAGTGCTTTTGGTCCAAACAATTTTTATAAGGTTTTGATCCT
This sequence comes from Phyto melanocephala, assembly GCA_941918925.1. Classification (NCBI taxonomy): domain Eukaryota; kingdom Metazoa; phylum Arthropoda; class Insecta; order Diptera; family Rhinophoridae; genus Phyto; species Phyto melanocephala. Next base: position 58,204,089 of record OW799234.1, on the reverse strand, counting down.
TTTAAAAAACCCATACCGTCAAATGTTGTTCGCTTTAGGGCTAATACACGTAGATCCACAATAAGTCATCTACGGCGATATTATACACATGTTTTGAATCACTGCGATCGTATTTTTTTAAACTTTTCTTGCATGCATTTGACACGAACCTTTTTTGAGCGATTATCAAATTATGTGAGATCGAAAGCACACAAGCCTTTTTTACAGTCAAGTGTTCATGTTATACTTAAAGAATTCTGATCGAACTGATATCTAAGGTGGCTTCTATCTCTAGAGTTTTGAGCAGTGCCCTTGCATAAGCAGCATTAATGTTTTTGGAACAAAAGCCGATTTGGGACGACCTTAATAAAACTCGTCATTGAGAAAACTACTGCTATGCATGAATTCAGTAAGCCAACGTTTAACACTGGTCCTTGTTGCTGTTTCATCGCTAAAGAGCGAACTAAAATTATCGGTGCACTGTTATTGATATAATACAAGTCGAAAGTTGTAAGATTAATTGTACGAAAATGTTCTCGTCTTACACTTGGTTTTGATTTGCACATTCGTAAAAACTTACTTTTACTGATCTTTCCAAACACGATTCCATATGTTTTCCATATGTTTTCAATATTAGAGAAAACTTATTTGTTTGACAATCAACATAAAAATTCTGATCGAACGTGGTTCGTTAATATAATGTAATTAGAATAATAGAAACAAAAATAATATTACAGCGTTTTCAAAAAGAAATAAAAATGGGTCTAGTCAGAGCACATGTGTAATAAATATTTTAATAAATTTCCTACGGTATCCTTTCGAGGATTTCTTTTAAGTGCTGATAGCTAACTAAACGTTTTGAATCCACCTAAAATTTTAAGTCGTTAACTAACTATTAGAAAGATCTGAAAAAACTCATGCGTCAGGACTAATTACATTTATTGGTGGACAGGAGTGGTGGTCTTGCCCAGTCCCGGAATATAAGAGGTAGCCATGGTAAAGTACTACACTCGTTAAGCGTACTTATATTCATGTAAAACTAGATGTTTACTACACAGATTTTGTTACTTAACACAATAAGTCTTTTCCAAAGCAACTCGTATCCAATTAGCTGATTGTTTTTCTATTATCATTTGCCTGTAGCTCTCGTACGTATTTTTTTTTTTAATATTTATAACAAATAATTTAAGCTGCCGTGAGGTTAAATTAAAACGTTTTAACGTTTATATACAAAAGAGAGAAAATAAATTTTCTAATTTAAGATGTTTTAGAAAGTACCAAAGCTATTGTTTTTTTCCTTGAACCAGGCTATTGAAAATCATAATTCTACTAAAAATATGATGGTTTTGGAAATGTGGCCTTCCAAATTAAGTTTATTTGCAGTTAATTTTATGAAATTGTTTTATTTTTGTATAATATGTTAATTCATAATTCATAAAGCCTGCTTCACGTGTCTTATTTTGACCTTAACAAAGAAATCATTATCTGCAATGTTACAATCTAATAGCATTTATGATATTTGTCTTTTAGAATAAAGAATAAAGGATAAAGAACAGTATTCTTTGTTGGAAAGAAAACAACAAGAACTTTAATACTTTGTCTCGATGATTATAGTAAAAACAAAGGAAAACTATTTGACCAAACTAAAGTACAAATAAATCTTGGAATAATATTTATATATCATATTTTTTCTTTTTCTTGAACATAATACTGCATTGCGTTAATTGTGTCAAAAAGTTTTGTTGAATTTCTTTTTGTTTTGTTTGTTTATATCTACGTTTTTTGTAAATTACTTAAGAAGAATTTTTCCTTAAGGAAAATGAAAATAAAGAAATAATTCTACTATTATGTGCTTTTGAAGAGCCAAGTTAAGACATGGCTTGAAGTTTAGTTGGTAGGGTATTTGAGGGATGTTAGTTTATTGATAATACTGTTCTACTTTTTGCTAGTTAAAGTTCTATTATAAGTTTTTTTTTCTATATTTTAACTGTGTATTTGTGTGTTTGTAAGCATGTCTTTATAAAGAAGACTAAATGTCAGCAATCATCAAACTAAAAGTTACAAAATTTCATTTATTTTATTTCTCTTTATTTATTTATTCTTAATGCTGCAACATATGGGTACGAGTAATTGTTTTCCCCATTGTCTTTTTTTCACAATTCATTTTTAATCATTTCGTTTTATCTAATATTTCTTCCATCTTAAGATTTTCTTAGTATTAGTCTGTGTATGTGTATGTAGTGTTTACGTTATAATAAGTCCAAAAAAAGTTATTGAACAAAAACTAACTAACCAAAAGGAGAACAAATTATTCCCCTTGAACTTCTTATTACCCTGCAGCTCAATTTTTAACTAGTTATATTATGGAGACAGTCATATAACTAGTTGTTAAGAAATGGTAGAGAAAATGATAGATCTCACAAGCGTTGAATGAAAATAAAACCAAACTCACCATTTGCTTATCGCAAAATTTAAGATTTCTCTAGTTTGGAATAAAAATTTTATTAATATTGATTTTTTATTATTTTTTTTTATTAATATACATAAATAATAAAATAATGGAGGAGTGCTGAGAGCTGGTATTTAAAAAAGCCCTGGTTCAAATACAAATAGAGACAAAAACAATTTCATAGCTGTTGATGCACAAATTAATTGCTATGTAAAATGTTTATTATTTTTTTTTTTATAAGTGAGTAACAATACCTAGAATTCAAACTAGTATCAGACTATACACAAATGAACTACTTGGGCTCCTATGACAACTCTCTGTTAAACTCGATAGTTTGACATATGATAAAAGGACAGTGTGAAGTTAAAAGCTACATTTACTTTATTTCTAACCACGTTTTTGTTTTAATATTATATTCAAGCGTTTATTTGAATTGATTTTAATTTTAAAGACTTACCCAGCAAAATAACACATTACATTATAATGACTTGAAAGTACTAGAAAACAGTTGTTCACTAATTACAATTTGGCATCTAAACCCATTATTTTAACACGGCGATGTCATTGGAGGCAAGTACTTACCACCCTCGCTTACAAATAGGGACTCGTATAAGTACTTATTACGGTCGCTCATAAATAGGGACTTAAATAAGTACTTACTCCTATAGCAATATATAAGTACTTGATTTTAATAACCTAAATAACCCATTACTATTATGGACTTACAGAAGTCGTTCGGTTGTTCTAAGGACAAAAATTCGGTTAGATTATTCTGAGATACGTTAATTTGAAATTTAACAATCAGTGAAAATCTATAAGTCATCACTTTGCTAATGAAGTGCTTTGCCGCTGTTTTCAAAATAATTATTACTTATACCCTAAGCACGTTAAACTAAATGAGAATTATAAAAAGTTATGTATTTGAATGGTTTCTAGTAAATTTCGCAGTAAGAAATTGTGTTGTGTGTGTATCTAAGCAAATGTCTGAAATCAAGTACTTACGTAATACATTATAAATCAAGTCATTACTAAAATACTTCTTAGTAAGACAGACGATATGTAGTAGTCATTGAAAAGTATGTTGTTTAGTAAGAGCAAGTCATTACCTAGTTTTTGCTGGGTACTGCTGTATTCATAAGAAATATATTTTTGCTTTATTTGAGGCCTATTTCACTGATTTCTTTACAACATACATATGTCAAATAAGCCTTTAATGAACTTTAAATATTTTTTATCAATTAGACAGTTATTTTTCTCTTAATTCTTCTTAATTTTGAATAAAAAATTAAGCAAATAAATTTTGTGATATTTTTTTTAATTTTATGTACTAACAACAATAAAAAATACGAAAACGCTTATTCGAGCAGGTTTGACGTGTAGAGAAGCGAAAATGGTTTTATTTATAAATTGAGTTTTTTTCGAATGAATTGTACGATAAATTTACTTTGTCTGCAGGGATGCTACAGTATAAGTTTTATATATCGTGGCTAGTCAGTAAAATGTCACTGGTATTGATGCTTCTGTTTATGTTGTCTACTTTTTCAATTATAAAAGCAAAAAATCAATTAAAGATATTGAATACCCGAAAATGGATTCTATTAAAACTTTATTTATTGAAAATAGTTACACACATTTTGCTTGCCTGTGGCGAAAGTAGGTGTTTTATGTGTGCCACTTGGAATAAACAAATTAAACAACTGTATCAGTATGAAAACAACCAAGAAAGAGCATTATATTCGGCTGTGCCGAATTTTTAGTACCCACCACCATTTTTGTGTACTCTTTTAGCACAAAATTCAATATTTTGTTATTAATAGCAATAACTATGAAATAATCTCTTAAAACTAAAAAGTGTATTACTTTTTTTATGTACATACATATTGTACTTACTGATGTCGTCAGCAATTTTATTAAGCTTATTTATTATAATTATGTCTGCACTTAAATATAATTTTTATATATTTATTTTGGACCTTATTAATATATTTTCTTCTTCTTTTTATTTGTTCTTTTAGGTAAGTGATGTAATCTCTAAAAAATTTAATATATTATTCTAATATCGGTAAGCAAAGAAATATTTTTTTTATGGAAAAATTACATTATTCTTCCCTCATCATCATTTGATCAAAAATGTTTTATTTTTTTTTTATTCTTTTGAAAAAATCTACAATTTTTGTCTTTGAAAAATTCACACATTTACATATGTAGCTTTTTTCGGTCATGTGTCAAGATAAATATTCCAATTTACAACAACTTATTAAAAAGTATAAAAATTTGCATCTATCAACAACATATATTATGCAAAAAGGTATAATTTTGTGGACCGTGTTAAAAGAGATAGGTTAATAAGGCCATGCGAATACTGGAAACTTCTTAGCAAATTTTTTATATTACGGAAAGTTAGGAGCGAGATATAATATACAGTGTTGAAAAAAAAATACAAACGCATCAAATTTTTATTACTTCCTTAAACATTTTTTTATTTTTAAGTAAATAAAAAAAGGCATATACATAAACTTAAAGGTATCTTCATTGTCTATTAAACATATAAAAAAATAAGTTAATTATGGTTTATTCTTGAAAATATTGTATATTTTTAATATAAGCTTGGAAAAAATAATAGAAACGTTTTATATTTTGCGTAAAAAAAGTTATTGTTAAATTTTACCATTAAATCCTAATACTTTTTTAATATTTGGTTGAGGCTCCTTTCCTTTTGATAACCTCTTGACACCGCCTATTCATTGAACCAACAAGTTTAGCACAAATATCAGGAGAAATTGAATACCAAGCTTCCTGAATTTTACTCCACATTTGTTGCTTATTTTTAGATTTAAACATTCCAATTTTATTTTTAAGGACTCCCCATAGATGTTCGATGGGATTTAAGTCAGGTGATTGTGATGGCCATTGCATTACGGGAACTTGATTTTGCTGAAACCAAGATTTTAGACTTCTTGCAGAGTGTTTGGGATCATTGGCCTGCATAAACTCCCACTTCAATGGCATTTTCTCCTCAGCAAATGGGAGCATTTTGCTCTGGAGTATATCTATGTAATCTAACGCTGTCATTTTCCCCTGTACCCAGAAAATTTGACCAACGCCAGACGCTGAAAAACATCCCCATATCATTAGGGACCCGCCGCCATGTTTGACTCTCTTTTTTGTGTATTTTGGATCAAACTCTTTATTGGCAGGGCAACATTTTCCGTGTGATCCAAACAAATTTATCTTTGTCTCATCAGACCACAGCACGTTGTTTCAATTTTTGCGACTTTGGTGTTGTCTGGCAAATTGTAACCATTTTTGTATATTTGTTTTACTTAAAAGAGGTACTAACCTTGGACTTCGACCCATAAGTCCAGCCTCTTGAAACCTGTTTCTTATAGTACGGCTTGTTACTGGAGCATCTAGTATATTTTTCAGCCCATTAGATGACTCAAAAGGGTTTTTTTTTTGGAATGACGTACTAAAATTTTATCAAAACGCGTGGACGTTTTCCTCTTTCTTCCTCTAGTTTCAACATTTTTTGTATAGTGACTCACGTTAAGTACTTTATGTTTAGAACACTTCATTATTTGGGCTATTTTTCCAAGTGATAAGCCATCAGATTCTAACTTAAGGATAACATTTCTTTCAGCATCAGTGGTATGAACACTTCGAGCCATTTTTTAAACGATTTAAAACACACACTCAACACGAAAATTTTGCAAATGTTCTAAAACGAATTATTTTTACTTAGTTTTTACCACTTTTAAATATTTCATGTAAAAAGTTTCTTTTTTTTTTATTTAAACACGATTTTAAAAAACGGTTCTCTTAATTTTTCCAGCTAAATTACGTGTTTTCTCACTTTTTCCTGAAAACTAATAAATTAAACGAAAAGAAATCAATAAAGTAAACTAATAAAAGTAAAATAATAAAATCCTGTTACATTAGCAAGAATTTTACAGTGATTTTTAACAATAAAAGTTCAATACGAAAAAGTATACAATATTTTAATAATGAACTAGTAATCGTTTCTATTATTATATAAACTATGTGCACTTGGTCAACAACATTTCCAATTAAGTCCTACAAAGCAAATGTTTTTATAGAAAAATAGAGAGAGAGAGAGGAAGAAAGACTCCTTAAAGAGATATTAATTTCAGATCTATTTCTTGCAATCATAAACCACTATTTAAAAGAGGAAAGAAAATCAATAACATTATTCCCGAACTACTTTCCATCAGGGTGGTAAACAAAACTGAATAAAAATATGTTGTCGCTCTTATCACAGCACTTTTTGGAAAATTACATACATAATAAAGACTTGAAAGTTTTTGTTTTGGTCTTGTATAATACCACTGAAAATTAAGTTTTTTGCGTGTTTAAAAACTTGTATTTGTTCCTTAAAATTTTTAAAATAAGATTTTTATTCTTTTTAAAATATACCAAAATCTAATGATTAATTTTACTCGTGGACTCTAGTGTGCTACAATACTTATTGGATCCCATATGAAATTTAGCAATGCCAAGTTCTTCCAAATTTCAAAATACTATATTGCTACTTATATTTCAGTTAGTTTTCAATACGTGTGTTATCCAGAATAGCAAAATATTTAAGAGTTAAAAGCATTCAACTATGTTGGTCAATTACATTATTCGCAAATAGGTTTTTGCCTTTTTCCAAAATTTGTAGAACGAATAACGAAAAAGTTTTCCTTTTAAGTTATTTAATATACACATGCAGCGGAGATATCGAAGCAGACCTCTTCCGTAAACGGATCCCATTTCGACTCCCTTCGTTACCCAGAGATTACAAGGTTATCCCGATCTCATTGAGTCCCGTGCCGTCTCAGGCGTTTGCTCTAGACTTTTGTAACTTCACACTGAAGACTGATGGTTATCTGCAATCCTCATTACAGAGTCCTTTGTCTCAATAGCCTCCACGTGCCTTCGACGTCTCCTTTTCTGTTTCTGCTTATTGGTTTTATCCAATTGCTGAGACTTCGAATTCACGCCGAAGTCTATAGCTCCTATATTCAAAAAAGGTGTTTCCATTCTTATCGAGGTAGAGACATCCATCCCACCTGCATTTATCCCTATCCATTATAGTGACATCAGCAATTAACCTCTCAACCTCTTGCGCGCTTTCATTGTCCATGTTAAGATGTCCACCCGCACAGAGCTTCACATGCGAGGGCAAGTCTACATTAAACTAGAGGTCGACAGGTATCTAGAGTTCTCATACTAGCGACCAAGTTCTCTCTCTCTCTCTTGGCCACGCATCCCTTGGCATATGTCTAAGTCACACTTCTAGTAGTACAGGAATGTCTACCAGCATACGGCCTAGATATTTAATAAGTCAATTGTTTTATCAGAAAGTTTAAAAACAATTTTCGGTTGTTATTTGAACATGGCTGTGAAAATTTTTTATATTCTATAAAAAAGCAATATGAATTTCATTATTTCAGTTTTATAATTCATCTACAAAAACTACTAAAACTATTATTTCGAATTAAATAGAAGTCCGTTCATTAATAAGTTTTTGGGTATCCAACGTAATACAGACATTCAAACTTTAATACAAAAAAAACAAAAACAATTAAGCAAAGAAGAAAATAAGCTACAACTAACCAGCCTACAAATACGTTTATACGTACATATATGTATACTCATAAAAAAAATTGTCATTGTTTGTTTGTACTAGATACAACAAAAAAAAATAAATTTGCATTTTATACTTTTAAATAGAATACAGAGAGAAATGAACAGACAGGTACAAAAACCAAACTGTCCTCTTGTTTGTATCAGTTTTCTATTTTGTCTTCATAATTTCCATAGCGTTTTGATAAAGACTATAATAACAGCTACAACAGCAATGGCAAGAACAATAGGAACAAATAGAGAGAAAAAAAACTACAAAACAAGAACAATGATAATACAAAATACTGCAGGAGACAGGAAGTATGTAACATTTGCAACCTACAACATAAATAACATCAACAACTGCTGACTGAGCAAAAGTTACTGCTGTGTTAACGAACACACATAATGACAAACAGAAAGGTATAACGACCATAATTGTAAGGAATACGAATCGCATTACAGTCACAGTTGAATTCTGAAGTTTAAAACTCACAATCAGCCAAAATAAATAGTACAACAACAATAAACAAAACAAATGAAAAGTTTAATGGCTCTTTATATAATAGTCGCATGGACTGAGAGCGCTAGAGATGGATAAAGATAAGAGTGCTGCAAGACAAAGACCTTTGCCTTGTTGGTTACCAGGAATGCTGTGCATAACGTTAGTACTTCGAGTGTATGAAACTATTTTGAATTGCTATAAACTCCATTTGACATTTGAAAATAGTTTTATAATTTGTAACCGGAAGAAAAATCTAGAGGAGGTGGCGGTGAAGTGAAGGAGAAAGTTTTAATTATTTGAAAAATCTATGAATACTCCCAGAAGCAAACTGAAGTTAGTTGGAAGGAAAAAAAATAATTTTATTTAATATTTTAATAAAGAATTTAATGAAGTTTCTGTTTGTTTTTTTAATTCTTAAATTAAGCAATAGATATTTAACCCATTATGTAAACCTGATGATGTCATTAGAAACATCTACTTGCCATGCTTGCTAACAAAAAGGGACGAAAAGAGTACTTAATTTTAAAAAAGGCTATTTGATTTTCGTAGCCTAAATAACACATTCACTTTAAGGACTATAGTCGTTCAGTTATTTTATTGGCAAAAATACAGTTTGTTTTTTTTTTTGTGAGACGTTAATCTAAAATTCAAAAAATCATTTCTAATCTGTGAAACATCAGTTTTAAGTGTGTTAAATACAGATAAAACTAATTTTAGATTCAACAACAAAATGTGTAAAACTTAATAAAATTTTTATTGAATAAGAGAACTATCACTAAAATTTTAAATTAAAAAACAAAATGTGAGAAAAAATTTGTTTTCAAAATATTTTTATTCTTATCTAGATGAAAAAAACCCCATTTGTACCCACACTAAAAATATTTGTAGGGAATGGAATTAATTTTAAGTATGTTTTTGTTTTAAGAATATTTTTATAATAATTTTCGTTATCGAAATGAGAATTGTTAAAAAGTTATATGTATGAGTGGCTTCTATCCAGTTTCGCAGTAACAAATTATATTGTGTAAATATCTTAGAATAGAAGTCATTGCTAAAACACTTCTCAGAAAGACGATGTGTAACAGTTACTGAAAAGTATGTTATTTAGTAAGAGGAAGTTATTTAATAGCTTTTGCTGAATGTAATACTAGTATACATCACCCTATTACTATGCAATGATATTGGGGGAAATTACTTCCACACCCGCTGTATGGCTGTATGTGGAAAAAATATCAATATTAACTTTCTAAGCAAGCTGACCTTATGGTCAATGACAATAACAATATTATAGCAAAACCAAATATATATTATATAACATTTATGATAAAAATAACTTATACTTCAAGCAGTAAAAAAATCATTCATAGATTTCTTCTAAAAAATGCAGCATGTAAATAGTAGTCAAGTAGTAGTAATATATTCAGTACAAGCAAGTTTTTTTCGGGTTATCATCATTACTGAGAAATACCCGTGCTAAATACTTTCATTTGACAGCATTACCGGTGGGCGTTTTGAAGTCAAGTTCATGAAATTTTGCCACCTGCAAACTAAAGAATTGTATTCGCAAGAAATAACACACCATACTCACAAGATGATATAGGGGCAGCCGATCAAATCACTTTTCCCTTTCGAAGAAACATTTGTAACATCACCAACTTCTTCTGAGGGCATTAGATGCAACTGATATTTTTCATGCATTTAACGGAAAATAACTTAAATAACAAGCGATATTTGTTACAACTAATAATGATGACAATCAGGCAGCTTACCAGATTGATTTTAAATAGTGTGTGATATCTGCCGTATTCACAAAAAAGGTTAAGGTTTATTACAGACTTATTTGAAAAATTTATGTACAACATCTGTTGAATAAGCCTTTAATAAACCTAAAATATTTCTAAAAATACGGCAATCTATTTCTATCCCAGCCATTTGATATAATATTTCCCCTCTCGGTTGTCTAAAAATAGCAAGAATTTGATTTTCGTTTGTAAATTTTATGAAAAACACCCGAGCAGCATAAGTTGTTTGTGAAACTAATTTACACTTGCTTGCTTAGCAAAACGAAAAACTTCGCATTACATACATTCGAACGCACGAATAAGCATAAAACAATATTACAACTACAACAACAACTTACACATATTTTACCGTCATATAGTATATGCATACATATACATAACACACATTCATACACATGAATAAGCATACAAAAAGTTATAAACTATAACAACAATCAACACATTATTCAAACATCATGTACAGCAATGCCTGCTTTTCGTTTTATTCTTTTTAATATAATTTTGTTGTTACAATCTCAATAAAAACATATACATACGTGAGGTTTTGCTCATATCTCAGCGGTTAGTGGGTCACATTTTCTGAGTTTTAATACGAAAATTGTTGAAAGTATTTTTAAAAAACTAAAGCTGCATACAAGGTCGTGGAAGATATAGGGGCATCAAAAAATTGATTTCAACGCTTACACCGATGAACAAATCGACAAATTGAATCCTATTTTTAAGCAAAAATTACTTTATGGGGCCACAAGTGAATACTGCGGAAATAGCAAACGGAATGGAAAAATTAAAAAATATTAACAAACTTGTCTGTAAATAATTGTCTGGCTAAAAATTTTTAATTTTCGTGGATTTATGTTTATTTGCTAATATCTTAGAAAGTAATGAGGCGATTGTAATTGATTTCAATAGCGTTTTATTACCAAATATTTTTTTTTTTTTAATGATTGATGCTACATATTGGTCTGTGCAACAAGTGGGGTCCTCTAAAAGCTTCAGCCAGCGCAGGTACAGAGGGATAGATGTGCATTGTTCAATCGGCTTCCATATTCATAAAATTTCTGAAAAAAGGTATATGTTTTTTAGGACCGAAATAAACAATTTATATATTACAAATGAATTGACAAGGCTTCGTATGCTATTGGCATCACCGGTGAAGGGTGTAATTACATAATAATGTCATTACAAAACTAACTTTTGCGCATATGAAATTCCGTTCAATCAATGCTACGGTCGATAAGTAGTGGTACATGGAGACCTTAGATGTTTTAATAGACAAATTTTTTTTATATCATTTCAATGATTACTTTTTGAATATAAGATTATTTTTTTTTAAGGAAATGGTCACCGGTATTATAGATTTTAATCTAAAACTATACAATCTTTGATAACCTTTAAATGGCAAATATCGAATCGGTTTTCACAAACAAAATATTTTTAAAATAATATATTGGAAGGAAAATATTTGAAAGATATAGACAAAAAGGAAATTGTTAATTTTTATTTTTGTTCATATTTTCCTTTAACAGCTATTCCAATTATATCCTGACAAATTTTTAAAGGCATTTAAAAAACCATAATTTTATTAATATAATTATAACTATCCAATTAATTAATAATTTATATAATTTGCACTTCTTTATCAATAAAATTTACAAAAGAAGACCCCATCACCACGCTGTAGCTGATGTTTTGCTGAAACCGAAAAATGTTTCCTCAGGTCATTTCGGAACAAAAACGTTCTGAAAGCCCTTTAAATTTTTTTTAATTTTTAAAAAAATTTTTTATTTTTTCAAAATTTTTTATTTTTTCAAAATTTTTTATTTTTTCAAAATTTTTTATATATTCAAAATTTTTTATTTGTTCAAAATTTTTTATTTTTTCAAAATTTTTTATTTTTTCAAAATTTTTTATTTTTTCAAAATTTTTTTTATTTTTCAAAATTTTTTATTTGATTAAATTTTTTTTATAATTATTTAACTATTTATAATTCTCAATGTAATTAAATGATTATAATCAAAATCACAACCTAAAAACTATCTTTGCTGAGTGAAATTTCTTAATTTTTTAGAACTTACTGATCCCAAACTTAATTGCATTTGACGCGGAACCTTTTTTAACGATATCGAAAATCTAAAGATGCAGTTCTTAATGTTTTTTTATGCACTATATGGTATGGATAGGACCATTTTGATATTTTTAAAAATTGTAACAAAAGTTGTATCCCTACTGCTCATACAGGAGAATCACAGAATAAACTTGATTGACAGACTGTAAACCAACAACCTTATATTAAACTGTTGATTTGTTAAACATTTCTAGAAAAAGTCCAACAATTTCATATTTTTTCTATTTTTCTTTACTTGTTTCCTAAACTTCTTTTGAAATACAACATAAAGAACCTTATAATTACAACGCTGTACATTTTGTGTTTATTAAGGCCTAAACAGGTCATAAATTATGACTTGAAAATGAAAAGAAACTAGAAAAACATAAACGTTTTAGCCGTTTGACTTCAAAGTACAAGGACTTTTTATTAAGAAGCCAGAGAAAAAAAAACTTGAACATTTTGTAAAATTTTAGCACATAAATTAACACTTTATAACTCGGATTAAAGCACAAAAAATCAAAAAGAAAAATAATTAGAATTAAAATATTACAAAACAACACTAATATATTTTACTTACAAATAAAACCTTATAAATAATTAGCTTTCATAATTGTCTTCACACTATTTAGATTTTAGTTCCAAAAACACTGTAATGCTTTTCGTTTCCACTTTTTTTTTTTCAAAAAAATGGTTCATTTTGATATCTTTTTTCGCCCAATGTCAGTGTTGAATATCATCTACCCAAGTCACTTTTAATATTTTTTTAATTTTTTCCTCTTTTTTTTTGCACAAGTTCATTACAACATTTAACTTTGCCATAATTTTTATTCATTATGAAATTTTTATATAAAAAAAAAAATATAAATAAAATCAAATTAAATGATAATTTTTACAATGACTTGTCTCTTCTTGTATTATATTTTCTTCCAAGTTTTCTATTTTATCAACAAGATGGACGAACGGTTTTAAAAGAAAAGACAGCAAAATAGATGAAAGCCATCAATTTTGCCTTAGATTAATGACAGCAGTAGCATTATCGTAGGGAATAAGTTTAAATGCAATCAAAAAAAGTTGAAAGCAACAATTACAGAGTTTCTTAAAGTCTGCCTTATACATGGAAAAGTTAAGTTTTTAAAAGTTTCCGACTTAAGCGATTTAGGGTCATTATTACAACTTGCCTTTAGTTAAAGGTAGGATTTTGTCTGACCGATAAATAGATTCGCATTATTACAGCTTTAATTTTTTATTGTTATTGTACTAATTTTAAAAAAATTAAAGGAATAATAAATTAAGGGCTTATAATGCAAAGCCATATATCTGTCCGACAAAATCCAGACTTTAGCTAACGGCAAGTTGTAATAATGGCCCTAAAACTTACGGAAGTCAAGAGATGGCAGTGCGCAATAATTTTGGAATACTAAAAATTAATATTATTACGTCCTGCTGGATAACAACTTAATAAGAGTTTTCTACAAATTTTATTAAAATTTTTATTTCAGACTCCATTAAATCCATCTTTTCTAAAAGCTAATAAGTCTTGTCCGTTTATCAGCCAAGCATTCGCCTGCCCATCTGTCCATCTATTGCTTAAGACCAATTCTCTCATGTTGATATAAACAAAGGACTTGAGCGTCATTCTAAAAAAAATTAATATGATGATGGTCGGCAATATGTACAAAAATGCGTACAATAAACCTATATATGGATTTAATCTAGTAACTAAAAAGGAAATCACAACAACCCCGCAATTGCTTATCATTTTTTTTTAATATTATTCTCGCTTTAAGTTTTTTTTTTAATTTCTCTTTCATTAAAAATATTCAACCATATTTTTCCCCCTCAAAAGGTTATCATTTGACTTTCTACAGAAGTTTTTCACAAACAAAATAGTCTATTAAATTTTTGTTAGTTCACTTCTTCATTGTAAATTCTTATTTGCAAGCATTTAACTTACGCTGCATTTAGTTTTGCTCTCAGATGTGCATAAACGACACTTAAGCCTGCATTTACCATCAACAAACTAAAAAACCTGTCGTATACAATGTATGAAATAAATTAATCTTGTACAGAAAAAAAACGAATTTTTATTTGTTTTCTTTTCTTAGCCAATGCTCTAGCTAATGTCTTATTACTCAATTCTAAAAAAAAGAAATAAAAAACAACACAAAAAAGTATTTAAGTACTTTGCATCATGTCAACATTTAATATTAAAATGTCTAGTCTTAAGATGTTTCAGAAATTGAGTATTATAAAATGAAAATAAATAGAGGTAAAATTAAAAATTAAAAAAATATTATAAAAGACAAAAGCAAGAAATAATGGAAAAGGAAACCTGGTAAAATATTCATAAAAGGTTTAAAGCATAACTAGTTGTACTGCTACCAAAACTACGACTACTACTTTGAGCCACTTCTTACAAATTAAAACTGCTTTTAAAGTTCTTTGGTTTTTTTCCTTTAAAATATATTTTTTTACTTTCTCTAATTTTGCTTTGGTCTTTATATATATTTTTTTTATTTTTCTTAGAATTAAAATTAAATGTACAACGACAAGCATCATCGATGTAATTAGTTGTTAAAAGGATGTTTTAGTTTCAACAAAGGCTAAGAAAAAACTCCAACATACTCAAGGCAAGAACATGAAGTACAACCCAGTAATGCTTAGAAAGATGTTTTATTTAAATGGAAATAAATTAAAATATTTATTGAGTACTTTAGAAGTAGATGGAGATAAAAGTTGAAAGTGCTTTCAGTTTAATTTCGTTTTAATAAGAAAAATATTTATTGTTTAACTTTTGCTTATTCAAGCAGAATTAATAAGTGGCTGGAATAGATAAATATGTGGAATTTTTATTGGGTGAATAACTTAAAAATGCGGGATTTTTCTTTTTCTAAATTTTAGCAATTATTTTAGAAGTTTTGCCAGTGGTTGGCAAAGATTTTTTCCAATTTCTTTAAACATATATTATGCTCCAAACTAAGGGTGCGAACAGAGTGGCCGCTTGTTGTCGAGCCGAACCGACTGATGCTTATTGCGAGAATCAATGCGAGAAAACTGGTACTATACAAATAAGTACAAATAAGCGCGAACAGGTCATAGTGGGCGCCGAGCTGGTAAGAGCGCAAAGCTGATTGAATGCGATAAAATGCGAGTTCCGAAGCGTATTTCAGCGCCGAAAACATTGTTTATGTTATGTTGTTATGATTTCAACTTGTTTGGAAAATATTTAAAAAAATTAAAAACAAAAGTTTTAGAAGAAGTAAATAAAAAATGCAATCAAACATTAAAAAAAAAGTAAAAATTAAAAAAAAAAATTAGAAGAAAATAAAAATTAAAAAAATATATATAAAAATTAAAAAAAAACAAATATTTCAAATAAATAATAAGAATTATAAATTATAGCAATTTTAAAAAAAATTAAAAAAAATTTAATAAAAATTTCAAGAATAATTGAAGAAATGCGTTAATAAGTAAAATTTTAAAACTCAATGTCAGTTTTTTTTTCTCAACAAAACAAAACTCAAATAATAATTACATTAGACGCTCATAAATGAGAACCACTTTGTTCCTAAAGTAGTTCTAATTTTCGAAAAATTCTAATTTCTAAAGGTTTTTTTTAATAAGAGGTATGATAAAAGTGCATCTTCGTTTAGAAAATCCACAAAAGAAACACTCATACAAACGACTTTCCATTTTTGTTATAACTTCTAAAATGTATACAAACATAACTGAAACACAAATAATATATAAAATATCAGCGCTGATTCTCGCATCCACTATGCACACTGAAACTTGCTTCTCGCGTGAACATGTTTTCGTACTAAGCGTCAGTCAGCTCGGCAATAAGCAACTGTTCGTACCCAACTTTGCATTCGCTGTTTTAAGGAAAACATATACCAAAGAGAGCATACTGCAACGACTAAGCCAAGTCGGATGGGAAAAAATTTAACAACTGAGTGTCCCAAAATAGGCGCAAATTTTAATTTTTCTTAGGGTTGCCAATATTTTACTGCAAAAATGAGTAGAAGTTAGAAGTTAGCCCTTATTTCGGAACACTCTTTATATGAGACAAAGCTTCGTAAAATAATTGTTCTTAATAGTTTTCAGCAAGTGTTTCAACATGCTATTTACGCATTATTATAAATAAATATTTGAGCCTTATATCCAACCGCATAGTTTGGGCTTTTGTTTTGTCAATGCGTCCTTAAAGCACGTCAGTTGCGATTCGATTCGATTCGAGCTTCACATATGATCTATTACATTTTGTTCTATCGCAGTGCATCTATTTTTATTGCAAATAATAATTCGGTGAAAAATGGTTTTCTTTTGTAGCGTTTTGAAAGCTTTTTAATCATGATTAATCTTCTTTTAAGTTTGTCGGCCTCGTATAGTTTGGAAGCCCATTTTCATATTTTTGTAAGCAACTTCTTATCAATTTCCAAGTTTTCGTTGAGTTTTATAACAATCTTCATGTAAAAACGACTAAAATTCATATTTATCAAACATTTTTAGGTGATCTGAAATTTCTGTCTTCAGTCTCACATTCACGAACTTTGGACCACAAGAAAATCTTCCACGACTGAACATTCATAGGTGTGCTTTAGTGGCACTTTTTTTAAATTAAATTAGCAAAGAAAATCATCAGATTAAAACGATTTGTTAATACAAAAGTCGACAGTATCAAATTGTAGAAGAACTGGTGAAGTATATTAAATAAATAAATGAGGCTAAACCATAAATATACAACTTTTAAAAATTTGTTGTCTTCATTAGAGATAGAAACTACGTCAAACAAGTAAGAGCGCTATATTCTGCCGTGCCGAATCTTATATACCCTTCACAACTTGTAGTCATGCAATAACAGTAGTTTGTATCACCATTCCATATGATATACGTACATTCATATAAAAAACATACATATAAAAAAACATCCCATTGTAAAATTATAAATTTACGTATGTATGTTAAAAAAAAAATAAAAATAAAAAAATATTTAAAAAAAAATTAAAAAAAAATAGTAAAAATATAAATAATATATTAAATAAAAAATAAAAAAAATAAAAAAAAATGTTTCTGGCTCAGCTGGGATTTGATGTCATGCTTACTCTAAGCACTATACATGTTTGTATGTATGTATGTTGTTGTAATGTTATTTTTGTGAAAAAAAAATCGAGGTGTTTATGCACCGATGTTTCTGATTTTCAATACCAATCTACTCCCGAATATTTCTGATATTTTAATACCTCATCCGAGTCTAAGTGATGGCGGGGGGCCTCAAAAAGTTGATTTCAACATACACACGGACAGACGGTCAGACGGACAGACTGACAGACTGACAGGGCTTAATCGACTCCTCTATTCATAGGCTTTCAGAAAATATATACTTTATGGGGTCGGAAATCAAAATTGTAGAAATTTCACACGGAATGACAAACCTATATATACCCTTTTCACTGTGTGAAGGGCATAAAAATACGCCTTCTTTTGTGGATCGTGAACTTTTAAGTAGAGCACACATTACTAACAAAGAAAGATAAAAAATAACATCAATCTAATAATTTAGAAATTTATGGAATTCTCATCTTCAGAAAACGAAATTATGTTGTGTGTATATGTATATATACATTTGTAGGTGTATAAACAAAATGTCAATACACAGCCTCCGTTAAAAAGTTACGATGTAGGTATAGTGATATTGTGCAAAAGTTACAGTTACACATTTATTCTATACATGTATGTGTTACGTTCTCTTAAAATGTTTGTTAAAATAGTTCTGTTTGGGTTACTAATTAGCAGTAAACAGAAAATGCCAACAATACATGAAGCGCGAATTTTTATGTTTATTTTTGCTTACTTTTCATACATTACATAGTCTTTAATCGTTAATTTTTCTATAACAGTCATTAATTTAACTGCATGACATGAGTTATGGAATTTTGAAAAAAAAAACTTAGTTTTCAATGAAGTGTCACTAATTATAAAATTAAAAATTGTAACGTAGTTTTGTCAAAGGCTGAGGTAGTTCAGTCGTGACCAGGGTCAACTTACGGATCTACGAACCTTAAGTATAATGAAAGACCAATTATTTACCCTTATTCGGGGTTTACAATAGAATTCACTTTATTTATACGTTTCGATTTATAACAAAATATTAAGTACAACAAATTATAGGCGGTAATGGTGAAATGTCGGGAGTTGTTGGGTGGGCTGGATCGGTAGCAGGTAGAATCGTTTGGCAGCAGGATCGGTTACGATGAGGTGTCGTGAGTCGTTCGGTGAATAAGATCGGTAACGGTGAAGTGGCGAACTCGGTCGGTGGACGGTATCGGTGATGTGGTTATAGTTTATACTTATAATATTACAATCTTCTTAGTTCTACGCTTCTTACAATAGTCTTATCGCTATGATTCTTACGATACTACAATTGTCCTTATATCTAACTTAACGAAACAGTCAGCCGAAGCCGCTGTGATTCTAACAGTCAGCCGAAGCCGCTGTGTGTGGAAACAGTCAGCCGAAGCCGCTGTGTGTGTAAACAGTTAGCTGAAGCCGCTGCGTTTCTAACAGTCAGCCGAAGCCGCTGTGTTTCTAACAGTCAGCCGAAGCCGCTGTGTGTGTAAACAGTCAGCCGAAGCCGCTTTGTCCTAAATAGTCAGCCGAAGCCGCTGTGTGAAGTGGCACTCAAATATAAATTCGAGGACCTGGATGGTATTACTTTCGTAGCACCAAGTTGGGCAAATTCTTGTCTGAACCGCCCCTACTGCCTGTTAAGTTGGCATACTTATACATATTGATGCATCAACCAAATTAGAATTCTAAATACAAAGAAAAATGAAAAGACATTAAGAGTGTTCAATGTAACCCGCAGTACTAGGGGTATTCCTATCATACGTATTATACAAATTTCCTTATGACTATTATTATATTATTTTATATATATTATACATATATTATATGTGCGTGTTTACCCAGTAACCACGTCACAAAATATTGCACAAAATAAAATATAAGTAAAAATAATAATAATTATAACAATAATATAATAAGATATTAATATAATTAAAGTAATAATATTAATAATGAGTTTCTTTGTGCTGACAGTTGATTGGTTTTTATAACCCAACCAACACAGTTGACTACTGACGCCATATCTGGTCAAAATTATGTAAAAACTGTAGCATTCCAGAATCTATGATGTCATTTATAAATTGCATTTTTGTAAGAACTTTATAATATTTATAAAATCTCACATCTTATACAAAATTTTAAAATTGAGGGAAATTTTCTAATATGTTTGTCATTTTCCAGGTAAATCTTATTTTAAACCTTTTTTTAATTAAAAAAAAAAAAATATTCCGAATTCTTGTGAATTTTATGTAGTTCAGTACCCTGCATCTCAGTTTTTTTGCACTGGGAAGGATAAATGTTCGTAAATTTTTGTGCATTACTCAGTTTGTAGGTAAAGGATTAAAAAAAAAAAATTGGGAAAACTTATTTAATTGTCCAAGTGTTATATTTAATTTTGATCTCATTTGGAAGAAAAATTTTAAATGATGTCTTAGAAAGATTTGGGTAAACGTTTCATTTCCTAGCTTTTTATGTTCGAGCTCTTTCGTGCCTTAAACCCAGGATAGATAGGGATGCAAATAGAAATAGCTAGATTGTCCTACAATTAAATCAGAAGTTAAAAGACACACTTAGCAAAGGGGTTTAAATTATAGCTTTTAAGTAATGATTACTAATCGTAATAATTAGTAATTAGATTTTTTTTAAGTTCAAGTAATGATTATATTACTTTTTTTCAGATTCGCACGATTACTAATTGATTACGATTACAGATAATCCAAAAATAGTCCAGATTAATAAAAATTATGCGAAAGTAATCAAAAGTGATAAAAAGTAATCAAAAAATATTTCCACTATTTTCAAGGATTATTTTCGATTATTTTTGATTATTTTTTTTTTATTTGGCGCAATTATGGTAATACTGTCACAAATAAATTTTTCTGCATAAAATTCTACCACTATTTGATAAGTCTTTGTTGTTTTTTTTAGTTTTTTGTTATTATTATTGTTAGCAAAAATATTATTTACTTAGCGATGAATTTATTACTTTTAACACTCCCAAACGTCTTCAGTTCCAGTTGAAACTCTGTTTTATTTTGCCGGGATCGTCAATAGTTCAAGGCGGCAATCATTGTCTGATTTTTCTTTTGAAATATCAGTTGTAATTACGGCCAATTTTAAATATATATAAATTATAAAACTTATTTTTTTGGGAATTGAATTTGTTTCTCGTTATTATTTCTTTCACGTATTTTTCCCTTTTTTGTTGAATTAGGAAGTACTAAAATTGTTATTAATAATTAGTTATTAAAGTTAATATATTTATACTTTGTAAACAAAAACAGTTCCTTAGAATTTTTTTAAGGTGTAAATTCACCTTTTTCAAAATTAAATGTATATAAAACATGGTGTAAATTCAAAATTTTTAAAAAATAATAAAAAATATGCCTTGAAAGTAGTAAATTATTTTTTGGATTACTTTTGATTATTTGATTCTTTTCTCGTAATCCTAAAAAATCGTAATTACTTTTGGTTTATTCGTAATCGTAATTAATTAATAATCAGGATTTGTTCAAAAGAGAATTATGTAATCAATACAATTCTTTTTAAAATTAAATCTAATTCAATACAAATCGTAATCCAAATTTGACAGCTCTGTTTTAAATAAATATTTTTATATATTTCAAACGCAGTTTACATTTAATTTAAAAAAAAAATACTAAATCTCTAATCTTGTTATTGTTGCCATCTTCGGACTAAAATCTTTGTAATATATTTCATTAGTACAATCATTTTTCTTGTTAGCAAAATTAAATTTTTTGGTCATTCTAAAGCTGACATAGTATATTTTGTTAGCAAATCTTAGGAACAATAAATATTTTATTGAAGAGCAAAAGAATATTGTAGTTATTATAAATTTTATTTAAAACCTTTATAAACATATATGTATATAGTCTGATGAATTTTTAACACACTTTTAATCATCAATAAAATTTCTTACCTAAAATAGTCTCTCATGCGGCCCTTTTTACAATATATGATTGCATTTATTTAACAAGAATATTAACAAACCTCCACTATCTTTAAAAAAAAACTATTTAATCTACGGTTACTGTTTTGCGTTCCACCATCTTTCGATTACATAATCAAAACAAATTAAAACAAGTAAGAGCACTATATTCGGCTGTGACGAATCTTTTATACCCACCACCAGTTTTCCGTTCTTTTGTAGCTAGGGTTTTTTTCCCGAAAATTTTTGGTTCCCGGAAATGCGAGATTTATTTCTTAATATCCCGGGATCCCGCAGCAAAACAAATAAAAAGTAAATTTGTTTTTAAATAAAAAAAACTTCTTTTTCAAAAGCATAAAATAGTTTATTATATAAAAAAAAAACTTCAAAATTATAAAAATCAATTAAGAAACTTGAATTTAAAATATAAATTTAGTAAAAATATTTTTATGGAAAAAAATATTATTCTCTAGATACGAGATCAAATATGAGCACAAAAAAAAATACAGGTTATTCAGATTTGAGATAAAAAAAAAAAACTCATGAGAATTCAATTTCAATATAAACATCTGATTTCGAATCGTAGCCACCTTTTTTATTTCCCGGGAAATCGGGAAGATTAAATAACTCAAATTCCCGGGAAATAACCCAATTTATAGCAGAAAACGTATTTCTTTGTTATTAACAGTAATCGTTATGCAATAACCTCTTTATACTAAAATATGTCTCACTTTCTTTGT
The DNA here is from genome assembly GCA_941918925.1 of Phyto melanocephala. Lineage (NCBI taxonomy): Eukaryota > Metazoa > Arthropoda > Insecta > Diptera > Rhinophoridae > Phyto > Phyto melanocephala. The sequence continues at coordinate 58,181,803 of OW799234.1, read as the reverse complement.
ATAACTTCGATATGCTAGTAAAATGTTTTCGTAAATTTAGTCTTTCAATGAAAGTGGGCGTTAAAGTAGGCGTGTTGATGTTGTTTCTACTAACGAATGAAACTTAGAAGTTTCACTACAGTCCTTTATTATTCCAAAATCTTTATTCATAGAGAAATTATATGAATTTGATATAAACCCTTATATGGCAGGTAGGCGTTAAAGTGGGCGTGTCCCCTTAATTTTACGGCGTAACTATTACATTAACCAGAAGGATATAATTAGCAAATTTCATCATCATCATACCTCCAAGCTGGTCGGTTTTATGAGCTTTTATATTTCGTTAACAGTTGATAACGAGAAATGTGGTCGTTATAGTAGGCGTGTCGAAGTTGTTGTAGCCTTTCAATGAAAGTTGGCGTTAAAAAAATACGTGTTGAACTTGTTTATACTAATCAATGCAACTTAGATGTTTGAATATAGTCCTTTGTTATTCCAAAATCTTTATTCATAGAGAAATTATATGAATTTGAGATAATATTCCGATTTAGCCCATTTTCAATACCAAACAAACCTTGTCTATAAGAAAGATTCTGGCAAAATTTAAGACCCTAGCTTTTTCGGTGCGACCTCTATCGTGCTTTCCACAGACGGACAGACGGCCAGACGGATGGACATAGCTAGAACGTCATAAAATCAAACCCCGATTTAGAATATATATACTTTATGGAATCTAAAATGGATATTTCGATGTGCTACAAACGGAATGACAAAATAAATATACCCCCACCATTTTTTTGGTGGCGGGTATAAAAAGTATGGTTATACTGTATTTTTTGTTTACGAAAAATAAGTGAAATGAGAAAATAGAACCTTACAAAAAAAAAAATTTTAAATTTTTTTTATAAAAAATACAGAAAGCTTTTAATTGAAGCGCTAATTGTACTTTGAGCCACTCTCCCAGAAAAAAAAAAAACATGATGAAAAATTGAAGTTCCTGTACTTAAGAAGCAAAACATTGGTGGGACAAAAACTACATTATATAACAATTTAAAATCCTACTGTTAATACAGAAGATATAACGAGAAGTATTTTGTCGACCCCTACGTATGATTAATATTTATTTTTGAGTAATTAAAAAATCGTCATACGTCTGTATGTATTATTTAATCTAGTCATACCAACATGCATCTGTGAGAACATTTCTTATTATAATTATTTTTAACTACGCTTTCATGATGTTTCTTTTTTACCTGATATCTACCTGGCCAATTTGTGAGAAGCTCTTTCTGCATGCACAAAAACATGTATCCAAGTACCTCAAGTTACAAGAATATAATTCTTTATTTAAAGCATTCATTAAACGATGCACGTTTCTAAAGTACACAAGTGTAAAATAAAATGGTTAAGTACGGTGAATAACCGTTTTTTCACAACAAAGCCAAGAGAGTTTTCAAAATATGTTGCTTGTTAAGGTCGCAACCAGAAGAATTGTGAAAAATATTTAAATTTCAGCAGCACAGGTCTGTATGGAATGCGAAAAAATCTGTGAATCCCTTCTTAGTTCGTTGAAAGAAAAACATTGCTGTTGTTCGCAATAGTGTGGCACAAGAGCAGTCACCCTCGAGTCATCATCGTGCCCAACAATTAAACAGCAACACTGTCATTGAAAATTTGGACCATCGAAAGCAGGTGTGCCGCCATTCCATACATAATTAAAGCACACCAATATTATCATACTAAAAATAAATTACAATAATTTCCTAAATAATTTGTGTTTTATTCAAAATCAACATCGACCATTTAAGTTAAACCACTCTTTAGTTTCACCCTATAAAATATAAGACGAAGAGCAAAACAAAGGAGCCTTTCTACATGCCATATGCATACATACATACAGACATAAACATAAAAAGACATTAAATTTTAAATATTTATAAATTTGTGTTGATGCTTGTTATTAAACTTTGATTGTGATTTTGAATTTGATTTTGATTTAATATCAAATAACATTTATTCAGGCGTAAGCATTTCAGACACATACACACGTATATGTACACACAAACTTAAATAAATATTTAATTTCACAACTCATATATATTAATACCTACACAAGTATGTATGTGCAAGTGTATTTATGGCTTCATAATTCTTAATACCAGGCATACATTACGAGTATATACAAATTTTGTTATTGTTACTGCTGGTGTACTCTTGGATACGCAATATCTGGTAGATACCTATACTATTGTTATTACAGTTTTATTATTATTATTATTTGTAAAGCAACAGTTGCCAACGTCATCACCATCACCATCAACGTATTCATCACCATTATCATTTGTTCTCGTCATTGTCATCGCACTTGTCACCCATTAAGATTTTCATATCAATATTTTATCATTTATTGTCATGTGTTGTTATTCGCATGACTTTAGTTATACTTACACAATACTATGTGTAATCTTTAGACGTGTTTGTGTATTTGTCTTTTGCCTTAAAAATTTCAATTTTCCTTCGTATACGTGTTTATGTGAATTTGACTAGGAGTTTTGTTGCAAATCTTACAATAATTATATGCATAGGATTAAAAAAAATAGTTTTTTATGTAAAAATAATTTGTTTTTAGTTTGCAAATTTCAAAATTTTAAATGGATCTGGTTTAATTTTTACAGAAAAGAAGGATTTAAGGCAAATACGTACAGGGTCCGTCAAATAACTTTTTTTTTTGAAAATGCTATAAAAAAAAGTGTAGCTTCGTCTGTGTGGCACGTAGCGCCATCCTGTTGAAACCAAATGTTGCCAATATCTTCCTCTTCAATTTTTTTGAACATGGCCCGATAACGGTCGCCATTGACTACGGCCACTCCTTGCTCATTTTCGAAGAAAAATGGCCCAACTATGCCTCTGCACCAAAATCCGCACCAAGCAGTGACTCGTTTGGGTGTATCGGCTTTTCAATGTATGCGTGCGGGTTTTCTGTGCCCAAATGCGACAATTTTGCATGTTTACATACCCGCCAAGATCAAAATGTGCTTCATCTGAAAAGATGATTTTTTTGGCAATATCAGCCAAAGTAATGTCGCAATATTTCCTAGCGTTGTTCAAGCATATACACAACCATATTCGTTCAGCGGAAGAATAAAACTAATTATTTGTCAAATCAGACATGAGCTTAGTGTTACCATTCACGAAATAAGCACTAGTTGAAAAAAAAACGTTAGATGGTGGACCCTTTGTTTAAAATCTCATGTAATATAAATATTGTATATTTGTGTTTGCATGATTTTATTAATATTTCTGTGAAATTGTATTTTTTAAGGTAAAATTTTTTTAAAAATTTCAATAAGCTTTTGTCGGCAAGATTTGACTGTGAATTCTTAATTATAATATTTCAAAATACAAAATAACTGGCATTAAAGCCGCTGACTAATCGTGTCCTTAATAGTTTGAGTTAAAGAGAATTTTATTATTATCGTGTTAGTGACTATAAAATATAGAATCAAATTCAAAAAATTTGTAAGTTAAGTTTGTTACATGTTCGTGGCTATTTTGTGTTTGTACGAGTTTTGCACTTCTTCAACTGAAATGGACTTTTTGTGTTGTTTTGCAATGTACTTATTGTACTATTTTTGTTTAAAATCATTTTGTTGTTTGATATGTTTTAAATATCATTGTTTCATAGTTTTTATTATATTAATGGAAAATATAAAAAATAAACTATAGTTTTTGAAAACTAATTTACACTTTTTATATTTGTCACTTCATTTGTATGTGTATTAAGGGAACATCAAAGCAAACTTTTACTGTTTTGGGTGCCCTTTTGACCCCATTCGGTTCCCAGCGATTTAATGACTAGCTATAGGCATCCATTCCTGCACTTAGTCCCTTGATTCTAGGTGTTTTCTCTAGACTAAAAAATGATTTCACATTGCCGACTGATAACTGTCAACATCACTAATCGCATTGTCTTTCGTAGTGACCAGCACCTTCTCTAGATTAAGAACCCAAAGTATTCACATTTAATATGTGCCTACCAGTAACCTTAGCTTAACGCAATCTAACAACCCCTCACCTCTTTAAGTAAATGGTCCATGATTATCACGTACCCTGTGAGAAAATATACTGATGTCGCTATCTGTGCCTCAGTGTTCATGTATCTATTCGCTATTAGTGTTCGATGCAGCCCCTCGACCACCTTCAATCGGCTCATGTCCTATTGGCATTTGAGTCTCCCTAATCTTTTCATTTAAAAGATCCAGGGATTACACATACATTTTCTAGAATCTTATGAATAGAAAAGTCGACGAAGAAATTTCTGTCTGTGTGTCTCTCCGAATATTGTCCAAAATCATATTTGAAGCTGCTAAAAGTTATCTTTTAATCTGTCTCTTGGAAATATTGGGAAAGAAATAGGCATAGAAATGAGTTAGCTGGTCATTCGAGTGAAATCAGTGGGAATATAATTTTCTTTGAGGTGCTTTCGTTAGTCACCGACACTTGGGTGACGGAAAGACGTTTATACAAAGTACCTAATACCTCATATGCATTAGATAATACAGAATCTCTATTCAATCTTTGAGGAAAATATAATTTGGAGTACTCACCGAGCACTGACAATTTTCTGCACTGTTTGGCCTGCTTATAATGAATAAGAGAAGGGATCAGCTGTACGAGAGTACTAGTCTATATTTTTAACAATCACTCAAATGTGTATTTAAGCGACAAAAAAAGTGTTGTTTCGAAATAGTACTGGATGTTTCTACTTAAAATCGGATTCATTTGTCGACAAAGTAACATTTTCAGTTATTTTCTAATTTTTTCGGGGTATTGCACTGCCATCTAAGCATTCCGGCTAAACTCGCTGAGGGCAAGCTCAGGATCAAAGGAAAAGCTACAATTAATATGCGTTATTTTTTTTTGTAATGATTGCTATCAACTCATTAGCCAAGGTTTGGGACAAAATTATTAAGAAGAATATTTTAAATATCCCGAACTTTAAAAATTCAAATTCGATTTTTTGATGGAAATTACTGCAGACAAGAACTAGAAATTCAGGTTAAAATACTGAGACATAAACGCCAAAATACAATGATATCGGTGCTTTTTAAACAAAAATCTAAATTTGTAGCCTTAAGATAGTCAGAGAAAGTGAAAAATAGTTACTTTGCACCAAATGAACGTAATTTTTTGTTTAATAAGGTAATATTATTTGCAGCCGTAAACATACAACTCATATAATGGTTAACAGGTGAACTTTTGAGAGAAACTGACTAGTCAAATTTATAACAATTTTAAAAATTGCTAAATGCAAGATACGAACTGGAATAGTATGTCTTATATAATTTTCTGTGTACCCATCAATATACGTAAATGAGTTTCAAGGCGTAATAAAAGAGTTTAACAGCAATTAAATAGAACTTGGAATCTACCCCATGCTACGCTGAAGTGACTTTTACACATTTATAGTATTAAGTTGCCGCTAGACTATTTCTAGGGATAAGTAAAGTCGCTAGTCTAGGCCGATAAGCTCGAAACTATTGACCACTTGCAACACAACATTGGCTACATTATTGCGAATATGCCGCGACAAATGCTGGAAAAAAGTCATCGAATACTAGGACTCTAGATTATATCCACCCTTTCCAGTCATACACCAGAAGTCATATTAAAATTATTATGCCAGAGATTATCTTTCAAATAAAGTGAAATTCATGTTAATTTGAAAAAATTCGTATTTTTAATCCATTTCTATAAGAAAAGCCCTTTATAATTAAAATGCAAAGAGGGCACTTGGGTTGTTTATGGCATTTACGTATGTATGCTTTGAGAGTATGAAAGTTAAATTTGTTAAATAGAAAAATCCAACAAAATGTAAATTTTTTTATCTTGGTACATGTGCATCTTATTGAAATGAATTTAAAAGTTTTGATCAAAGTACAAGAACAAGAAACCCCTTTTAAGGTTGTTTAAAACTTAACTCATTTTTTAATCAAGGACTTTTTTTAAGAATGCTTAACTCAGCTCTCAGTTATGCTATGCTTAATTGGTATTATAAATTATATTGAAATTAATGTAAGCATTGTTACAGTATCTGGAATATTTTTGTTATATAAATTAACAGCCATATATCTAAATCTAATACACTTGAGAAAGCACACCGGCAAGTTGTAGTGAGGCACCTAAATAATATCGTACAATTAATCTGATGTAAATTAACTATTAATCTCTTGTAATAACTAAATACAAAATGTTCAATATAAAATATTGGACATACTTTGATTTAGAATTCCTACGCTTTACCTTGTTATATGAAAATGGCAAAGCGTTTGGATTCTGAAACAAATTGTTTCCACTTAAGCATCGTTTTAAATTACACAAAAGAGGATTACTAAATTGCCTTAGAACACAGGCAACAAAATAAATGAGTAAAAACTCTCCGTTTACAAATGCAAATATTTAAACGTGTTTTAAAGAAATGTATTTAAATTGTTTTCAATTGTATTTTATTTTACTTTTTTTCTACCCACAGTCTTAATAAGCGTTAAATGTAATTATGGTTTTAAGTGCACGTTCACAATATCGTATTGTTTTTTTTAAATTGTATTTTCGCTGCCAGGATTTTGTTGTCGAGCACCGGAATATTTTGAGTGCAGTAATTATCATTTCCCAGCTACATTTTCGCAACTTTCCAATTGTGCTTGCGAAGAAACTGTAAGTAGTTTCAGAGAGAGATAATGCTGCTGTTCACCTTTTTGTGGCTTCAGCCACACTCGGGCTGAAACTAAATGAAAAACCGCTCCTCAGTTACATCAGCAAGATTGTGGTTAAAGCAGATTGTGATGGCAATGGCAGAGCAGCTGACAGTATTTTAAATTGTAGAAGTGCGGTTACTGCTGTTGAAAAGTGAACTCTAATCAGCGTAAATTCTAATTTAAACATTCGTTCAACTTTAAAAAAAAAAAAAATAACTGCTCAAACATACACAACAACCACTGCTGCCAGAACTGCGAAAATGAGTAAAGAAAAGAATACACAAAAACAGTTTAAATTGAAAATTGTTAAAAAAAATGAGAAAAAAAAAACACATTTATATTGAGAGGGTGTTAGTTAAAATGAGTATAAGTATATTAAAAAAAAAGTAATAGAATTGTGAACATTTTTTGTTATTTTTTTCACTTTGCATTTTTTTCCACACAATACAGTGGCAAAATATTTGAAAAACAAGCAAAAAAATTAATTAGAGATAAACAGTAGTTTGAAATAGTGCAACTTATATAAAAGTAAAGGTCTGTCAGTCTGTTCGTGTGTATGTTGAAATCAACTTTTTGAAGCCCCCGACATCGGCTGGACCCAAGTGGGGTACTCAAATATCAGAAATATTCGGAAGTAGATTGGTATTGAAAATCAAAAACATCAGTACATAAACAACTGAGATATGAGCAAAAACCCACGACCACCTCGATTTTTTTTCCACAACAATAACCACGCATATATACAAACGTGGTATACTGGTTAGAGAAAACGTGGGATCGAATCCCAGCTGAGCCAAAAAAAAAATTTTTTTATAATTTTTATTTTTTAAATTTTATATTTTATATATTATTTATATATATTTTTTTTATATTATTTTTTTTTTATTTACATATTTTTTATTTTTTTTTAATTTTTTTTTATTTTTTTTTAACATAATTTTACAATGGGATGTTTATATAAATTTATGTACGTATTTCATATGAGATGAATGGTGATACAAACTATTGTTAGTGCATGACTGCACGTTGTGAAGGGTATATAAATATAGCACTCTTACTTTCTGGGGATTAGCGTTGCCAATTAAGTCTATTTTAGGTTAAATAAAGCCCTTTTTCATATTATTTAGCCGTTTTCTAACAGCCCTTAAACTGGCCACATTCAGCCGTTTTATAGATTTTTTTAGAAATGTATCTTTAATTTTTTTTTTAGTTAAGCTGTTCTTATATACGAATACAAAAAAATAGATATAAATATAAAGGCTTGGTGATAAAAATGTTCTTTCTAAATTACATTTATAAACATTTAAAAGATGTTACATCAAACTTTTTGTAATTGTGCTGCCGTTGTTTCTGTAGCCCATACATGTCAATAGAAGAGAGACGAAAATAAAATAAAATAAATTAAAATAAATAATAGCTAAGTTTAACTTATGTTTTCCAACTTCTAATGCATGGAAGTTTGTCTCAACCGGATGTGTCAAAGTCGATAGAGAAGTAAAGTCAGCTGGCCGCGCAGAAACGAAAACAACATGGATTTATTGTATGGCTCAAACAAGTTACAATGACAAACTATACGTTTAACAAACGCATAGATATAAATAATTATCAAATAAAAATAAACAGAGCAGTTGCTGTGACCTTCGCTTTGGGAATGTCAGTTCTTTCGAGTTTCTTATTCACAATAACGAACAACTGAGATTGGCATTGCTTGTCCGAGTCACCAAACACGGTATTGTGTAGGTTAATTTTCAACAAGTTTTGCAGCTAAACATTCTGTCATTTTTCTTTTAAAGTCAGCTTATCCAATCCGTTACGTATTTAAAAAAGTAATATACAATTTAAAAAATAATAATTTCATAACAAGTTTTACGCACCCCTTTAAAATTCAAATTTAACCACTGTCATATATAAATTTAAACTTTGAAAATATCAAAATAAAAAAATTTTTGGATATATAACATTTGTAACACTTTCAAAGTCTCTCGATTTAACTGAACTTTTTTATCTATTTTTTTACACACAGTCTTAATAACCTCATTTAGAATGGAATTAAACGTACATGTAAACATACACAAACATACATGCTTATAAAAGAAATTTTTCTGTACATTAATACAAATTAACAGCAACTCTCAAAAGAGAAAGAATGAAGGAAAAAAAATAATGACGGAAAAGTCAAATTATATAAAAAAGAAACACATTGCTTAATTTGGACTTCTCATCTTTATAAAGAAAATAACAAAAAAATATAAAAAAAAAGAAATTGCAAATTATTGTTGCTTATGGTTCTTTAGCTTTAACTTTCTTGCTTAATGTTAAATGCTCAATAAGCAAATTTTTCATACATAAAACCATTTCCTTGCTTCTATTACTACTACTACAGCGATTTTTTTCTTGGTTTGTTGGATTGTTAGGCTTTGGTTTTTGTCAATTAGAGGGTGAGGAGTTGTAAGGTGGTGTGATAGTAGTACAACGACTTAACCATATCCAACCCATACACATACATACACACATATACATACACATATAGTAAAATAGATTTGCTACTGTGCTGATGATTTTGTAATCATTATACAACAAGACGTTAATGTTTGTAATAACGATATTTTTTTCTTGCTCTCATTTAAAGCTTTCAATGTGTACATGTGTTGGCGTATGTGCATGGGTGTATGTGCGTTTATTACAAGTTCATTTTCATGATGAAGCCATACAAATGTTCACTTACATACATACGAACATTTCATTTCTTTTTAAGTTCCGGTTGTGTGTTTATTTGTAAGTAAGCAAGTATGTGTTTGTTGTTATACGAAATGGAAATCGCGTTAGCATTGAAGTTGGATATTGAAGAGCAACGAAGCGTTAAGCTTAATTTACATTTTAACTCGTTCAAATAAAAGTAGCAACGTCAGTTTTTCGAGTAGAAACATCATCATAGTTAAGTTAAACTAGAAAAAAAATAAAATCAAATTATAAAAAAGTTTTAGTAAAGCGAAATTAATGTATTTAGTAAAATAGATAGAAATTCAGACACATCCCCATATATACAGACATACATTTGAAAATATGCAAATGATAATATTATTTAGTACATCATCAGTAGTACTAACACATTGCTTTAACAGCATTCGAATTTATAGCCGTAGTGTAGAAATCATCGGCACCATCAACACACTAACGTAGAACAGAGATCAGATTATTATTGTATAGTACTTAGGAGAGCGGTCTTTGAAATTCCTTAAAAATAATCGCTAACTTTTCTTACCTTTCTTAAAACCTAATAGATATATAACAATATTACAAACTTTTTAAATTAGTTTTAGTTACTGCGAATTTAAAAATAAAGTAAGTACGTTTAGAAATTTTTTTACTGATTATCTGACAAAGACACCAGTAAAATGCAGACAAACCAACTTGAACCCAACAACCAAAAAATATTATTGAAAATGTATAAGAGCATATCCAGAATAATTAAGTATTTGATATAAAAGAAAATTTTATTTTTCGGTTGCCCGTTTAAACATTCAGTGTTAACCATCAGTTAGCCTAATGTTTAAGGAATTAGAAAAATAAAATAAAACAAATAAAAATTTAAAAATTATTTTTTTTTTTCTTTTTAAAAACGTCTTAAACCTGTAATACACAAAATGTAAAAAGCCACATACACATGTCGCTGTAACGTAATTTTGACAACATCATAAAGCATAAATGCATCCGCTTCGGTCACATGTGTTTCATTTGCATTTTTGGACTAAAATACATTTCGTGTAATATCAAAATATTACCGCAATTTTAAAATTATAACAAAAGTGCTGAACATTTTAGTGACGTGCATGTGGATTTTTACATTTTGTGTACTAAAGTCTTTAGAATTTCTTCAAAACTGGTCGCTGACGATTTTTACATTTCTTAAAAATAAAATAAATAAAATTGGAAAAATTGTTGTTTGTTTAAAAGGTTTATAATTTTGATAGTCGTTTGTTTTTGTTTTGAATTTTTATTATATTACTGCGAAAAATTAAAAAAAAAATATTTAACTTTTTCAAATATTTGAGGTAAAATATTACTGATGATCTGACAAAAGCACAAGTGAAATACATGCGTTTTAATTTTTCAGCCAATAAAATTATATTGAAAATTATAGCTGAATATCCGCAATAAATTTGTAAATTATTTAATGCTAAGAAATTTGAAAGGTAAAATTCTCAATATTTTAGACACAACTCTATTTTCTATCTGAACAAGTGAACAAAGTTGGGTCCCTTTAATTTTCAAAATGTTCCTAAAATTATGTTAAAGAAAAACTTTTCATTAATAAGATAATCCCTTCAAAACATTCTATTGTCGTTGATGTTTCTTACGAGAAAATCTGCTCAATGCTGTTTGGCATAGGATTTTTGTATTTTGCAAACTCTATTTCCACCGTGCTCTGCTAGATAAGTTGTAAAATATTAAGAGAATATTTGCATTTACATGTTCACTTAGAGAACATGTAACTATATAAATACAAATTTTCTTATTGCTTTAAAATTATACACACAGTTCATAGTAAAGGTATTCACGTCTTCCCTTTTTGTCTGTAAAGGTGAACTTTTTAAGCATTTTTTGTTAAGAAAAATATTAGCTAAATGGACATTAAAACTAACAGAAAAAAAATCGAGAAATTGTTTTGTTTTTCTAACAACAAATCCAATTAAACGAAAACTTTTTGCAAATATGTGTATGGCTAAAGTACTTAAAAAAAATAAAAAAAAATATACAAATAAGTTAAACAGTGCTTTTACTTAAAAAAAAAATTTTAAAAACAACCCTAGAAAACCTTTTTGCTTGATTACTTCACATTATTTGTTTACTTTTACAGTTAGGTCCAGTAATTGAATAAATACTCAGTAATTAAAAAAAAAATGCTCTAATAGAAAACATTTGGAGTAAAAAGTACGCGAATAGAAAAATTTTAAAAATTTTGAAGTTTATGAAAAAACCGGCTGTTCGATTAAAATACGCTGTGTTGTAGTACCAATTTACTCACTCAATTTTGGTGCTCGCTTACTGGATTTTGTGTAAAGGAACGCAATCCAGTAAATCGAACTATAATGATGTTACAGCTAACAATGAATAGTTATTTTAAATGAATGAATCCAATAAATCGAACCGATGTTACAGCTGACATTGAATAGTTATTTTAAATGAATATTAATACAATGCTATTCTCGTTAAAACATCATTCCCTGTTTGTCGTTATAATTTTCTTAATAATACTTTTTTAAAGGACAACAATGTCTAAGTATTAATGGTAAATATTGCCATGATTACTGGCTGCTTTTCAAAAATTGAATAAATAGTTTTATTTAAAATGGTACACAATAGCATGTACCCATTGGGAGGCAAGTTCAATGAACAATTAATCTCATTTTTTTGGGCAGTCTGCACAGAGAAAACAGTATCGGTTGGGAGTTCCTGAACTGTTGCTAGTCGTACAGTTTCTTTGTGATACTTATGATTATATCAAAAAAATTTCTCTTTAGAATAAAATGTTTAAGCAGCTCTAAAAAATATCATTTTTGCAAAAGAAATTTTATGGCAATAAAACAAAAGTTTATTTGGAAGAACTAAACTATTTGATAGACAAGCAATGTGATTGTTTCTATTTCGGGTGGGTTGAACAACAAGATTATGCCATTTTAGTACTATTTTTGTGGGAATGCATAAAGTCGCTCATGTATAAAAACAACTTAGCATAGTTCCAGTTCTGTAAGACAATATTACAACTGTCAGTGGTGAGATACCGGCTTAGAAACTACAAAGGATATTCCTAAGCAATATTTACATGCTATGTAACTGGCTAATAACTGAATTAATCCCAGAAAAAATTTTATTGATTCTGCAAAGCTATTGTATCATTTTACAGTTTTCAAACACACAAAAGTCGTAGTTATGTCGTAATAATGATTTTTATTCCCATCCTGACATCTGATTCAAAAACAAGGTTTCTGGTACCTTAGCTTTTCACTTCAATCAGTTACTGGTTTTGATTAAAGTTGAAATAACTTATTGCAATTAAATGTTAAAATTCAAATATATTGAAAAATTGTGATAATAAATAACTTGTTTGTTAATCTCGATCGCACAATCTCCTAGGCAGTAAAAGACAAAAAATACAATGCTCATAGGTTGAGATTTATAGAAAGAGTGGCTAAAAGTAGAAGAAGTTGTAGCAGGATCATGAAACTTGACACATAGTCCCCCCACCTCCCATGTAAAGTAAAAATTAAATTTTGACCTACGGAATTTGTTTTTTTTTGCACATAGCATTTTTAAACACTTAGAATCATTTGTGTGAAATTTGAAAAATATCAGCACACTTTCCATACAACCTGTGTCGAAAAAGTGACATAAATCCCTTGATTTTTAATGCACTAACTAAATTTTCACAAAAAATAAATATTACAACTGTAAGATGGGCTCCTGAATACACATATATACCTGATCCGCCCACCTTCCATAGAAAAAACATGAATAAGTAATTTAAGCAAAGTATTTTATTAAGTTTTTAACATCATTATCGTACTCCAATTTTTTTGTTTCGCAGACAATGAAAGATTATGTATTACGTCTTCGTTAGTGGCTACACGTCTAATTCTTCGCGAGTAATGTTATAAGCTGTATAGTCTTTATTCCTCGCGTCCTCGGACAGCATACTTGATACAAATAATCAATTAAAATTAAAAAAAACAAATAATTCATTGAATAAGTAAACAACAATTCCAATTCAATTAAAGTTTTTACTTTTTTCAAAAATGAAATATATATAACAATTAAAACTATTGGCTAGTATGTATATTACATTATGTAGTAATATTAAACAGTAAAGAATTATGGCAACAACAAGCATGAAAGAAAATTCATGTTTTGTTGTTACTTTATCAGTTTTTTAGCTTTTATGGTTTTTTTTTTTTTTGAAATGAGCAGGATTTTTTTTTTTAGCTTTTAGCTGAGACTTCAAGCTGTAATTTGACATCTTTCGTTAAACAGCGCTCCACAGCGCTAACAAGATTCAGTTCACTGAAGTTGATGAACATTGAAATTTTAATGTTGTTTATTATTTGTTCTACGCAGTTTTTTATATGGCAGTTTTTCTAACTTTTTTTAATGCAAATCTCATCTATGATAATTGTTATTTATGAAAATATACAACAAAAAAGTTAATACAAAAGTTTACTGTGATTATAGCAAAATGATCAAAATCGGCGAATATGAAAAAAAAAAATTGTCGGACACGCTTTAAACTATGTTGTACCAACATTACTGAAGTATGACAACATCAATACAATATACTAGTTCGCAAAATTTACAATGAATTGAACATTTTCCGGCTTCAGCTTTCATTACAAAATAAAAATTCAATATGATACGGTGCCAAGGAAGATTAGATTCAGATCCTTGCTATTATGTCTGGTTTGAGTCAATGATAAAACATTTATCCTTTGGCCTTTTTTCATGTATGTAGAGGTCCGAATACTTTCATGTAAGTCTGAACTTTTTTGGTCTCTAAGAGCGTGGTGGAACTTTAGGAGACTGCTCGTCACTTCTTTTTTGGTTGAAGATTGAAGATTTATTGAAGATGTTTTGAAGATGTTTTGAAGATTTGATCACTTAACCCTGGCAGCATAGTCTCTATAAATATATAATTTTCATTTGAGAAATATCAACACGGCAGAAGCAAATTAAAAGCGTAATTTTGTATTCGCAGTATTTAAGCGGTACAGGCTTATTAAATAAATAACATTACAAAACTAAAGTCCTTTATTTGTATTAAGAGTATAGTACTTGTGTAAAACTTTTACATATACAGCATGTTAATACAGCATGTTTGCAAGACACATAAGATCCTTGTTTTATATTATTTGGAAAACTCGTAATTTCTGCCTACTTTCATAAGTCGAAACAATTGGTTAAACAAATTTGTAATAAAATAATATAAAAAATATATATGTATATACAAAAACTTAGTTAAAGTTTAAAGCTTTTAAAACTTATGTAAGTTTTAGATTTCAGTTATCTACTTCATAAATTTAAAGGCAGCTATATACCGCAACGATTTTCTTAATTCTATTTCTGTCAGCCCTTTTAATATATTTTCTGACAACTAAACAATATGGAACTTATTAGAACGTCTGCACGACATTGATTATGCTGATGACATCTGCCTACTTGCACATCGACACAGCGACATGCAGGCTAAATTATTTCATTTGGCTAAGAACGCCGAAAAAGTAGGTCTGAAGATAAACATAAGGAAAACAAAGCTCATGCGTGTTGTAAATAGCAGCAAACAATCTTCCCATTTATCTTAATGGAGTCGTAATAAACGAAGTAGATTCATTTTGCTACCATGGTAGTACATTAACTGTAGACGTTGGGTCGGATAAAGATATAAATGACCGGATCAATAAAGCTCGATCAGCCTTCCAATCGCTTTACAAAATTTGGAGATCAAGCAATATCACTAGAAAAACAAAACTTCGTATTTTCAACAGTAGTGTTACAAGTGTACTTCTCTATGGCTGTACTACCTGGAGATTAACTCAGGAAAGCTTGAGAAAGCTACAATCTTTTACAAACCGCTGTCTACGCCAAATCCTACAAATTTTCTGGCCGTACTGGATCACAAACGAACAGCTTCTTGAATTGGCAAACCTCAACTCGATCGAGAATGAACTAAAAAAACGTATTTGGAAGTGGATTGGGCATACACTAAGAAAGAATCCACATTAAATATTACGCGCAGTGATGGAGTGGAACCCGCAAGGTCAACGAGTTCCTGGTCGACCACGCTTAACGTGGATAAGAAACATAACAAATTATTATGAACGACATGGAACCAAGTTAAATCATTAGCTAATGATCGAAAAAGATGTAAAGTGTTCGTTGGCGCCCTAAGTTCAAACTGAACGTTTTATTTAACTTTTTTTTTACTATTGTAATAAAAAATTTTATAAATAAAGGAATTGAAAAAAAAACATGTTAAACTTAATTTTTTTTTTTTAATTTTCTACAGCCTACGCTAAAAAAGCGCTTATAAGTTTGTTCCTTGTTCAGTCATTATAAAACTGATCACGTGAATACCTTTATTTAAATTAAACTACTGTTTGTGTGCCTATGTTTATGCAGATGTAATTTTATGTTCGGTTTGCTATTTACTTAGAAATGCATACGTACTTCGTTCAACATTTCAATTTATTTTCGGGTTAAAACTAAATATTGACATTTATACAGCTTAAGGACAAAGGTGTCTAGAAAATTTGAATTAAAAAAGTATATACTTATTGCTAGCAGTGCATATTTATGAGCACATACATACATATACATGAACCCACTCTTATTTCGGTAAATAAATTTTAATTAATTTATGTTCAATTTAAACAGCATGACATTTATTAACATTTAATTATAATTGAAGCATCTTCAAGAACTTTCTTTTATAATTGGTATCAAGTAACAAGATTTATTCATGAATCTTTTTAAAGAGCTGCACAAGTAAAAGAAAAATGATTTTCAAGCAATCTTTTTAGGTTTAAAATATTTCGTAAATACTACTCTCTCATTACAAAACATGTACATACAAAATATGTGGTTTGCTTTAAGAAAAAATATTGAAATTTTAAAGAAACCTGAAATGTAACCACGTTTCAATAAAAGATGGCGGTATCAGAGCAAAGATAAAATAGAACATTAAAATTTAATAAATATAGAACATTCAAAACATGTTTGAAAATTTTTGCAGTAGATATAGACCAAATAAAAACTTGCATAGAATAAAAAATGTTCAATGTTCTGTAATAAGACAAGTCCACATGTATTAAAAAACTGTTTACATAAAATTATTTTCTCTTCTTAATTTAATCTGCCCTAAATGTAATTATTTAGTAACAGTGCTGTTTAGTATTTGTTGTTGTTTTCTTATGTTTTATTGTACTCGATGTTTTTGCTATAATTTAGCGTTTCTTTACTGTCGTTTTTTGTGTGACACGAACACTAGTTGGGAAAGTGTTTTGTTAATTATATTTTCACTGAAATATAGTGACTGGGAAAAGTGTGATATAGACCACGTGATTTTTAAAATATATTTTACTCAGCTTTTTAACACTTATATTGCAACAATATGATTATAGTTGGTTCAGATCTTGTTTCATATTTAATCTAAAAATAGTATATCAATTGATAATTTGGTTAATTTTGAAAATTAAAAATTAATTGCCAATTAAATAATTAAAACTTCTTGTCTGTATTTAAGATAAAGTCCATTTATAAATATTTAAATCGGTTTAAGAACCATTTTTTATATTTAAAAATAATTTGTTCGAATTAAGTAGTCATCTGTGTGTGTGTGTGTTAGCTATAGACTCCGAAACTGTAAAACCGATCGGACTCAAACTTGGGAAGTTGTTGTACACATTCCAGAGAGCGTTTATGGGTGGAAAAAGTGGGTGGGGCCACGCCCTTAAAAAAGTTACAATTTTGAGGCACTTGCACTGGACCGATTCCAGCCCATAAAAAAAGGTATTATTTTCAGCTACTTGAACTTTACTGATTTTTCTGAATTTTTGCACACATATTGAGCTGTCATGACTATACAGTTCCGTGATTAGAAAAGTGGGCAGTGCCACGCCCATTAAAAAAAGTTATAAGTTTTAGCATTTTGCTTTTGATATTTAATTAAAATTAAGAATGCATTTTTATTCATTAAAGGGGCTTAGTAACACTCGCGCCGGGCTTTTCTAGTAAAAAATATTTAATAAACCTCAGACATAACGGTTCTACAATATTTGTTAGTTAAATAAAAACTTACAAAATTTTTTTTATGAATACGGCAGTTACTTATTAGAAAACCGTAGGTATTATTGTCAGTAGTAACATTTGTTAAAATAATGGAGACACTTTAATCATTTAGAGCATTTATTCTCTACAAAAGAAACAAGACAATATAATACAAAATGCGAATAATTTTTTTTTAATCAGCACATCTAAAATATTCAATGATTAACCTAAAATAATCCAAGCGATTTCATTAAGCTAAAAGTTAACTAAAAGGAAAACAAAAAAACTGTTAAAAAAAATCTTTATTTTTTTAATGTAAAAAAAAGACAAAGAAGGTTGGGTTTGTAACAAAACTAAAAGTTGTGTTTATTGCATAGCGTACAGGGAAAAAGGAAATATTTGTTATTATTTACATTCACTCACTGTTTTATTTTAAAAGTTTATTCTCTTATTGCTATACACATACTTACTCACATATACATACACACGAGAGAGAAACGCACACTTACATAACAAGCATTCTGTAATAAAACATTATCCCGGCAAAGTGGCAAAGAATTTACATAATTTTGAAATCAAGACACAACACTCATTTTCTTTTACGGTTTAAGTTTTTTCGCTGCTTCTTGTCATAACGTTTTTGTTTATCCTTTAATTTCGTCGAATTATATCCCTTGAAAAGCTGCACTGCATTACGGCTCAAGAGTATTTAGCAAATTTATAAATAAAAAAAGTTTAGTTTAATGTCTAATTCTGCACATAAAATGTGGACTATTGGCGAGCCAACAAGTAAAGCGTGACGCAGGTTTGAATTCTCTATATATTTTTTATGTTTAAGAAGAAAAAAACGTTAGAAATTTACGCACGATATATAGTCTACTTTGAAATAAATTTTACTTTGTGAATTTTTATTCGAAGTGCCAGAGCCTTTGCAAAATTGTTTTTAATAAACGATAAAGCGAAAAAGGGAAACGAGTAACAAAATTTACTTTTATTAAGGCTGTATACTTATTGATGTGTGTTTTGATTGCCTTTAAATTAAAGAGCTTAAGGTAGATGAAAGATTTTCTTATCATCACTGAATAAAAGTAGAACATAAATTATAACAGGACATTGTTGTAAATGTGATTTGTTTTTACGGTTATATAGTTTAAAAGGAAGAGGAGGAGGCAAATAGTTTTATAAATAATATACAATACTATTGTCCAAAAGATAACATTTAATATAACTCAAACATGGTAGGTTATCTTTGGATTTTGTTAAGATTAGCCTTTACTTTTCCTCGTTACCTTGATTGACATTTAAATAATAAATTTTCTTCAATTTACATATTTATCTGACATTATTCTCTTCAGTATTAAAGATTTTGTAATTTTGGCACTAGTTAAACTTAACTTTGACGTTGTCTACGTTTTAAGAGAACCCAAAAAAGGTTGAATAAAGTTGCACTTAAATGGTTAAAAGATTAAATAAAAATATTCTTTGATATAAAGGGGTTTCTCATAGAATTGAGAAATTGTTTGATATTCGTTGTGTCATTTGTTTCATTATTAAATGCATTGCCGAATAAGTTTCACTGTTAACATGTGATGACATACTTAAAGAAATTTAAAAGATAAAATTAATTGTTGGCGTTATTTAGTTATTCGAATGGTATGATAAAATTGCTAAATTTGTAGTAATAAGAATTCACATAAATTTTTCCAGTAACTATTAGAGCATTCACAAAAGCGCAGTAATTGCCTCGCATATTTTTCTACTGAAATATCTAGGCAGTATCTGTCAGTGGGAAATATAATATTTTAAAGCAGTTATATTTCTCAACCGGCGCCGGGATCAGCCTTTTCACTGGTTGTTTCAAAGACTCTCTTCCTTTAAAAATATAAAACACGACGTTGGTTTTTTGGAATGAAAAACAGGCCTTATATTCTGGTGTGAAATATTACAAACTACTGCCTAAAATAAACACAAAGAAAGTTTGGAGAGCCTTGTTATGCCAAAGTACCAGACGAGCAGTCTCAGTACCTGATCGATTTTGCCCCAAAAAGTCAACAGTTTATACTAAACCAAAGATAGACTAACTGAGAATTATAAGTAATTCACTCCAATTATAAATATATAATTTTTATTTTTAATGGTACGTTATAATATCATATTGAATTGATTTTTTTTCTGTTGTTAATGAAAATAAAAAAAAGTAATTTATGGTTTAAACCAGGCGATGCAACCTGACATAGAGCCACCAAAAAATCTATTTATTGAAAATAAAAATTTGTTGCAATATTATCTCCAGTTTTGATATCTTTGGTTTTTTTTCCTTTCATTTCTAATAAGTGCCAAACGGATGTTGTTAGTTCAACAAAAATATTGAAATTAGAAACGAACTGAATGTGTAATTGGTGAAATACATACAGGTTATAGTGAACAAATTTTAGAAATAATGTATGTATTCCTTAAAGCATTCTGCAACCTTTCAAGTAAAGAAATCTTTTGTATCGTACTGCTAAATTTCTATATTTTATTAGAAAACCAGATATGGAAAAAATTGAATTATTTTTCCGATCACTTAGCACAAAGTGGGTACTTCTTCTCTTTAGATTAAGCTGCAACTTTGACTCAGCGTTTGTCTGCTTAATTCTAAGCTGGTTAATATGCATACTACTGTTACGGAATCGCAAAGACTAGCTGTCGTCAGATACTATTTCGTCGATATTAATGACCAGAACCGGTTTCAAGGGTCATACAAAACAAGCCGTGATAACAAGTTTACTGTCAGCGTTATTTGAGCACATTTTTTAAAGTATTCTTAGATAGTATAAGAATAGAGTTGCTATTTTCTCTATCTGCACAGTTTTTATTAGCATTTGTTGTATCTCCGATTAAAATCTTCTTGCAAGTGTATTAATTTTGAATTGCCAAAACTAGCACATCAGTCATATCGCAATGGTTCTAATTTCGTACATGTAATAACGACCATTTTTGTTAACTGGCATCAGTTCGACGTAAGTACTACATTCAAATGCAACCCCCCAGGAAGCCAACGCACGTAAAGGCCAAAGACGGTCATTTCACGGGTAATTTTAAATAAAAGGTTCAAATACCATTATAATGAAAAATACTCACTTCAAGTACATAAAATTCTACATTACTAGGCAGCAATTTAATGCTAAATAGGTGACGGTGCTTTTGAATTGTCGCGTTAAAATTAAACATTGTGAAATAAATAAAATTTGGCACATTGTAGATAGTCAATAGTCGATTATTAGGCAAAGTCGCGAAATTATGCGAAAAACTTTTTTTGTTTTTAGTTAGTCAGTTGTTCAAAGGTTTTATGTGTCCAAAATTAACAAGTACTGGCAAAAAAATGTATCATCCAACGACGTTTCTAGAAGAACATTTTCTTAATATTTGCATTTGGTACAGGCTAGTTAAGTCATACTTACATTCAGTAATTTTGAACAAGTAATAAATCAATTTAAGTTTAAAAAAACGCCTCAGAATCTATTAACGATTTATAAATTGGCTCATAAGTTCAGTTGCACAACAAAAAGTGCTTTGCGGCTAACACTTCTATTGCACTTGTTTTTTTGTTTCATGCGTTTTCATTAGAGATGCGCAAATATCGTAATTTGTTATGCGTGATTCATGCATGTATCAATCGTGATAATAGTTATATTTATATATAACTACAAAAGCCAGGCGCGCGTTGCTACTCCCCTTAATGAATAAAAATGCATTCTGAATTTAAATTTAATATCAAGTGCAAAAAGCTAAACATTTAAAATTTGTTTTAATGGGCGTGGCACTGCCCACTTTTCTAATAAAGAAATTGTATAGCCATGACAACTCAATATGTGTGCAAAGTTTCACAAAAATCGGTCCAGATCAAGTACCTCATAATTATAACTTTTTCATGGGCGTGGCCCTGCCCTCTTTCATAATCATGAAATTGTAAAGTCATGACAGCTTAATATATATGTACAAAGGTTTTAAAAAAATCGGTCCAGTGCAAGTACCTTAAACTTATAATTTTTTAATGGTCGTGGCCATGCCCACTTTTTTAATCAGGAAATTATATAGTCACAATAGCTCAATATGTGTGCAAAGTTTCAGAAAAATCGGTGCAAGTAGCTGAAAATGATAACTAATTTTTTATGGGCGTGGCACTGCATTATTCCGAAACATTTTATTTATAGCAGCTCAATATGTGTGCAAAGTTTCAGAAGAATCGGTTCAGTGCAAGTACCTCAAAATTGTAACTTTTTTTGTGGGCTTGGCCTTGCCCACTTTCTAAGTCACGAAATTATAAAGTAATAACAGCTCAATATGTGTGCAAAGTTTCAGAAAATCGGTCAAGTGCAAGTAGCTAAAAATGATAACTAATTTTTTATGGGCGTGTCCCCGCCCACTTTTTCCACCCATAAACACTCCCTGGAATGTGTACAACAACTTGCCAAAGTTTGAGTCCGATCGATTTTACAGTTTCGGAGTCTATAGCTAACACACACACACAGACAGACAGAGTTTCACTTTTATATATATAGATAGATGAGTATCAGGAAAATAACCACATCTGTAGTATTTCATTGTCCCATTCTGAATATTATTTAATATGTTTTAATTTTATGTTTTATGATTATATTTGGCAGGAGTAATATTTTGTTGAAATATTACTAATTATTGTAGTTCGGCAGATATAGGAAAATTACTAATTAGTTTGTACTATAACTCGAAGATTTTGACGGAACTTTCTGTTTGTTCTAAAAGCTACTCTTTTACAATTTTGTAAGACTGACTATTGTGGTTGTGGAGATATGAAATAATCCATGAAAAAATGTCTTTTGGCTCCACTGTGAAACGCTCCGACTAGCTAAAAAATCCGCCTTATTGTCAGTGACGTTGTCGTGTCGTTTTTGTGTCGAAATCATACGACAAGCTCTCATTCAATTAACATTGTCGTAAATATTACACGGTACCAAAAAATACGACAACGCCACTGACAGTAAGGCTGAATACTTATAAGATGCAGAATAATATTATGGGATTAGTAGAGCTTGTGAAATCAGTGGGTGCAATAAAAACTTTGTGTACAAATAGAATTAGTTTGAATAACCTTGAAGAAGCACAATGTTTCCTACACAAATAACTATAATAATTCCACCGGAGAAACTAAAAGAGGCTTTGGTTTTGGCTTACACATAAGTCTGTTATGATTTAAAATTAAATAAAATTTACATACATGTCTAAGTTAAGATAACGAAAAAAGATTTTCGTAACTAAACAATTGGCTTTATTTTTATATATTTGTAATGAATAGTACAAGCTAATTTGAGAGTTTAAAGTTTTTATTTTTTTTTATTTTTTTATTTTTTACATTTTTCCGCTAATCTTTCAATGTGACTGTTAAAATAGTTTTTGCCACCCTGAAAATATGAGACCACGAAATCAGTTTGACTATTCTGCCAAAAAGTAATAAAAATAAATGCGAAATCGCAACTGAATATAAAGTGAGAAAAACCTAAGCATGGTCTTGGCTGTGAAATTATTTCGCTTTTATTTAGATTGTGTTTTTATTCAAACTGCTTCCTGGTAACCATTAAGCAGTGCCAGCGGAAGCCTTAATATTAACTCTTACACAAACTAAAGAATTTAAATGCAAAACTGAGAGCAAAGCCATTGAAACACGAAAGTAATGCCAGGTAACAATTAAGCCAAATCTAGATGAATACGAACTGACTCATACTGAGTCTTGTTATTCGTTGTAGTATTACATTTTATATTTTTATGTTATTGTTTTTGTAGTTATCAAGCGTTGGTTACCTTGTTGTACTAATAAAAAGGGCCGAAAATTGTTCATAATATAACATCCGTGTCTCTAATTTGAATTCATGAATAATTTCACAAATTTAATGAAATAACATTAGAAGAATTAATGTCTTTTATCAACCTATCACCGTCTTTGCCATAACCACGTTAAAGCTGTTTTAAATTCTACTCCCCTAGCACCATAGCACCATTTTAAATGTGGGCAAAATTTGGCAAATCAAAAACGACTGTAATGTATAAGTGAACTGTTAGATAGTGTATATGTGTGTATACATAAAACTGCTAAGCTTCGTCAAATGTTCGCTTGTTAAATTCACTGCCACAAACACAAAATACTGCCAGATTTGTAACGCATTTTTTTTCAGCTGTATTTATGTATGGTTCAAATTGTGTGTTTGTATTTGTTAGGTACTGTAGAGTATTCATCTTGCTTGTCCTCCATTTACTTATTTTTTTTTTGTTTCTACCACAATATATTTATGCAAATCTTTAAAATATTTAATGGGAATATTAGATTTTTCCAACTTCCTATGCGAAATACTTTAAAACAGAACAAACATAATTTTGACAGATGGAAGAACAACAACAACGGCCAAACATACACAACTCTGAAAAATCTTCATAAACGTTAGTGTATTTCGTTAAAAAAAAGGACTTACGGAAATGCAAATGTTGCTTAGGCTTAAAAATATAAACGAATTTTGTTATACGTAACAATACTGCCTATAAATTTTATTCAGGAATCAATTTTAACCCTCCGGTGTAAAAAGTTTTTTTTTTTTGTCAAGAAAAAAGTATGACTCGAACTTTTTTTTGATGAACATGAGAAGTTTGATGTGAAAATTTATCTGATATATTCTGTACAAACTATACAATCTTTGAATGATACAATATACATATATTTTTAATATAAAATGTAAATTTTTGAATATTAACACAAAGATTATATGAAGCTAAAAGAAATGGGAAGACTGGAAGTATATTTTTTATATATAGTCGAAAAAATTAAAACAAAACTTAATTAAAGACGCAGATTATCCTTTTCTCTAAAACAACAAAAAAAGCTAGTGGTCACTAATATATATATATATATTACTAGAAAATCCCGGCGCGCGTTGCTACGCCCCTTAATGAATAAAAATGCATTCTGAATTTGAATTTAATATCAAGTGCAAAAAGCTAAAAATTTAAAATTTCTTTTAATGGGCGTGGCACTGCCCACTTTTCTAATCAAAAAATTGTATAGTCATTACAACTCATTATGTGTGCAAATTTTCACAAAAATCGGTCCAGAGCAAGTACCTCAAAATTGAAACATTTTTTATGGGCGTGGCTCTGCCCACTTTTCTACTCATGAAAATGTATAATCATGAGACCTCAATATGTGTGTGAAAAGTTTCAAGAACATCGGTGAGGTTCATGTAGCTGAAAATGATAACTTTTTTTTATGGGCGTGGCACTGCCCACTTTTCTTATAACGAAATTGTTAAGTCATGACAGCTATTGAGCTAACCATATTGATGTGTGCAAAGTTTCAGAAAAATCGGTACAGTGCAAGAACCTCAAAATTATAACTTTTTTTATGGGCGTGGCCCTGCCCACTTTTTTAATCACAAATTTATAAAGTCATTACAGCTCAATATGTGTGCAAGGTTTCAGAAAAATCGGAAATCGGAATCGGAAAATTCAGAAGCGTGGCCCCGCCCACCTTTCTTATCACGAAATTATTTAGTCATTACAGCTCGATATGGGTGCAAAGGTTCAGAAAAATCGATCAAGTGCAAATAGCTAAAACTGATAACTAATTTTGTATGGGCGTGGCCCTGCCCACTTTTTGCCACCCATAAACACTCCCTGGAATGTGTACAACAACTTGCCAAAGTTTGAGTCCGATCGGTTTTACAGTTTCGGAGTCTATAACTAAAACACACACACACACAGAGTTTCACTTTTATATATATATTTAGATATATATTATAATACAGACTGTGTGAAAGGTGACATTCAGCACTGCTTGTTAGTTGCTCATAACTAAAAAATTTATAAACCATTTGTTCTAGCCTTTAAGCCTCATTTAGATAAATTAATTCCTAAAGCAATTCGAAATTGTTCTGAATTTTCAGACCTTTATGCTCTTAAAATATTGTACAACTCATTTGTTAGATCAAAACTGGAATACGGTGCTTTAATTTGGAGTTCTCATTGCGGTATTCATATTTCCCGTATCGAGAGACTTCAAAAGCGATTTATTCGTTCTGCTTTATCTCATTTAAATTATATTTATCCGTTACCAACTTATGAATCCCGTTGTTTACATCTGGGTATGATTTCTTTGGAGAAAAGACGTAGATTCAGTCAATGCTACTTTTTTTTGATATATTGAATCGTAATATGGATTGTTAAGATCTTTTAGAGAAACTCTTATTTTGTGTACCAAGTAGATTCTTGCTTTGACATAGACATTTTTTATACCCGCCACCAAAAAAATGGTGGGGGTATATTCATTTTGTCATTCCGTCTGTAACACATCGAAATATCCATTTTAGACCCCATAAAGTATATATATTCTGAATCAGGGTTTGATTTGATGACGATCTAGCTATGTCCGTCCGTCTGTCCGTCTGTCCGTCTGTTGAAAGCACGATAGAGGTCGCACCGAAAAAGCTAGGAGGCTCAAATTTCGCCAGAATCTTTCTTATAGACAAGGTTTGTTTGGTATTGAAAATGGGCTATATCGGAATATTAGGAAGTGAGTTATAGCTCGGAATGCAAGAGTAGGTCGAAAAAACCGTGTCCTACGAACATCGAATAAAATGGTATTGTGTCCAAACGGATTAACGTACAGTCATGAAACTTCGAATATATATTTCCCGAGTCAAAACAATATTTCTCACCAAAAATTACATAAATCTAGTCATTAGGAAAGGAGTTATCGATCAAAATGTACGAAAATTTATACCGCACAGTGTATTTTTCGGTATATTTAAAAACAAAAACGTCATAAAAGCAACAAAATTTTATGTACGACTCTGAAATTTTGCACACTTTGCTTTTTGGTGAGACGCTTTTTTGTAACGGAAAATCAATGTGCTACGCCCACTTTTACGCCCACCTCCCATATAACGTTTTACCTAAAATTCAGATAATTTCTCTATTAATAAAGATTTTGGAATAATAAAGTGCTATATTGAAACATCTAAAATGTACTCATTCGACAAAAAAAATAACTTTGACACGCCTACTATAACGCCCACTTTTCACGTTATCTACCGTTAATGAAATTTAAAAGCTCATAAAACCGCCAAAATTAGAGGTATGA
The DNA here is from genome assembly GCA_941918925.1 of Phyto melanocephala. Taxonomy (NCBI): domain Eukaryota; kingdom Metazoa; phylum Arthropoda; class Insecta; order Diptera; family Rhinophoridae; genus Phyto; species Phyto melanocephala. The sequence goes on along the minus strand of OW799234.1, from coordinate 58,155,109 downwards.
TGATCAAATTTGCTACGTATATCCCCCTAGGCAATGTCATTATTGTGCCAAAAAATTAAAATGCCACGCCCACTTTTACGCCCACCTCCCATATAACGTTTTACCTAAAATTCAGATAATTTCTCTATTAATAAAGATTTTGGAATAATAAAGTGCTATATTGAAACATCTAAAATGTATTCATTCGCAAAAATAACTTTGACATGCCTACTATAACGCCCACTTTTCACGTTATCTACCGTTAATGAAATGTTAAAGCTCATAAAACCGACAAAATTTGATGTATGATGATCGAATTTGCTACGTATATCCCCCTAGGCAGTGTCATTATTGTACAAAAAAATTAAGGTGCCACGACCACCTCCCATATAACACTTTACCTAAAATTCATATAATTTCTCTATTAATAAAGATTTTGAAATAATAAAAGGCTATATTGAAACATCTAAAATGTACTCATGCGCAAAAATAACTTTGACACGCCTACTATAACGCCCACTTTTCACGTTATCTACCGTTAATGAAATGTTAAAGCTCATAAAACCGACAAAATTAGAGGTATGATGAGGAAATTTACTACATATATCCTTCTAGTCAATGTAGTTGTTGTGCCAAAAAGTTTAGGTGACACGCCCACTATCACGCCTACCTCCCATATAACGGGTTTTCTTAAATTCATGTAATTTCTCTATTGATAAAGTTTTTGGGAAAATAAAGAACTATATTGAAATATCTAAGTTGTATATATTAGCAGAAACTTTATTGACACGCCTACTTTAACGCCCACTTTCATTGAAAGACTACATTTACAAAAGCATTTTAGTAGCATATCGAAGTTATAAAGGGTGGTTAAATTTTAAGGGCCGATGTTGGATTTAAATAAAAAACAAATTATTTAGGAAATTATTATTATTTCTTTTATTTATTATTTCTTTTGGCCCCACTCCTCTATCTGATGGTCCAAATTTTCAATGACAATGTTGATGCTCAATTGTTGGGCACGATGATGAGTCGAGGTTGACTGCTCTTTTGCCACACTAACGCAAAAAACAGCAATGGTTCCCATTCAACGAACTAAGAAGGCATTCACAGATTTTCTAACATTTTATACAGACCTGTTTTGCAGAAATTTAAATATTTTTTACAATTTTCCCGATTGTGGATGAATTTGAATGATTATGTTGATCAAAAGAATTACGAAGTGCACAAAATGCATTTTGAATTGAACGCCCATTTTCATAAAAAACCTAAATAACTTTAAAGCGTTGATCATTTGCGTATCTTTCCACGGATCAAATTGAGTAAGTTTGAGATTGAGAAATGTCAAATGAAATGCAGAAAACTAATTTAAAGGCTGGCTGTAGTTCACCTTCAACATGGGCCCTTAAAATTTAACCACCCTCTACAAAGAAAGTGATACATATTTTATTATAAAAAGATTATTCCATAATGAGTAACAAAATAATAAATATTGTGCTTTAAATGTACACAAAATTGGTGGTAGGTATAAAAGATTCGGCACAGCCGAATATAGTGCTCTTACTTGTTTTTTGTTGGTTTACACCATCAAAATTATATACTTAATGATCCATTAATTAGATCATTTAATTACATTAATTTTTTAAAAAATAACAATTTAAATTAATGTTGTGTATACATTTATATATATATTTTTTATTTTTAAATTTAATTTGTTTTATTATGATTTATATAACTAAATGCATTTATATATTTTATTTTTCATTAGTCTGTAAGGAATAATGTTCTTTAGACTTTAATAAATAAATAAATAGCGATTTATTACTGAAGGTATCCAAAACTCTGGTTCGACTTACAAGTCTGTGCACTACTAGAAGTTGATTTCATCCATTACAGGTACAAACGATCACTTCCCTATCGACTACTCTTTTCAGAAACATTATATTAATTGAAATCGGAATGACAAAGCTATACCTATGGCGCCACTGGAGAATATTTGTACTAAATAGTAATAAAAATTTTAAAAAAGACTAATCTAATCATTTTAATTACATCCCAATGTTCGCCAAATACACTTTATCTAACTAAATATCAGTTTAAAATTGAATATAATATTTATATTTTGCCAACAACACAATTTTATTAAAACGGCAAAAAAAAAAACCTAAACAAATTTTTTTCTTTGCAAGTAACAAATATTTAAAATATTTCTAAGTTAATTAGTATTGCAATTTACAACAATTTATAAAAACGTAATTTAGTTAGAAATTCTAACTGAAAATTTTCATTTCAAATAGCATGTTCCAACAAATCATTAAACTTAAAAAAAAATATTATTTTCGCAAACAAAAATACACACATATTTACAACACATTTTTGTTGCTATAGCTAAATAATTTAAATCGCATATATGCTGAATTTTTGTAAAAATACTAACCATTAAAACCCACTGGTGGAGAAGCTGTCTAGAGAACAGTTGTGCCAGTTGTATTAGGTAGAGGTGGTATAAAGAAAGAGGCTAAAATGTATGTCTGTATATTGTAAATAGAATATATAATGAAATGTAGTTGGTTGGTTTAAGTGGCAGGGAAATTTATCTTACATGATGCATGCATGCATCATAACACATAAACGTCAAGTTAGATAGGAAAAAATAACAACGCTAAAACACATACAAGCACACTTGTAATATTCTGCTCACATACATAAATGTAAGAGAAAAAATTATGTATGTATTAAAGCGTATTCGAATATGACAGTGAGTGTAATGTAAAATGACTACAAATGTATGAATGTTTCGAAGCATCCGTACGTACATTATATTATAAATGTTTATGTATGGGTTTGCTAATAATTTGAAAATCATGCCTTAAGATATTTACAGTGTGGCAAAATAATGATGAGTAGATGTTGTGTGTACAAAAAAAAAAATAAAAAAACAATTCAGTAGGGCATTATGACTTCAATGTAAACTAGTGGAAGTCTACAAATCAAAAGTCAAATTAAAAAAATCTGCATGAAATGTTAGTTCAAGAGTGTAAACATATTCCTCGATACTAAAATTTATTGCAGTTTATTCTATCATAGCTACTATTTGCATTCCCAGTTCTTTATTCGTTGTCCATTGACGCGGCAATTCTAGTTGCTTGCGTCTGTCTGGTGTAAATATTCTTTTGAATAAAGTGGCACGTGTGGACGGTCTTCACTTTGTAGTATTGTATGGCAATACACTATTTAGAAGTGACGCTAAAAGAGCCAACCAACTCGGTTTTCTTTTTTTACACACTGCTTCGTTTAAGCTACGCGACAACAGACGCCATCATTTGTTTTTTCTAAAAAAAAAAGTTATATTAAATGTAAAAACCAAAAACTGAAAATAACAAAAGTGTATAAAAATTAAAATAAAAGGAAACAGGTGTTTTTTCTTTACTAAAATAACTGAATAACTAAATTTACTTCTCGTTGTAAACCTAATACCTAAAGTAAAGACATTAAAAAAGGAAATCCAAAGTGAAAACAAAGATAGTGGCACTTAACCCCAAGATTTCATTATTCCATGATTTCTGGATTTCAATCATTAACAGCTGTAGAAGAGGTATACACTATTTTTTTATTTTCTTTATTCTTATTGTTATCTTAATAATTATTATTAAATATGGTCAACGTCCTCTTGCTTGCCCAAAGCTAACTTGTACTTGTGGTAACCATAATTGGACAGTCATACATATATTATGATTGTAGCTAAAACACCTAATGTTTGCAAGTAATAAATACACTGGCCAAATAGTGACTGCAAATTATCATTTAATATTTCCACATAATCGTAATATAATATCGAATTATCACATATTAATTTGAAATTATCATAATATGATTGAACATAACGGTATAAGCAATAATAATAATAATTATAATTATATAATAATAATTATATCCAGCGATTGTACTTACTTTAAAGTGACTTTCTTATTAATAGGCTTTAACATAAAGAATGAGATCAGTGAAACCTTAACACACATTTTTAATTCCACCTTTCTTCATGCACAAAAAATAAAACTGTTTATGATCAAGTTTGCATTTTAAAACTTGTCAAATTTGAAAATGGATTCCGAGGAAAAAGTGCGTGAAAAAATAATAACAATTTTTTTAAAAAATCCCAGTCGTACTTACAAATCTATTGCAAATGAGATAAAGGTGTCACGACAAACAGTTTCGCGTGTGATAAAAGTGTATAACGAACGTCGTATTATTAAAAGGAAAGCTGGAAGTGGAGCTCAAAAAGGTATAACTGACCCACAGTTAGCTTCAAAGATTGTTAGTCTTCTAAACCAAAATCCCAACCTCTCAAACCGTAAAGCCGCCTTAAAAGCAAACTGTTCCGATTTTTTTGTAAGGAAGGTTAAAAGATATGAAGGCCTTAAGTCCTACAAGGTTCAGAAAGTGCCAGACAGAAATTCGAAGAAAAACTTGGATACAAAAAGTCGTGCCAAAGAACTGCTTAGAAATTTTATCAACAAATATGAGTGTTGTATTATGGATGATGAGACTTACGTTCTTGCCGAATTTTCTCAGCTCCCAGGGCGAAGTTATTATGTGGCCGATGGAAGAGGTAATGTTGATGACCAATTTAAGTTCCAAAAAAAGACAAAGTTTCCAAAGAAGTACTTAGTTTGGCAAGCTATATGCACGTGCGGAGAAAGAAGTAGTAAATTTATTACTACTGGGACTATCAACACTGATATTTACATCAAGGAGTGCTTGCAGAAGAGGTTGCTTCCATTCATACGAAAACACATTAAGTCAACATATTTTTGCCCCGACCTAGCGTCGTGTCATTATAGTAAATCTGCAGCAGAATGGTATGAAACAAATAATATAGTGGTAGTGCCAAAAGAAGCAAATCCACCTAATTGTCCAGAAATAAGGCCCATCGAACGTTACTGGGCTTTAGTCAAAAGAGTGCTGAAGGATACAAAACAAGTTGCTAATACTACTAAAATTTTTTCCCAGAAATGGTCTTATTCCAGCAATGAAGTTACTAAGGATACCATCAAAACCCTCATGGTCTCAATTCCGGAAAAGGTGAAACAGTTCATCAAAAACAGCTGAATTTTTACAAAAAGCATTAATATTTTAATTTACTGTTATTTTATTGTTAAACCACGCTATTTTCATTAAAATGGATTAATTCGTTTCAAAGTTATTGCGTTTTAGTCGTGTTAGGGTTTTATCGATCTCATTCTTTATTTAAAATAATTAATTTATTATTATAGTTAGTTACTTTTGATTAATTTATTACTTTTAAACTAAATAAGTATTTTCTATACATTTAAACATTTGAACTAATGAATAAGATTCAACTAAAAGAAGAATAATTAAAACTAATATATTATTTAAGTCTAAGCTGTTGATTGCATTGCACCAATACTATTGTACAACATAACAATTTATGTTTATTTGTGAAATTATCTTTTATTGTTTCTAGTAATAATACTCCTACCAAATCGAAAGTTAACATTTAGTAAAAAAATTCAAACAAATACTCATTTCACGTTACAAAAAATAAAAATAAATTTGCTATAAATGTTTATTAAAATATAAATGTCAAAATATCTTCGTAACGAGAAGAGAAATTTTTTATATCCCTTTCCAACTTTTAAACTATTTTAAATTTCTTTCCTTAAGAATCAAGACCAAAACTTAATCTAAGAGACTTAAGATTTAAACTTTAAAAAAACGGGAACTTCAAGTACTGTGTCCTCTTCCTCCAGGGTAACAACATAATTAACATAATGTGATATATATGTAAACTTAAATGTCATTAAAGAGAGCTTATTAAGCTTATGATGAAAAAATGCTTTAGAGTAGTAAAAAAGTTAAATGAAACAAATGGTATAGCGTTATTATATTTTAAGTAATTAATTTAATAATTATAAACGTGTTAAAGTAGTATGATTATGATAAAGTGACAGATCGTATATCCTCTTGAAAATCTTTTGAAAAGTTTTTAAGCTTGATTTTTCTTTCTAGTATTTATAAAAGTCTTTTTTGATTTAAAGATTAACGATCGCGTCATAAATTTCTTTTTAACATAATTTCCATATTATTATTATTTCAATCATATATAATATTTTTGAAATTATAACGGTTAAAAATTAAATAATCAAAATACATAAAATCCTATGTTGACGAGCGATGATTAACGTCTGTATAATAGGGATTATTAACAGTTACACCCATGTTGTTGGCATGATGACCGCCACCCATATCAAATAATTTATTCGGTTCTGAATGTTATCATACCCTACACGCAAAGAAAAACCATGGTTATGACATGATCACGACGGTCATATTATTTTTTCTAAAACAATATTTAGTTGTCGAAAACAAGTAATAGTTATTTTTGTTTCATTTCATCATATATTTTGTCACGATAATCAAGCATTTATTTGAATTGTATCATTTAATGATTACTTTTCGTAAAAATTTCAAAATGGTTATCATTTAAAAATAGTATGATTTAAAAAAATTAATGCGACAAAAATAACATTATATTCAAAATCATTAACAATTAAAAATAATCATTAAATAATAAGTGAGACAACAGTATGATTACAAAATAATCAAGCTATGATTTTTTTAAATAATAATTTGATTTCAACTGTTCTTCTTCTTGCTGAATAAATTTTTATTATTTTAAAAGTTTGAAATGTCAAAAAAAGGAACAAAAATGTAAAAAATATTGGTATAAAAATTGCAATAAAATTGGTGAGTATAAGCAATATGTGTGTTACAGCAAAAGACAATAATTTGCCGTAAAAAAGCAAAGATTGTCGATTTCAATTGCAGTCATATATATGATCATTGAATGGTAACCATTATTATTTTAAACATAATCATACAATTCAATCATAGTATGTTGCTCTTCGATTATGGTTACCACAACCATATTTTTTCTTTGCGTGTACACACGAGAGTGTAAAAGTTTATCATTTCGTTTTGAATTTCCACAATATTCATTTAAGAGCCTATAAAAATTATCTACAGACAAAGAAATTCTACAGAGATAATTCCGTACGACCGTATGTATCTTGAAATAAAATTTCAACTCTTCAGACTCAAATTATCAGATTTGCTTTCGAAAATTTTGCTAGTGAAAATCACTTATATAGGCACATAACAAATTGAGAAATGAGCGAAAAAAACACGATTACCTCTGTTTTTATCCAAAACAAAGTCAAATTTTGCTGCTCCTGTGGAACATCTTGAAACGTTCCTTGAAAATTTATATAAAAAATGTACCTTTTGTGCCATTTACAGAAAGCCTTGGTTCGATGGGTCAACTACTGTTGAAAGATAACGGCAAAAAAAATTATTTGAAAAAAAAGTTAAAATTTTCGACTTCCTAAAATAGTTTTAGTCAGACTTTTACCATAGTGTTATCAGTTGTAGCCTTTAAAAAAAATTAAAAAATTTACATATAAATAAAATATAAACTCTAAAAAGAACGTCCGTTATGAAAATATTCAGTCCGCTAAATACATAAACGATATAGTCTAAAATAATTTAAGTTGCCCCTAAGAAAACAAATAATTGTGTAATCGATATAAATATAAGCTTCGAATATGGCTTTTTTAATTTCTTTGTTTTATTTCCATTTCTTTGAAATTTTAGAATAATAATGGTTTTTAAATAAATGCTTTTCAGTACCTGTCTATTCTGATTTTTTTATACTCGTCACCAAAACAATAGTGGGGGTATATTTATTTTGTCATTCCGTTTGTAACACATCGAATTATCTATTTTATACACCATAAAGTATATACATAGATTCTGAATAGGGCTTTTATTTTATGACGATCTAGCTATTTCCGTCCGTCTGTCCGTCTGTTGAAAGCACCGAAAAAGCTAGGGGGCTAAAATTTTGCCAGAATCTTTCTTCTACACGAGGTTTGTTTGGTATAGAAAATGGGCTAAATCGGAATATTAGGAAGAGAGTTATAGCTCATAATGCAAGAGTAGGTCCAAAGAAACCGTGTCCTTCCAACATCATGAAACTTTGAATATATATTTCCCCATTAAAAACAATATTTTTCCTTGAAAATGGCTTAAACCTATGTCTTAGGAAAGGAGTTGTAGACCAAAATGTACGAAAATTTATACCGCACAGTGTATTTTTTGGTATATTTCAAATTTAGAACCTAAAAAAACTGACAAAATTAGATGTACGATTCTGAAGTTCTACAAACATTACTTTTTGGTCTCAGGCTTTGTTCTGATGGAAATAAATGTGACACGCTCACTTTTACGCCACACCCCCACCCCATATAAAGTTTTGTCTCAAATTCATATAATTTCTCTATGAATACAGAATTTTGAATAATAAAGGACCATATTGAAATATCTAAGTTGTATTCATTAGCAGAAACAAATTCGATACGCCTATTATAACGCCTACTTTTACGTTTTCTACTGTTAATTAAATTGAAAAGCTCATAAAACCGAAAAAATTAGAGGTATGATGATGAAATTTACTACATATATATTTCTAATCAATGTCATTGTTATGTCAGAAAATTTTGGTGATACGCCCACTTTTACGCTCATCTCCCATATAACGGCTTATCCTAAATTCATATAATTTTTCCATGGAAAAAAGTTTTTGGAAGAATAAAGGACTATATTGAAATACCTCTGTTTTATTTATTAGCAGAAACTATACTGACACGCCTACTATAACGCCCAATTTCATTGAAAGACTAAGTTTACGAAAACATCGAAGTTGTAGTAAATTTTGTACATATTGTTTTTATTTCTTCGAGCTAAAGATCACTTTTTTTATTAAAACTATTTTTTTGTTCCGATATTTCGCTACCACATTGGGTAGCTTCTTCAGGGAAAGTTTTTACAATTTATAACAATTAAGAAGCTACCCAATGTGGTAGCGAAATATCGGAATAAAAAACTAATTTTAATAAAAAAAGTGATCTTTAGCTCGAAGAAATAAAAACAATATATTAATATAAAAAGATTGAAAAAATGTACACAATATTTGTAAATTTTGTACTATAAAAGTGCAAAATATTATTGGTGGGTATAAAAGATTCGGCACAGCCGAATATAGTACTCTTACTTGTTTAACCTAACATATAATAGTTATCAATTTCAATTAGATGGCAATACTTTTTCATAAAAATATTATATTAATTCTGGTACTGTCAGTTTTAAAAATAATTTGTCAAAAACAGTGTATAATTTCATGTCAGCTAAAAACTCACCATGGGCACATGTCCTAAATGTAACATTAAATTTTCAGTTTTCTACAACATACAGTGAACAAAAATTATCCAACTAAGAAATCAAATTATTTTTGTTTTTTTTATGTTTTGGAGTTTCAAATACATAAACATTCCTTAAAAGGTAACTTAAACCGTCAATAAAAAAATTATTTTTTAGTTAGTTAGACCTAATTAAAGTCAAGTCTTAATTAATTTACAAGAAAAAAAATTAAAAATCTTGTCTCGAAAAACAAAACCTTACAAGACTTTTCGTGCTATGACTTTTTATTTATTAACTTTTAATGACTTATAACAAATCAGTTTCTTACTTTCTATATGTAACACCACTGTACTGTTAGTTATATAAAATATTTTGTACTTGTTTATTATTTTCATTTTATAAACGATGACTTTGCGTAGTTTTATTGCAATATTACATTCTCCTCCAAACATATGCACAATAATTGCTACTACTGCATACATACATATATTGCCATTAAAAAACAATTTTTTTTTATAATTCAAATCTTTAGCTTCACTAGACCAAATAGTTGCATCATTTTCATACTCTTACATATATTTATTCGCTGATCCATATGCACACTTAACCACGATGCTGTCAAACTCTCTCATCCATACATATTAAATGCCACAAATTCGTTTTAGTAAATTCCATCAAAATTTAAATTAATATTAATAAATAATAAATTGTACCACATGAGACCAATAAATACATACTTTTATGGTTAATCGGCACAATAAGCCCTGTGATCACATTTTAAGTATAGGGATAATAGAATTTTTAACGACTTTTGTTCAATATATTGTGCCACTGAGACGTCACAACATAAACTTTTCAGCAAAATTTCGAAATTATTAAATAAGTCCTTTTAAAAGTGATTTTTCATATGTAAATACTGAAAAAAAAAAATTAAAATAATTCATGGACAACATTACTCAGCTAACTGACTCACTTATAATCATAAATAAGCAGACATACACGTAATTACGGAATTGTTATATATTAAAGCTAGATTATCTCAAAGAAACTGATTAATAAGCTGAGAGCCTTACACACATATTATCACTGTTGACTCGCCAATCCTGTATATTTTGGAAAATTTTTTATAAAGCGGTCACTATACGGCACAGCCAAAAACCAAAAATTAGTTGCAAAATTTTATATTTTTAGAAAATGGCTGTGTCGAATATTATATACTTCACAACGTGTAGTCTCGCAATAACAATTGTTTGTATCACCAGTCATCTCATTAATATAAAATACGTACATACAAACATACCAAACATATTCCATTGTAAAATTATGAATTGAGTTTACATATGTTAAAAAAAAATTAAAAAAATAATTTTTTTGGCTCAGCTGGGATTTGATGCCACGTTTACTCTGACCAGTATACCACGTTTGTATGTATGAATGTGATCGTAGTATTTTCCTCATATCTCAGTTGTTCCGATTTTTCTGATTTTCAATACCGATCTGCTTTCGAATATTTCAAAAAATTTTAAGAACATGGGTCGGTTATGGACAGTAAGGGTCCAGTGCGTTAACGTACCGTTTGATCTCTTGAAAACAGTGCTGCTGTACACAAGAGTGTTGCCAAAAATCCAAGAACAGCAATTCGGTATCCTTCTCAACAACTTAAAATTTTACAAAGCAGTACACATTGTATTCTGACAATAGTCCTCTACCTTCATGCGTTAAAAATCAAGCTCAACCAGATGCTCAAACCAGCAGGCCAAGGAAAGTGACAGGAATGGGTTCAATGGGTAATGGGGTAAAGTAAATTCAATGCCAATTAAAAAACAAGTAACAGTGCTATATTCGGCCGTGCCGAATCTTAAATACCCTTCACAACGTGTAGTCATGCAATAACAATTGTTTGTATCACATGTATATACTGGTTAGAATAAATGTGGCATCAAATCCCAGCTGAGTAAAAAAAAATATTTTTTAAATTAATATATTATTGATGTTTTATTATATTTTTTTTATATTTTTTTTACATATTTTTAAAAAATTTAAAAAAACTTTTCTTTAAATTTTTTTTTATTTTAATTTTTTTTGTAATTTTTTTTATTATATTTTTTTTTTATTTTTAATATATTTTTTTTTAAATTTTTTTTTTTTATGTTTTTTACATTTATGTATGTATGTATGTTTTTGTTGTAATTGTGTAAAAAAACGAGGTGGTCGTGGTTTTTTGCTCATATCTCAGAAAGTTATGGGGCGATTGTGCTGAATTTCAATAGCGAATCATTCCTGGATATTTCCAAGAGATTGATACCATATACAGATCTGAGGAACATATAGTTGCTTCTAAAAGTTGATTTTAACCAACACACGGGCAGACGGACAGACGGATAGACGGTCAGAGCTTAATCGACTCCTCTATTCATAAGCTTTCAGAAAATATATACTTTATGGGGTCGGAAATGAAAATTGTAGAAATTACAAACGGAATTACAAAGCTATATATACCCTTGTGCACCACAGGTGAAGGGTATAATAACTTCTCTGATGAAGTGCATTTCAATCTGAATAGCTTCGTATATATACAAAATTATAGAATACACAAAAAAAAATTTGTAGGCATTCGTTAATCAAATATTATAAAATTGAAATTTTTGTGACTTTATTCATACAACTTACCTTAATATGTTAAATTCTATTATATTTTTAATTTCCGAAATAACTTTTCTGATTCTAATGTTTTAAACTATATGAAATTTTGTCTTCATGTATTAGGAAGCCAAATGTTTATTTTAATAAATAAAAATAAATAAATAAAAGAAGCAGTTGTCTGGTGAGGATGTTGGTCAGGCGCCGTGGTTGTCTCTTAATTTTTTAATGCGGCCGAAATTAAAGTTGCATTCATTAAAAAACATAACGAAGTTCCTGTAGCCTCAACTGGATGACATTAAGATTAAAAAAGATATTTCTATCTGTCACAACGCATAATAAACCAATTATCTCTTTGTTTTAAAAATTTCTGGTAATTATTATGAAAAGAATATTGACTTGTCACCGTAGCGGTGGTGGTAGTTAAAACTAAAGTAAATGGTCCTTTAAAGCTGAAACACCCTGTTTACTTGTGGAAATAATTCAATACAAATAAATAAATCAATCGTTTTTGAAAACCAACATATTTAAAATTATATTATAATTAAAATTTTTCAGTTTTTGCAAAATTTAACACATTTGTTTGCATTTGTAAATATTATTCATCCCTAGAGTTATTTGTGAAAAACTTTGGATAAAACGGTCCCTAATTATCAGAGTTATAGGCAAACATTAATTGAAAAAAAATATATTTTGTTAAATAAAATAAGGGCCATTATTATAACTTACCGATAACTAAAGTTAGGATGTTATCGGACAGATAAATAGTTTTTCGTTATTACAACTTTACTTTAAGATTACTCTACCTTTAACTTTTAACGTGAGGCTTATAAATTAAAAGTTACCATATTTTCTACCGTATAAGAGAATTGTTTACTATTTGCTTGTCGTTGCCACTTTGGTCTTAAAAAACGAATAAATTTGTTCAGCATTTGCTTTGGTGCTGCCATACTTTAAAATAAATACAGGCAGGTTGTATAATAACGAAAAATACTTAATGGTCAGTTTATTGCTCACGTTAACAAAAGTTATCTTTTATAAACATGAGCTTTGTCGGCAGGTTGTAATAAGGCCCTAAGTGAAACAAGCTTCAAAATAAGTTTTTAAGTGACAGTAGAATTATTGCTAAAGATTGGTTTATAATTTAGCAAAAAATATAGGCGCTAATATATAATTGCTTCAGTGATTATTATTTTCAACAAACAATAATAATTTTTTCAACTTCTAGAAATCCGAGAGGGTCAACATGACCTACTAAAGGGGTCACAAAGAATGGCCACAATTACAAAATAGTGTAGAATAAATTTATATACATATATGAATGTATATACATTGTAGTGTTAAAAAATTTACCCTTTCGACCTCCACAACTATTGTTTCAAATGAAATCGCTTCAACAGTAGGAAACAAAAAACAATAATAAAAAATCCACGGTATTTAAATCAATTCTTTCCATATAAGGCTTGTACGTGGTGCAATTTCTACTTTAAGTTTACAAATTTTAAAAAAATATTGAATATCATACTAGTGAACTTTCGACGAATCAAGCAATATTTAATGCAAAGAAAACTATGTATTTAGGAAAAGCTAGATGTCGATTGGATAGGTAATTTTGAATTCAATAATCTTCTACTGAATCATAACATAAAACATATGCAAAAAATTTTCTATGTAAAATGTTTTAAGTATTGAACTCATATATATACATATTTCTGCTATTTTTTTTATTATTTTATATAAATTTTATTCTTTGTTAAATTTTTAAAAGTGTTTGCACACTCGCCCCAATAATGTCAAATTAATATTGAGGCACAATGTATTTTTATAAATTAAGGGTCCGCCAAATAACTCTTTTTTTGAAAATGCTAAAAAATGTGTAGCTTCGGCTGTGTGGCACGTAGCGCCGTCCTGTTGAAACCAAATGTTGCCAATATCCTCCTCTTTAATTTTTGTAAACAAAAATTCGTTCAACATGGCCCGATAACGATCACCAATGACTACGGCCACTCCTTGCTCATTTTCGAAGAAAAATGGCCCAATTATACCTCTGGACCAAAATCCGCATCAATCAGTGACTCGTTTTGGATGTATCTGCTTTTCAATGTATGCGTGCGGGTTTTCTGTGCCACAAATGCTACAATTTTGCTTGTTTACATACCCGCCAAGATCAAAATGAGCTTCATCTGAAAAGATGATTTTTTTTGGCAAAATCGGCCAAAATAATGTCGCAATATTTCCCAGCGTTGTTCAAGCGTATACACAACCAAATGCGTTCAGCGGAAGGATAAAACTAATTATCTGTCAATTCAGATATGAGCTTAGTGTTACCATTCGCGAAATAAGCACTAGTTGAAAAAAATATTGCGTCCTAAAAAACATTTCGGATATATCGATTGAATATTGTATTGCATTTGTATCAAAACAAAGGATTTGACTAGTAGAATACAGGTAAATGTATAAAATCTAAGGTGGCATGGGGAATCATGGATCAAATTGGCGTATAGCATAAAATGTAGACTCCGCTTCTGTGAGTACCTAACCTATGAACGTGAAGCGAATTGTCAGATTCGGAATGGTCGACCATAGTACTATTACTTATTTTAATAACAAATTTTTAAATTTAAATAAATTACAATATCGGTACACTGTGATATGTTTTAGCTACATTTGACGCAGGAAAATAATCAAAAATAGTGGTTACTTCTTTAATGGGTAAATATTTGTTCAATATGAACATCGCTTGAGATATAGTACTAGAATTTTAAAAAATTATATGTTTTTATACCCGCCACAAAAAAAATGGTGGGGGTCAATTCATTTTTTCATTCCGTTTGTAACACATCGAAATATCCATTTTAGACCCCATAAAGTATATATATTCTGAATTACGGTTCGATTTGATGACGATCTAGCTATGTCCGTCCGTCTGTCCGTCTGTTGAAAGCACGATAGAGATCGCACCGAAAAAGCTAGGGGGCTCAAATTTTGCCAGAATCTTTCTTATAGATAAGGTTTGTTGTTGAAAATGGGCTAAGTCGGATTATTAGGAAGAGAGTTAAAGCTCGAGAAGCAAGAGTAGGTCGAAAAAACCGTGTCCTTCGAACATCGAATAAAATGGAATTGTGTCTAAACGCATTAACGTAGACTCATGTAACTTCGAATATATATTTCCTGAGTAAAAACAATATTTTTCCCCAACAATTATCTAAATCTATGTATTAAATCTATTTATTAGGAGAGGAGTTATCGATCAAAATGTACGAAAATTGTGTAAAATTTTGCACACTTTGCTTTTTGGTGAGGCGCTTTTTTGTAACGGAAAATCAATGTGCCACGCCCACTTTTACGCCCACCTCCCATATAACGTTTTATCTAAAATTCATATAATTTCTCTAATAATAAAGATTTTGGAATAATAAAGGGCTATATTGAAACACCTAAGTTGTACTCATTCGCAAAAATAACTTTGACACGCCTACTATAACGCCCACTTTTCACGTTATATACCGTTAATGAAATTTAAAAGCTCATAAAACCGACAAAATTAGAAGTATGATGATAAAACTTGCTACGTATATCTCCCTAGGCATTGTCATTACTGTGCCAGAAAATTAAGGTGTCACGCCTACTTTTACGCCCACCTCCCATATAACGTTTTACCTAAAATTCATATAATTTCTCTATTAATAAAGATTTTGGAATAATAAAGGGCTATATTGAAAAACCTTAGTTGTACTCATTAGCAAAAACAACTTTGACACGCCTACTATAACGCCCACTTTTCACGTATCTACCGTTAATGAAATTTAAAAGCTCATAAAACCGCCAAAAATACAGATATGATGATCAAATTTGTTACGTATATCAACCTAGGCAATGTCATTACTGTGCGAGAAAATTAAGGTGCCAAGCCCACTTTTACGCCCACCGCCCATATAACGTTTTACCTAAAATTCATATAATTTCTCTATTAGTAAAGATTTTGGAATAATAAAGGGCTACATTGAAACGCCTAAGTTGTACTCATTCGCAAAAACAACTTTGACACGCCTACGATAACGCCCACTTTTCACGTTATCTACCGTTTATGAAATTTAAAAGCTCATAAAACCGATGAAATTAGAGGTATGATGATCAAATTTGCTACGTATATCCTTCTAATCAATGTAATTGTTGTATCAAAAAGCTTAGGTGACACGCCCACTTTAACGCCTACCTCCCATATAATGGTTTATCTTAAATTCATGTAATTTTTCTATTGACAAAGTTTTTGGGAAAATAAAGGACTATATTGAAATATCTAAGTTGTATTTATTAGCAGAAACTTTATTAACATGCCTACTTTAACGCCCACTTTTATTGAAAGACTACATTTACAAAAGCATTTTAGTAGCATATCGAAGTTATAAAGGGTGGTTAAATTTTAAGGACCGATGTTGAATTTAAATAAAACACAAATTATTTAGGATATTATTATTATTTCTTTTTGTAATTATATTATTTGTATGGTTCAATTATATTTTTAACAAAATATCGGCCAAATGCCCCCCCCCCCATCCTTGGCGCCACTCCTCTATCTGATGGTCCAAATTTTCAATGACAATGTTGATGCTCAATTGTTGGGCATGATGATGACGCGAGGTTGACTGCTCTTTTGCCACACTATCGCAAAAACCAGCAGTGGTTCCCATTCAACTAATTAAGAAGGCATTCACAGATTTTCTAACATTTTATACAGACCGGTTTTGCAGAAATTTAAATAGGGTTTTACAATTCTCCCGATTGTGGATGAATTTGAACGATTATGTCGATCAAAAGAATTACGAAGTGCACAAAATACATTTTGATTTGAATGCCCATTTTTATAAAAAACCTGAATAACTTTAAAGCGTTGCTCATTTGCGTTTGCGTATCTTTCCACGGATCAAATTGAGTAAGTTTGAGATTGAGAAATGTCAAATGAAATGCAGAAAACAAATTTAAAGTCTAGGTGTAGTTCACCTTCAACATGGGCCCTTAAAATTGAACCACCCTCTACAAAGAAAGTGATACATATTTTATTATAAAGAGATTATTCCATAATGATTAACAAAATAAGAAATATTGTGCTTTAAATGTACACAAAATTGGTGGTGGGTATAAAAGATTCGGCACAGCCGAATATAGTGATCTTACTTGTTTTTAGTTTAAATACATAACTACAATGTATTGGAATTAATGCCTATTCGCTATGAACGATTATATTTCACATCTTTTTTTTACCAACATAAAACAGTAATTCGAAAGTTAAAGGAACGTCAACAAAACTTTTCCGTAGTTATTAGCTCTACAAATATATAACTAAATAACATTACAAGCTGAATTTAAATCTACTTTATATTACATTAAACACTTAACTTTATGATCTTCTCGCCAGCCTAAATCTTCTATCGGTTGGATTAGATTCATTTATATGACAGAAATCGTGTCACAGAATGAAGTGGTGTCATTTTCAATTTTGTGATTACTCCTAATCCTCATGAAGACAGTTTAAGCGCTAGATAAATTTATGTATTACATCTTGCAAATAAACATATACTCAGTCACACATTAATTTCTCTCATGACTAAAACATTCACAGTTCAAAAGGAACTACTCACCTTACACCCTCCTTCAATACAGGCAGCAATTAGATTTTCAACAATTGGATTTACACATTGGCCTGATGCAAATTTAAGTTGAGTAATCGTAGGCGTTTTAGTCTGCCTATGAGTGCAAATAGAAATCACACATTCACATACACAGTTAGCAATTGAATTTAAACGTTAACATTTACGATTTCTACATAATTTTTATGTGTATGAAATTGTAATTGTTTGGTGCAATTCAATTTTTTTTTTTTCTTAATTTTTTTCAAAGCTTTTTGAAATTATTACAATTGCTGATTTGTCAGAATACAAGAGAAGGTTCATTGTGAAATTTCAAGGTTATTTATTCTTATTTTTATTTATTTTGTGTAGGTGTAAGCAAAACACTTTGAATAGTACAGTATCCTTACTAACAGTTGTTATTTGAAACAAGTAAGAGCGCTACATTCGGCCGTGCCGAATCTTATATACCCTTCACAACGTGTAGTCATGCAATAACAGTAGTTTGTATCACCATTCATCCCATATGAAATACGTACATATTTACATATAACAAACATACATATATAAAAACAACCCATTTTAAAATAATAACTTTACGTATGTATGTATGTATGTTAAAAGAAAAAAAAAAAACAAAAAAAAAATTAAAAAAAAATTTAAAAAAATTAAAAAAAATTTTAAAAAATTAAAAAAAATATTTAAGAAAAAAATTAAAAAAAAAAATTTTTTTTTTAAAATAATAATAAATATAAAACAAAAAAAAATTAAAAAAAAAATTTTTTTAAAAAATTTAAAAAAAAAAATAAAAATATAAATAATATATTAAATAAAAAATAAAATTAAAAAAAAATATAAAAAAAATAAAAAAATTTTGTTTTTGGCTAAGCTGGGATTCGATGCCACGTTTTCTCTAACCAGTATACACGTTTGTATGTATGTATGTTGTTGTAATGTTGTTTTTGTGAAAAAAAAATCGAGGTGGTCGTGAGTTTTTGCTTATATCTCAGTTGTTTATGTAATGATGTTTCTGAATTTCAATACCGATCTACTCCCGAATATTTCTGATATTTTAATATCTCACCCGGGTCCAAGCGATGTCGGGGGCTTCAAAAAGTTGATTTCAACATACACACGGACAGACGGTCAGACGGACAAACGGACAGACGGACAGAGCTTAATCGACTCCCCTATTCATAAGCTTTCAGAAAACATATACTTTATGGGGTCGGAAATGAAAATTGTAGAAATTTCACACGGAATGACAAACCTATATATACCCTTTTTCACTGTGTGAAGGGTATAAAAAACATTAGAATATTGTAAAGTTAAAGGGTAACCCCAATGGGAACGAAACAACAGATATAGTTTTTACGATGCTAATTAACGCCACTGGCCATATATAAAAGTTGAATAGTTCTTGCAGTTTAATTTCTGGGATTTTGATGATTAGGTTATTGTATGCTTTAAATAAAAATAGGTAATTTCAAGTCTTGATAATAATTATTTCATTTGTATTAAATTTTTGGGCTTTTTCAAACAGAAGTAACGGTATCCTTAAAACTATCATATTTATTATTTGTCAATACTTTATTATTACAAAAATTCCCAATTGAGTGATAATTTTGTTTCTTAAGAAAATATGATAAGCTGATTTTATAATTACCCTACAGTTATACACACAGATGTATATTTCAATATCTCTAAAGTATTTGGCAATAATCAATTTTGACTTATTGTGTTGTATTGTGATGTGAAACTTTTTAGGGGAATATTGTGATGTCCACTTTACATTACATTAAAAAATAACAGGCTAAACCTTGGGCAGATATAAACGTATAGACAATTAGCATGTTGTGTGTGTAATAAAAATTAAAATTCCCAAATTCAGTTAATATTTTGGCTAGGACAAGAACCCAGTTCATTCAATGTAATTCTTAAGGGAACTTGAATTCCTTAGGTAGTATAAATTTTACAGTGTGTGTATATTCAAGTTCTAATGTCTACTTAGCTTAAACGCACAATGGCTCTGCAAGTCGTTTAATTCGACAGTCCCATGCGAGATAGATGAGTTCTCAGCCTTATGTCACCTCTTACTCTACCATTTAATCCTTTAAATCTTAGCTTATTTAGATTTAGATCCACCTCAAGATTTAGGTCACCTCATAGTATGTTCATCTTTTTAACGATAGCTGTATTTTCTCTACTATTTGACGTATTTTTCCATCGCACAAATCTTAAGTTTATTATTTGAACATCTGATAGGGTTTTGTAATTTTCCGAAATGATGGCAAATTAAAATTATACCAGTCCGAATTATCTTATTATCTCTAGGCATTCATAATTTTTATGCGATTTAATCCCGTTCTAGCATTGTAGGACATACTAATATTCAACTATTTCGTTCATTATACCCTGTTCAGACAGATATTTTTAATTGTTTCAATTTAGTGTTGATTGAGCAATTAAAATAAGTGTTCACACGTACTCAATTTATCTTACTCTATTTGCGTTTGATAGCTGTAAAAATACGTTGTTTTTATACCAAATCAAATAATGTCTTCACTGGCCTCAGTCCATGCCAGCTTCTTTCTCTTCAGGTTTTTCAGTTTTTATTTAAACATTTGATTTCCATCAAACATTTTCCATTTTCTTACTTTTCGTTTTTTGTATATTTATTTGTTTGACATTAGAAATGCCAACTATAGAATTTTCTTCTCACTGAACATACTTATCAAGAGTTGTATTTCAAGTTTTGGACAATAAGTGAAACAATAAACTATAGACTGCTTAATTAATAAGTGATTTTCAGTATGATAAATTGAGTTTAATAACGGCCTTTAATTTTTAACTGCGAAAATGTTATAAATTGACAATTAAGGCGCGTGTGTGAACGTAGTATTAGGTTTTTAGTAACTGAATAGCTCTGCAAAATTTTAAGTATTCAATACAATATAAAAAAATATTTGTTTGAACTGTAATTATATAATTTTGTCATTAACTTTGAACTTTTGTGTCAGTTGAATCTTTGCACATCATGACGTAAAATCATAAGTTCATATTTGTACAATTTATGGTTTTAATTCGATTTTGGCATCAAATGGCTCATGTTTTTGTAGTATTGTTATCAAATACGTATTCCGTTTCTTTATGTCTACTTTACGTTTACATCTTGCAATAATTGCGCTCGTGCTAAGTTTTTAAACCATATACTTACTATAGGAATTGCCTCTCAGTAAGCACTTAAAACACTTCAATAATAAACGTTAATTGTTTATACTTTAAATACATTATGATCAAGAAACATTGAGAGATGGAAAAATGTTTTTTAAAAAAAATTATCTTTTCATATTTTTAATAGCTCATATCGAAATTGTAATATATTTTAAATCACTTGTTGGTGTTAGAAGTATACATGTCCACAAAATTTTCTTATATAATGACATCAAACAAGAAATTTGACAGACATATCAAAACACATCCAAAAAAGACCCTCATCATTGGTCCAAATATTGGAGAGCCTTTTATTAGAACTGCAAGTGCTAGTAATTAGTAAAAAAAATATATTGTCATTGCGATTGTTAACTATGGCAACCTTAAGTTTCACCTTGTTTTGCGTAAGCCTGCCTACGTAATTTAATATTCGGTAAAACTTTTTTTGTTGTTTACAAATGAAAATGCTTTTTGTTGTTTCATCATTAACATAACCAGCAACCGACAACCAACAACATCATCGTCATCACCATCCGTTTGCATCACCCAACCGTCATATTTCTCTCGATTAAATTGCCACAAACTGTTTTGTGTTGTTGTTTGCGTTGTTTTTTATTCGCTTATATTTTGTTGAGCTCAACATGAGTGTCTGTTTGCAAAGACCTTGTCGTAAATGTGTTTTAAAGTGTAAACGCCTTAAACATGTTTTTTTCCTGCCACTTCTGCACTACAGCAGGAAGCCGTTTACATGTGTGATGTTAACCCATTAGTGAATGAAGTGCCCCAGCCACTTTCCTTTTGTAATTTTCACAAATTATTAAAAGAAATTATCAAATTCATTCGTTTTAAAAACAATTTTACTTAAAATTACTTAAAAGTTTTAGAGTTATGGACCATCCCTTATAAGGGACACTGCAAAGTAGGCAGGTTTCTTTGGGGTGATACCCTTTTCACATTTTTTAAAAATAAAATTTGTTTTTTCCCGCAATGTACACATTGTTTTTTATGTTTCAAAAATTCAATAAGGTGGTTTCTACCATCATATCGTGTATCTATAGTCACTACTTAAACCCCAAAAAGGTATGGTATAAACGTTTTAGGGTATGTTAAGGCAAGATTTCAGCCAAAAGCAATTAGAGAAGCACATGTGGGGTCGTTGGGGTATGACTTTTTCATCAGCAAATATTGGCCACCACAGTTATTTTTTTTTTCTAATTCACAACCGGTAGGCTACAACTAATTGATCCATCCTATCAACGCCTGCCTTGGAGAAAAATAATTCGTAAAATTCTGTCGGAGTTTTGTATAACTGAGTCTCACTTGGTGGTCAACACTTAATGGTACTAATGTACATTCCGTATTTATTTCATACAATGATACAGCTTTTCGTCAACATTTCGAGTTTGTACATGTCTGTCTGTTGGACATCCGCCTTAATAACTCTAGGGATTCATCATCATGCTGTAGATAATAATTTTTAATTCTAATGATTAAAATTTTCCTAATGATCATCATTGCTTTCATCGGTACCTTGATAAATATCGGGTCATTTTAAAAGTTTAATTGTTTAAATTGCAATACCATTGAAATTATTGTTGTCAAAGGCAACCGGTTCATGCAATATTTTAGCAACTGTTAGGTTAGGTTAGATGCGGTAGCCGCCCGAATGCATAGCTCATTTGGGTTCTCCGAGGGTCCCGTTATGATACCGTAAGCACCAATGCCCGTTTGTCTACGTCCTCTGGTGTATCTGGATCTTTCCCAGATCACCTGCGGAAAGACAAGTTTTACTTTCAAGTATTCACTGACCTAGAATCTGGTGTCTAAGGTCCCCGAATGCAGAACAATTACAGAGAAGATGTTCAGTTGTCTCCTCCTCTTCCTCGTTATCGCAACTTCTGCAGAAGTCGTTGTAAGGGATATTTAGCAGCTATTACTCAATAAATAAAAAAGTATTTACTCAATCAACGTTTCACAATTGCACTACGGACACGTTGTACTTTAACTCCCAATACGCACTTGGCATATTATTTTCTCATATAACTCTTACACCAAATAAACTGTAACACATATTTAAAAATAACAGCATACATAAACTAGTTATTATTTACATATTGTTTAACATATTATAATTTTTATAGTTCAAATTCTCATTTTTTTCGAAAATTGGTTTTCCATATTTTGCATAAAACACAGCACACAAATCACAAAAGTTGAAACAAATTATATAAAGCATGCTTTATTGGAGTAACAGTAGCGTTATATACTTATTGTTATTTAAAATTTAAAATTGCCACAGTAAAAAATGTAAACGTCCCTTTTAAGGGGCTGTGGGCACTAATGAGTTAAACTGGCAAAGCAGGAGATGAGGCTAAACTTTTGGTTTTAAATTAAAAGCAAAAAACTTAACCATTTTCGAATGAGAGATTTTGTGCCAACTGCAGGCATATGCATTTAAATTATAAAAGTATTTAAAATGGTAAATCGTTGCTAAAGTCTGTCGGCTTTTACCCACACCTTGTAAACACATTTCTAATACCAGCTACTTCTTAGGCTGAAAAGAAGAACAAATTTCTATGTGTGATATATGATTGTCGTTTAGCTTGATATTCCTTAAATGCGGTTACCCACGGTGTCAAACCACAAACTTTTGTCCCACCTTAGAACTGCAGCCACTCAAACAAACACCGCACACAGTACCCAAACAAAAGAAACCCAAAACACAGATAAAAAATGAAAGATTTATTTTCTATATTTATTTCGGTTGTATTAACTACACATCCTTTGGATAATAAACGTTTTCTTTTTCTCTTACTATTTCTTTTACATACTTGCATACCAAAGCTGTGAATTCATATGCTGTTTCCAAAACTATTTTGGGTAGAGGTGGTTGTGGCAAAAGATTTTAATTTTCTTAAAAAGTTTTACTCGGTTTGTGTGTGCGTTTGTGGTGGCAACAAACTTTTCACTGTCATATGTTTACTGCGGTTTTTAATTTAAAAAATTATTTTTTTTTTCTGTAGTTGTAAAGGAAAAGAAAAGTTTTAACTAAAATTTGTAGAACCGAAAAACTTTTCTTGTTTTCTTAATACATGTCTATGAGCAATTTTGGTAGTTTCAGGGTTATAATTTTGTTATTTTTTAACGCAGTGAAATAAGAATAAACGTTTACTTTAAGATGAGTTTGGCAGCTATGAAAAATAAATATACTGAGGAGGTTGTTTTAAAAATAAATTAAATTTTAAGAAGTTTATGAACATTGTATTGTATTTTTTATTCAATGATACAAAGTAGTCGTTATTGTGAAAATAATTAAAAGAAACCAGGGGGAGGTGTATATGTATATAAGATAAATGTTCCATAAATTTCAAATTATCTACGCATATTGTTTTCAATCGTCCCTTAGAGTGACTCACTCGTTTAACAATCAATCGTTTTCGCACCATGTATAAGTATTTACTACAAATGATAATTCAAATATGCAAGAATTTCGTACAAGCTTTTCTATAGCGCATTATTAAAAAAAAACCTTTAGATAAGTTGATTCGAAAATCACAACAATTGCAGCTTCTTCTATGGACAATTTAATATAAATGCCTCTTTTTTCACACTGCAAGCGCGCAATATCAAAGACATAGCCTAATTCTCTGCAAAGTCACTGTGCGCTTAATGGCCGAAGCATTGCGGTAAATGAAGAGTTAATAAACCATAATTATCAGTAATTCTGGGAACTACGTGACTACGAAATCAAAGTCATTTTACTTCTCATTTTTATACCCGCCACCAAAAAACTGGTGGGGGTATATTCATTTTGTCATTCCGTTTATAACACATCGAAATATCCATTTTAGACCCCATAAAGTATATATATTCTGAATCAGGGTTTGATTTGATGACGATCTAGCTATGTCCTTCCGTCTGTCTGTCTGTCCGTCTGTTGAAAGCACGATAGAGGTCGCACCGAAAAAGGTAGGGGGCTCAAATTTTAACAGAACCTTTCTTATAGACAAGATTTAATTGGTATTGAAAATGGGCTAAATCCGAATTTTAGGACGTGAGTTATAGCTCGAAAAGCAAGAGTAGGTCGAAAAAACCGTGTCTTTCGAACATCGCATAAAATGGAATTGTGTCCAAACGCATTAACGTACAGTCATAAAACTTATATATTATATATTTCTGAGTCAAAACAATATCTCCTTTCTAAAAAATTGTTTATATCTATGAATTAGGAAAGGAGAAAAATGTACGAAAATTTATACCGCGCAGTGTATTTTTCAGTAAATTTTAAATTTAAAACCTAATAAAACGTACAAAATTAAATGTATGATTCTGAAATTTTTCCCACTTTGCTTTTTGGAGAGAGGCTTTTCTGTAACGGAAAATAAATGTGCCACGCCCACTTTTACGCCCACCTCCCATATAACGATTTACCTAAAATTCATATATTTCTCCAGTAATACCGATTTTGGAATAATAAAGGACTATATTGAAACATCTAAGTTGTACTCATTAGCAAAAACAACTTTAATACGCCTACTATAACGCCCACTTTTCACGTTATCTACCGATAATGAAATTTAAAAGCTCATAAAACCGACATAATTAGAGGTATGATGATGAAATTTGCTACATATATCCATCCAATCAATGTTATTTTTGTGCCAAAAAGTTTAACTGAAACACCCACTTTAACGCCTACCTCCCATATAACGGTTTATTTTAAATTCATGTAATTTCTCTATTGGCAAAGTTTTTACTAGCAGAAACTTTATTGACATGCCTACTTTAACGCGCACTTTCACTAAAAGATTAAATTTACGAAAACATTTTACTATCATATCAAAGTTAATGGTGGTTAAATTTTAAGGGCCGATGTTGATTTTGAATAAAACACAAATTATTTAAGAAATTATAATCATTTCTTTATATAATGATAATATTTGTATGGTTTAATTATGTATTTAACAAAATATGGGCCAAATGGCCCCCCCCATTCCTTGGCGCCACTACTCTATCTGATGGTCCAAATTTTCAATGACAATGTTGATGCTCAATTGTTGGTCACGATGATGAGTCCAAGTTGGCTGCTCTTTTGCCACACTATCGCAAAAAACAATAATGGTTTCCATTCAACGAACTAAGAAGGCATTCACAGATTTTCTAACATTTTATACAGACCTGTTTTGCAGAAATTTAAATATTTTTTACAATTCTCCCGATTGGGGACGAATTTGAACGATTATGTTGTTCAAAAGAATTACGAAGTTTGCAGAATGCATTTTGATTTGAACGCCCATTTTTATAAAAAACCTGAATAACTTTAAAGCGTTGCTCATTTGCGTATGTTTCCACGGATCAAATTGAGTAAGTTTGAGACTGAGAAATGTCAAATGAAATGCAGAAAACAAATTTAAAGTCTACGTGTAGTTCACCTTCAACATGGGCCCTTAAAATTTAACCACCTTCTACAGAGAAAGTGATACATATTTTATTGTAAAGAGATTATTCCATAGCGATTAACAAAATAATAAATATTTTGCTTTAAATGTACACAAAATTGGTGGTGGGTATAAAAGATTCGGCACAGCCGAATATAGTGCTCTTACTTGTTTTCTTATATTATGAGTAGATTTATTCGGTTAGGCTTATTTCAAATAGAAATAACAAAATCATCTGAAAATAAATAAAATTTTTTACATCTTTGCTTACATTCTTTTATTACCGCTAGTTAGAACATGAATATTCCATATAAAATTTTAACTTCCTGGTTAAGTTTTAATTACTAGAGATCATCACTTTAATAAAATAAAAATATTATTCAATAATGCAATTTTCCATATTACATAAAATTTAATTTAATTTAGGAACTACAACTAATAATGTAAATTGAAAGAAAAAATATGAGAAAATTGTTTTTGTTTTTAAACAATTTTGTTTTCAACAAGATTGAAGCAAAACATATACACATAACTATAAAATTTTTTATAGAAAATAATTAAAATTTCAGTCAAGTATTTGTTTAAACATTTCTCATAATAAAATTTATATAAAAATTTAAATTTGTATACAGGCTTGAGTGCATTTTAAACACAATTATTTTACAAAGAATTTTTTGTTTGTGATAATAAGAGAATAATCAAAACAGTATGTTTCGAAACCACCTACGGATTTCATCATCAGCACTATTCGATCAATGATTACGTGTTGAATGTAAATACCATCTATTTAACTCCCAGGTTTTTAAGTTAATGCAATTCCGTAACTAATTTGTTTTCTTACTTCTTATTATCTTACCACAACGAGTTAGACAGAAATTTTATCACAAGCAACCCTTTTTCCTTTATTTAATATTACCTTTCTATTATCACTGGTTTTATCCTGCTCTAGCCACCAGTTAGGTAGCGTTAAGAACAGAGGTTTTTTTTAAGTACACTCTAGAAAACTTTATTCCTCAAAGCAACGTAAAGAATTTTTGCATAAAACATGCGCTGCGGTCTCAGTATTTATGTCAAAAAACCGACATTGTTATGTCTAAACAGGTAACTTTTCTCAAATGTTATCTCAAGTTGCAGAGTTTGGTTCGAAAACCAAAAGAAAAGATCTTAAATCCTTCTCAATAAGGTAGGTGATTTTCGAAGATTTGGCTTTGAACAGATATAGAATGCATTAGCCTAAATTAAATTTCCAGTATGAATTCATATCAGCATTTGAGAGAGCTATCAGTTTTAGTTATACCAAAAAAATTTACAGTGATCTACTTTAAAATTTGCATGACAGTTGGTACGTTGATTATAAACATTAGCCACTTGACCACGAATAGCTTTAAGGCCGCTTTTATATTCCAGAGGCTGTTTATGAGGGCTTATTGCAACGTTCTTCTCTAAGATTTTTAGAAACCGATAGAAATGGCACATGTAGGAATTTTGAAAAACTGTCAACAATACACTTTCACCACTACTGTCAGTCGCCTGTTCCAAGTCGTCTTTAAGTCACACTTGGTAATATTCTTAGGGTCTACGAACCGTCGAATACTATTAAGCTCTAAACACATAGACGACAGCAGACAGCAAGCAGCAGCAATATGTCAAAAATAAAATGCATGTGTTTAAATGAAAACGATTATTTTGACGGCAGCACAGCAGCACGACTGCACAACAGCATTTGCTGCTGCGGGCAACTTAGGCTATTTTTTAATTTGACGGGCAGCAACAAACAAATATTGTGTTGCCATTGTATATATTAAATTGGAAAAATAAGAACAAAAACTTATTTTCAATATAAAACATGAAAGAACATTACAAAAATACAATTAAGAAATAAATGTATGTGTTTTTATAGTTTTTCGTGATATTATTACATTTTTTTATCAATAACTTTAATTTTATTCATTACAAAATATATGCGGCATCCCTGAAATTTGTATTGTTAAAATACACACCAGCTTATTATTATGTTGTTGCTGTCTTCAAATAATTATAAAACTGACTTCAGAGCAGCATTTGAAGTTGGCAGCATTTGAAGCGGTGAAGTTGTAAAGTCTGCTCTCGTCTATGTGTTAAGAGCTTTACTATTAAGTTACTGATCATAATCTGAATTCATCAAATTGTATCCCTGTCTAATTTGATTGGTCACCGATAAGATATTCATATATCCTCTAAGATTTCCCTTTTATTGGTGCTCAAGTAATCAAGACAAGCAAGGCAAAGAATTTGCCTGTTCATTAGGGATACAACTTTTGAAAATATTAAAATGGCCCTATCCATACCATGTAGTGCATAAAAAAAATAATAAGAGCTGCAGCTTTAGATTTTCGATATCAGGTCAGGTTCTAAAAAAATAAAAATTTCACTTAAAATAGATAGTTTTTAGATTGTGATTTTGATTATAATCATAAAATAACATTAAGAAATGTTAACAGTTAAATAATTACAAAATAAAAAATTATGAAAAAATTAAAAATTTTGAAAAAAAAATTTAAAGGGTTTTCAGAAATCGACTTCGACGCGGAACGTTTTTGTTCCGAAATGACCTGAGGAAACATTTTTCGGTTTCAGCACAACATCGGCTACAGCGTAGTGATGAAGCCTAATTTTGGTTGTACCACTACTGTTCATATTCTTTTTATCAATTTGTTCCACCTTATACTATCATTAAAGATTTGAATACTTAAGAATTATAAAATATTGTAAGTTGTTATCACAGAAATTGAAAAAAAGTTTTAATTTTAACCCAGATAATGATTTACTAAAATATCGTTCTACAATTTTAGTTTTTTTTAGAGATAAATACCTTTAGCCTTATTAAATAAAAAAAAAACTTTTTTCATTATCACTAGCTCTACTTGGCAATAATTGTGTTCCATTAAATAACTTGCTCGCATTGCACCTGAGTACCGAATGCTTTTAATAATCATGTTAAAAGTTTATATTTGAATTCTTCTGCAACTTGAGCTCCAAATGGCAAATAGTAGTTTTACTGTCATTAACAGTCTAGTTGTTTGTTGTTTTATGTAAAAATACACAACAACAGCTAATTGCAATATGATGCACAAAACACAGATCCAAATAACAACAAATTAAATAAAATTGTTGGCAAATACAAGCACAAAATTCCACTTAAATACCCAGATCTCTTTGCTAAATTGTAAATGGTGTGATAATCCTTTTTTTTGTCTGTCCCTATGTCGCTGTGTATTTGTTAATTTATTTTTGTTTTTTTTTTCTTTATTTTACAATAAAATTTTTTAATGATATTTTAATACATAAATGGAAACAAAATAAGCTTATAATTATATTAAATGTATTCTTCGTTTGTAGTTGTTTAACATAATTTGTAACTAATTACGTTTT
Source organism: Phyto melanocephala (assembly GCA_941918925.1). Lineage (NCBI taxonomy): Eukaryota > Metazoa > Arthropoda > Insecta > Diptera > Rhinophoridae > Phyto > Phyto melanocephala. Next base: position 58,125,522 of record OW799234.1, on the reverse strand, counting down.
GTGTACTTTCTATGTTTGTTATCTTTGCAGAAGCCGACTATACGCTGGACGATTCATTTTGGAATGAAGAAAGTCCTGTTGGTAAGTACAATTAGTGTTTTAAAGCTATAATTAGTTTTTTGGAAAATATTAAATATATTTTTGTTACCATAGAGTTTTAACGAAATGTAAATAACTTTTATAATCGGGGTATTGAGAGTTAAGTTTTTGGACGTTCAATGACAAGAAAATGTGTATTTTAATAACAAAATTTCCAAAAAAAAACCTTGATAAATGAAATTGAAGGACTTTTGGTTTTTGTTGTAATTTTTTAAGGACTACATCTAAAGTTGCGCCGTAATTTTATTAATAAAACTATTTGACAACATACAGCATATACTATATCTGTTATAAAGATTTGCTTCAATAATTAATATAATTCTTCTTGTACTTAATTTAAATATAATCTTCATCGCATATTCTTCAACAATGTTATTTTTAGAAACCAACGTATCAGTTTTGCACATAAGGAAACTTCATATTTTAAAATTTTATTTTAAAAATTTTCATCTAGAAAAATTAACATTTCTTAAGCAACGTTAATTCACTAATCAGAAATAAATGAAAGCAGCTTAAAAGAATTATATTAATATTTTTTTAAAAAAATAGTGTTGTCTTCCAAATTTATTTATTTGTATATATATTTAATTTTTTAGTTTTTAATATAATAATATTTTAAACAAGTAAGAGCGCAACATTCAGCCGAATCTGATAATCCCCTTCACCATCATGTCTGTACATATGTTGGTACAATGACCATATCGTAGCTTAGCCTAGATTTCAGATTTAATGTTATACGACATTTTTAACGATGCCATCTGTGGGTTTAAATATTAGATAGTAAATTCTATTTTACTAGTCAAAACTTTTTATTTAATATCCCTGTTAATGTTGTTTAGAAAAAAAATTATCCGATATTTTGTTTTTAAGATTGCATTACTTTACTTGTTTTTATGTTTTATTTGATTTTGTTTTTAGGGGTTGCAGAGAACAAAACTTAAATTATAATGACTAACCCATATATCAACCATTTTATTAGTGAAGCAATCTTGGACTTTAACATTTTTATAGTTCTCTGTATTTAACATTTTTAAATACTCATTTTGAACCATATATTATTATTATTATTATTATATGACATTTTTTGTAGTGGTGCAGATCATGGGTTTTATTTTATTTCTTTTTATAATATATTATATTCTGCCTGACAAAAAGCGCTTTTATTTAACAACCACTTCGATCCTTTTGGAGGCTGAAAAAAAATATCTTTCGTTTGTAAATTCAAACAAAAAACAATGTTATTTGAGTGCTTATATCTCAGTTATAGTTTCGAACTGTTTTGTAAGTTTTCATCGAAAATAAATTTTGAAGCTGCATCTTGTAATTTGGTGTCATTTACATTATTAGGAAAATATATATTTTTCCAAATAGTTTTTACCTATAACTTTGCCGATTAATGGCCGATTTAAAAAAAAAAAACTTTGCTTTTCATATCATATTTATCATATCTGTAAATAGTAACAAACGTGTCTACAAATTAATTTATTTATAAGCGAGCGCAGGTTTCCCAGTTATATATGGCTTTATTCCCAATTTTAATTTTTTTTTCTCCCTGAAAATCCCCAAAACACTTATATTATTATCCCCAATAATATTCACAGTTTATTAAAAATAAAGTCATTTTATTTCAAAATAAAAAAAAAACAAAACATTTACCTAGTTGAATGCATTTCTATTAAATTATGAAAAATTTTATAATTAAAATCTAATGACTTAAAAGTATATATGTATATGTTTTAATGTTGTGTGTATTTAAAGCTTTAACATTTCAGAAGAAGTAGTGTAAAATCTCTCTTTTTAGCCGCATAAATTACTTTCGCCATTCATACCAAAAGCTGGTATGTTTTTTGGATCTACTCCTACCTTTTTTAAAAAGTTGATTTGTCGATTTTTTTTCTGCAGTTTTTCTGCAGTTGACTCTCTCAGAAAATCGGTATTTACGTTGCACTTTCCTTTGTTAAAATACCGCACGCGTATGCTTTCTTTCTATAGACATTCGTTGAATTATCCACAACCAGGGAATTTTTTTAATCACCAGTACTAATAACTAAATTAAATAGATCAAGTAAATAAAAGACTACATTTTGTTTGATGTAAACGTAATCTTATTTTACATGGTCTTTGCTTGTTTTGTGAAGGAGCTAACAGCTGCTTTTAATAAAAAATAAGTATGAAAAATATATATTACAATGAGTTAAAAATGTAATTGACTATAATTTCTCAAAGTGTTTTTATATTTGTTTTGCCTCTTTTTAAGATATTTTTTCTTCGACTTTAAAAAGTCTTGAAAACCACACACCAGAACATATTTGTTTGAAAATGATTTTAGTCCAAAAATAAAAAAAAAATACTATTTACCTTAATCTTTTATACATTTCGCAGATTCTTTCTGCTCTCCAATAAAATTGATTTTTACTATCGCATTTGCAGATATTGTTAAGAAATGGCAACATACATTTGTATACATTAAGGATTTTTCGATGTTGCCAGTAACAATATGGAAAAAATTTCATATACATACATATAAATTCAGAAACCTAATACAGACATATAAAGGAAAATTTTTATAGCAAGATTTATGCTAATATATGATCTAAAAAAAATTTATAATAAAAGTTTTTGCTGGTATGTGTATAAATTTAAAGAATATATATATTTTTCTCTTCTCAAAAATGTTTCAGAAATTTTTTATTTTATTAAAACTAATAATTTAATCTGGTAACATTTTGATAAACTTTTTTCTTAAATATTTCACCGCATTTGCTTTTCTAAAAAAAACTTTAAATTATTTGTTTTTTGGTGTGAGGGTATGTATATTAATTATGTACATAAGTTTGTAACACATCGAATATTTATTTTAAACCCCAAAAAGTATATATTTTCGAAGTCCTGGTTTTATTTTATGACGATCAAGCTATATCCGTCGGTCTGTCCATTTATTGAAAACACGATAGAGCTCGAGCCGAAAAAGTTAAGGGGATAAAATATATTTATTTATAGTACGATAAAATACTAGACAATTATTCAATTAAAATAATCCTCCATTTTGTTAATATATTCCCATACTATTCTATAATACTACACACAGAAAATCACATTCTTTGCCAATCGAACTTAATTTATTAGTGCTGACTACATATTTATATACCAAAACGAAATTCTGTAGATATAACCGTAAAATTCTACTATCACAACTAAACTATGCGATTGGCAATAATTGCGGTACTCGCAACCGATACAGTTTTCTCTGTGTATATTCAATAAAGTGTTAACTTTTTATAACATAGTACTTATTGCAGCATCTAACATATTGTGGTTATTATTATAATAATAACGTTATAATTTTCATGCTCATAATTTAACTAAAGAAAAACTTATAAAAGTGTTTGTGAAAAGTAAACATTAGAATGTTAAACTTAAACTAATATTATGTTGTCAAAGGGAAATGAATAACTAACAAATACAAATTATTATTTGATATAACTAATTTTATTACAGGGACATAATATGAAGCGTGCACAAAATTTTAATTTATAAATAAAAAAAACTCATCTATTGCAACAAACATATTTGGTAAATGTTTATTTCCTAATAGTCATTAATTATGATATTTAATACAGACACTAATATTCCACTTAGTATCCAGATATACTCGGACATACCACATTGTAGTCATTAAGGTTTTAAATACACAAATATATTTATAATTAAACAAACTATGTAAGTTCTGCATTTAACTTTAATACACAAAAAAACTTCTCATAAACTTATAATAAATCTTAAGAAGGCCATTTTCATTTACATAATTACTTATAATTGCATAATTTATGTATTAAAGGATAATATTTGACAATTACTGCTAAACAATTGTGCAACATATAAGATTAAATAATATTATAAATATTATAAAAAAAACTAAAGGAAGAATTATTGGACAAGATTTGTACACAACGAAACGGGCAGACGGATAGAGAGGCAGCAAAACAATTAACAATTAATCGAATGTGAATAATTATGAAATAATTATAGAAGAGATCAGCAAAATGTTACTAGTGTTTTTGTTAAACTAAAACTGCAGCAAAATATTTAAAATAATTAACATTTAAAGTTAGATAAAAAAAGGGTTGTGCCCGGCTTTGTTTGGGCATAAAAAAGTGTGTTTTAGTTTTTTTTTATTTAGATAATGCCTTGGCTTTAAAAATTTTATCATATAGTATCGAAAGCTCCAAATTACTTTTTATTCATTACTATCCTATGCCCGCGACTTCGTTTGGAAAGTTATCGGCACAAGGTAGCCTCTTTATGAGATAATTTAAGTTGGTTTATATCTGTGCGTCAAATTTCATTTAAAACCGTTTAAAATATCAAAAAAGTTAAACATATAGTCATTCGTATTTATGATATTAAGATGATAAAATTGAATGCAAATATTTAAATCAAAATACTTTTATAGATGACATTGGATTATTCAAACTTGTTCGCCAGTACGTGTAAATTTCGGACACTCGAAATCCCTAAACAACCGACACACGAAACACGAAATATATTTATTGCATATTTCCGAAAATTTAGTTGATTATCATGCTAAAGGATAGCCTATGTGTTAATAGGTTGTTGTCTATCTGTGCCAAACTTCACTTAATTCCGTTTAGCCGTTTTTGCTAACATGCAAACATTTACTTTTATTATATTATATAAGAGGTTTTATACAGGGTGGGCCAAAAGAAACCAAGGGGTGTAAAAGTTTAATAACTTTTGCGTTATTAATTTTTTTTTATTTTTTCTTTCAGTTTATATAACATACAAAAGGGAAATGGTTTTACACTAAGTATGAAAAATTATGTCTCTTAAATGACCACCTTTTTCAGCTTCGCACTTATGAACTCTTTTTCAAGGATTGTCTCTGGCTTATTCACATACACTCGCTCCTTCAAATAACCCCAAAGAAAATAGTCAGGTGCTGTCAAATCTGGCAATCACGCTGCCAAAAAATATCCGAATTTCTGGAAATTATTCGCCCTCCAAAAATTTGTCTTAAAAGTGCCATTGCGTCTCGGGCAGTATGGGCAGTGGCTCCGTCCTGCTGAAACCACCACATACCAGGTCAGTTTTCAAGAGGAGGGCGTAAAAAATTTTCTATCATAAACCGATACCGCTCTCCATTTACGGTTACAGCACTTCCTCTTCATTCTCATAGAAATAAGGCCCAACGACATTTTCAGATGTGATCTCACACCAGACTGTACACCTGGTGGGGTGCAATTGGCGTTGATGAATGGCTCTTGGATTTTGAGAGCCCCAGAACCTACAGTTCTGCTTATTAACAAAGCCATTCAAATAAGAATGAGCTTAACCACTCATAATCAAATTTTAAATAAAGTTGATTTCATTTCTGGCAAACTCTTGAAATTTAACTGCAAAATTTAGACGTTGCCAATAATCTGCGGGTTTTAATTCTTGCACCAATTGCACCTTATATGGGTATAACTGTAAATCTTTTTTTTTTAATGCGCTGTAGTGAAGTACAAGACATTCCTAGCTGAGCAGAACGCCTTCTGGCAGATGTTTCTGGTGCTTCGTTAACACTTTGCTGTACTCGTTCAATATTTTCCGCAGTGCGACTTAAACGTGGTCTACCGGTTCGAGGCAAAACTGTTACGCTGCCCTGTTTGTAATGACGAAATTCTGACGTTAAATTATCGACGATATGCTATTTGCGTTAAAATAATTGATCTCTGGTTTAAATAATAAAATTCTATTGTTCTGGTTCTCTGTTCAGTTGTAAACCTCTATATTATAAATTCTCCAAGTTTTGTCTATATAATCTGAAATAATAAAAAGTTAATAAACGAAAAAGTTATTAAACTTTTACACCCCTTGGTTTCTTTTGGCCCACCCTGTATTTGATCAAGAGAAATATGCTATACAGATAAAATTTTAAATATTGTACAGATGTACTTTAAAACTATTATATTAAATATCATAAAAGTGTTGCAACTACATATAAAGGTGATTGATTGCGTTTATATCAAATCTATGAAATTTTTACAAAAAATTAAGGTTTGTCAGCTGATTAAGTGTTTACAACAATTTTTTGGAAGAAAAATTTTATTGAGTGACAGTTTATTATAAGTGCAGATATACTATATACATGTATATAGCTAAGAAGCCTTACGAAAATATTAAGATTTATCTTTTGTGGGAAATATATTTTCATGTGTGTCTTTGTATATTATAAAATATTGCACGCAAAGTAATTTTTAAAATAAATCCTGTTGTCTCTAAAATACTCAGGTTTTGGTTTTTAATACATTGTCCTGGCTAACTATATATGACCACTATTTAGTGTTTGTCATACAGTGTCTGTGTCTTCGATTGAGTGCGTGCGTTTTCTGAATAAATGTTTTTAAATCCTGTCTAACATCCTTATTAATTATATGGCCACAATAAATCTTTGGCTACTTGTTTGCCTCTGCTACGAACACAAGTAGAAGAGAATCAAGAACGACAATATATTGCATTGCAGTAAACAATATGAGGTCAGCCTTAACAGTGTTTAAAAATAAACGCCATCTATGTATTGATGCCTATTTTGGTTGACAAATTGTCTATTAAGGTCTTCTTATGTCCTCAGAAGATACATTGGAATTTGCTCAAATTATGCCATTGAAAAACTTGCTAGTCACAAGGGTGCTCATCAAATATAGGATGTTTTTAGAACTCTGAAACAAACTGTCATACTGCGCTTACTGTTTTACGATTATGTTAAGTGCACTCTAGCCCAGAGTTTGTATCTTAAACGACGCTACCAAATTATTCGATTAGACTAAAGTTTTTTTTTACAAAATTGTGTTTAAACACAAAATTTCCACGACGGAAGTGAGACGAACTCACAGCAAAAACTATATACTAAATTAAATCCTGATAAGTAAAGGGTTTGCTGTGGTTTGCATACTGGTGACAAAATAAAGCAGCAGTTTTCATTACAGTAATTTAACATCAGTCAAGATCAATGACAATATTGACGACATAAAAAGGGACAAAGTCATTGTCTCCCAATGCCATGCAATTTTACACCATCGATTATTCTTTGTGGGGCCATACTAAGTTGCTGATAAACAAGCAACAGATAAAGCTTAAAGGTCAATACTGTTCGTTTTTTGCATGCAAAAGAGCCATATGAATCATGTGCAAATATTAATGCCACATATTAATCTTTCGATTAAAAGATTTCTTGATTAAAAGTTGCTTTATGATATTTATGGTATTTTTTTAAATTTCTTTTCTATATTTTATTCCGAAATTTTACGATATTGTTAGACCAACATTTACCCTCTAACTTCAACGACCCTACTAAAAGAAACCCCTTTTATATTTATGGGAAAATAGAGGCCTGTAAATTCCTGTACAATAAAAACTTTGCTTTCCTTGAAACTATTAAGCTGATCCTAGAAACCTTTTCAAATCAGTCTACCAATTTTATCGTTTTCTTTTAACAACAAACATGTGAGTTTCATGTTGGTGCCAAATGTTTTCAATCTGAAGTTCTACACAACAATCACCGACAACATGCAACAAGTTGCATTATGATCTGGCCATATTTTCGGCTATTGTTCGTCTGTTCTTACTATTAAAGTAAACAAGATAATAGATTTTTTTTATAATTGTTGTTGGTGTTTTTAAAATTGTTTCTGCTGTTGTTTACTGCAAATACAGTCTTGTGTGCGCTTGTGTGTTAAATTATTGTGCTTTACGATAAAATTGCTTACACTGTAACGAAGCACACTTACTCTTACATTAATGTATCTATAAATTGCTCGTTTAACGCTTTTGAAGTAAATCCTTGAAATTCACAATGGAATTGTGGGAGAAATATGATTAACGTTAGAGAAATTACATTTTCTATATCCAAGAAAATTTTGCAATTGTAAGCAGATGTTAAAAGACACAAGTACATATAAATCTCTTCAACTATACTTATGGATAGATAGAAAGCTTTAAGTTTGTAAAGGGTGACAGAATAATGAAAAATTAATTGAAAAATTTTGTTCTTTTTTAAAGGGGTTATATGTTTTCTAAAGCAAACCTGCTTTTAGGGGAAAATGATAAATACTACAGCCAAGTCTTCTGAAGGAAGGGAAAATTCATTTTAAACTTGTAGCTTCACATATTTCTTTCTGCATCTTTTATTTTCTTGATAGAACAATATTTAAGTCTACTTAAGCTATGCTCACATTTGATTAATATTTGCCTAAACAAGTGTGGCCTCTAATTCTAAAGACATTTATTTACTAAAGTTGAAAATATTTTGAAAGAAATTCACATTTATTTTTTAGATACAAAATTTTGGTGGTTAAGTGATTCTCATAAAAGATTTATCCAATGTGATCTTACCTTTAGAGTTCTTTTATTTACACTTTATTATTAAAAAAAAATTTAATTGCGTATCTGCCTCCAAACTTCCCAAAAATGTATTGTAATGGTAATTTTATGAAAAATCTCTAGACATATTTAAATCTTATAGTATTAAGTCGAGTGTATCGGGATTCATTTTAATTTTAAATCAATTAATTTTGCTTTTCTTTTTTGCCTGCAATACAAAACCAATTTCCATAATAATTAAAATACACACTTAGCAATACAAGAAAACAGAGAAATACTTACATATATTCAAAAAAACTAATTAAAAAAAACGTTTTTATTTCTTTTGTATTTATAAAGTAAATATTCATACCGGCTGAAAGACATAAAAACGAAAAACATTCACACCTTTGTGTATTTAGATGTGACAATTATTTTCATGTCTACATTCAAGTGTCAAAACAATTTATTCTTAAGTATTTAACAAATAAATTTACTAAACGTACTACACAGCATAATAAAATAACAAGCGCTGAGCAAATAAAATTGACAAATTTAACACAAAATTCTTCAAGTTGTTTCCCATACTCTTCGCGTCTGCCCTTTCTGCTTTCAGTTTGGCGTTTTCTTTTACTGCTAGACTATAAATGAAAGAAAAATATTTAATGTTACTTAGGAATAAATTTTGAACAGTGTTTTTAAGATGAAGATCATAGAAAAGACAAAGGAAGAAATTAAAGGGGAATAAACTACTGGTATACACTACAATCGTTTGTCCATGTGTATGTCTGTGTATATACATATGTATGTATGTATATGAATGTAGCCCTGCATTTTAAAGATACTATGCGAAAGTATGTTACACTAGTGAATGCACAGAAACTACTATTTAGCTAAGGAAATCGTATTCTTTGATAATTTGATTTAGATTTTGCAATATAATTTTTTTTCTTAATTTTTCTTTTAGTTCGTCAGTGGTGATCTATTGCTTTGTTCTTTGAGACCAACTGCTTTATTCCCTGCTATTATTTGTGTCTGTAATTTTATGTAGTTGCAGCATTGCATGTCCCCCATTTTTAATTTAAGATAAAACTAGCTAGTGGGCACCCATTTTATATTATTGTTTGCTTACCCTGTGCGTGAGACCTGACCTTGTGTCACCTTGTTTGTAAGTAAAATTATTAAGGATTATTTAAAAGCATAGTTAGGAAGAATATCAAAATGTTTTTCCTGTAGAAATATAAGATTTTTTTTGTTTAAAAAAAGTTTTAAAAAATGTGTTTCTAAAATTATTGTTATTTTTTAAGGTTTTATTTTAAGAATTTGTTAAATTTTAATGATTAAAAAACAGAACAGAATTGGTATCTTTGTTTAATTGTCAAAGAGTGTACAATAAGAACTATTTATTAAATCCTATGGGTGAAAGCATAGGTGTGTGAGACCGGCATCACCATTCATCAAAGTGAAATTTTTGTAACTACTGTCATAAAATTATGCTTTCACAACCGTAGGTATTACAGAGTGAATCGTTAATTATTTTAATTTACTAATTTTTGTTGTTTAATATGTTTAAGCCTAAAGCAACACAAAGCTTTCTTTATTATTTCAATGTTCAAAATTAAACCCTCTTGAACTATGAACTATGTAATAGATGATGATCTATGGCAAATAAATTACATAAACTTTTTGTGATAATACTAATTTTTTTGCTTTATGATAAGATATTAAAATTGTTAGTTTATACGTTTGGATTTAAATCTTTTTGTAATAAAATGATTTCATATTTTAAATTTCCTGAAAAATATTAAAGACCTTTTAGGATACTAGTAACACATAAAATATAAAACCATATGATATAAATGCAGTTGTTATAGGACTAAAAAATACTTAAAACTAAATTTCCAACCAACCAAATCACAAGGGTCTCGACATATTGTAAGCTTCAGTATATAAAACTATTGCCAAGGCATTATTCTTTTTTTTTCAGAGCTCAAATACGGCAAGGTCCATATTCTTGGAAACATTAAAAAGTCCTGCCTAGAAATATTTTATCTTGCACAAGTAGAAATATATAAATTCTTTTCAAAATCTGAGAAGTTAAAGTTTGTTTCGGAAGAAAGGTTTTCCAATACCAACAAATTGGGGAGAAAATTATAATAAATTAAATTTCTCTCAATTTTAAATAAGACTTTAATTTTTAAATTGTTTAACATACTCTCTAGCATTTCTTGAGAAAGCTATTGTCTTAAGTAGATATATATGAGGTCTGGAAATATCAGAACTACTTACGTCAGTAGATATTGCCCAAATTGTTGGTTCCCATCAAAAATCTCATAGTAACTGTAGTTAGACTATACTAAGCCATATTCATACTCAACTAACTAACTATGATAAAGAAGTGTTTTTGCAAGGGTTCAAGTGGTGAAGGTGAATTTAACATTAGCGTGTCATTGTAGATCATGTGTTTATTGGTATTTTCCTTTCTGAGAAAAAGGTTACAATAATGCTACCATTCGAGCGAGTTTATGCTCTATTCTAAAAATACATGCAAGAGTGCAAACAGTTATCGTTTTCGTTTTTGAACATGTTGTACCAAAAACTGGCAAGAGTGTATCAAATCGTACCCCCAATTATATTTTAGTGTAACAAAGTACCATTTTTTACAGAAGTGTTATGTGAATAAATACTTTTTTATGCAACGATTTTTTAACACAGAATGTGTTAAAGTGAAAAATTAAGAAATTTTTCTGTTCCATTGAAACAAAAAAATGGACAACTTTATAAGGGTGTGTGTAGACTGATAAAAATGTTACACATACTTATTGCAAAATTTTTTTTTTTGGAAAGGAAAAAACCATAATTGAATATGTTTATAAACAGCACTCTGCTCTAATATTTGCTAAAAACTAATGCGAATTCGTGCGATTATGTCAAATAAAAATCTGATAGTTTTCTGTCCTACATGAAAAAATTGCAACAAAATGTGTAATTGGATGCCACACTCTTATGCTTGCTTACAAAAAGCAACTCTGATCGCACAGAAACTACTATTTTATGAAAATTTCCAAAAGATTATCAAATCGGACATACTTGTCTGTCACACATGTGCACTTTTTGTCCACACTATCACACTTTCTGAACACACATACAATTTTTGACATATCGAACGACTAAATCTGATAGTCAGTCATGGTCTTAAGAGTTAATTTTTTACATAAATTGTTTAAGATATTTAGCATAATTTTGTTGGAATGAATTCGTTTCTACTTTTGACTTAGAATTCCTGAAAATATAATTCATTTTGCAATTTTTCTAAACACCTTAATTCTAATGGTAGATTGTTATAAAGAAAGCAAGTTTTTCGTTTAATATTTCTTTCAAGGTAAATTCATATACCGGATAAGGAAAAGCCCATATAATCATTTTATCGTAGAAAAATTTAATTAAATAACGATATTTATTTGTGAAATATATGATTAGGGATGTAATATCTTTAATAAATACTTTTAATAACTTTCCATCCCTGAACAAATTAAAAAAAAATCATGTGAATTCACCAAGTTTTGATCACCTTGCAAAAGTAGCTTGGATGATACTGTACTATTTTGTTAAAAGCTTTGGGGTGCTTAGGATAAGCGGCCTTTACGAAACCAAAATATATTTGACGGCATCTGTTTCTAGACGACAGAGTAAACTATTGATATTCTATTATTAGATTCCGCTAAAACTAAATTAACTTTTACAATATATATTTTTATCTCTTATAGAAAAGACACAATAATTTTAGAAAAAATTTCCGTTAAAAAAGTTATGAAAATTTTATTTAAATTTTTTTTGTATCCTGCACCTGTGGCGTTAAGGTTATATATAGCTTCGTCCATTTGCAATAAATAAATCTAAAAAGTATACATATTCCAAAAGTTTACAACTACGGGAGTAGATAAAAAAAAATTTCATCTATATAACTGTCCGTTAGCTAATTGAAAACAAATTTAAGAAGCCTTAACATGATCTTTTGGTACCTAGAGGTATTTTGGAAATATAAAAGAATAAATTTCTGATAAAATCCAACACAATCGCCCCATTACCCTGTGAAATATCAATAAATTAATACGACTTCCATTTTTTGTACTCACATTTTCACTTTAAAAATCAAAATTGTTCAGCTCTTCTATAGTTTGGCGACACATTTACTATAATTTAAAGTATTTGGGCAAATCGGTCACTAATCGGCAAGGTTATAGGCAAAAATAAATGTTAAAAATATATAAATTTTGTTATATATAAAGTTAATAAACATCCTTCTTAATTTTTGTAGACGTTAAAGCCACCAAAACAAAGGCTGTGGTCTCGATAATTATTACTAAGACAAATTGCCAAATCGGTTTGGAACTAACTGAGAAATAAGCACGAAAACACAACTATTTCGTTGTTATAATAAGGGCTTTGCCTGGCTCAATCCGCACTATATTGTATATTGGTTTGCAACTAAAGGGCTTGACCAGTAAACAGTAACAGTTAACTCAGTCCAATATGGCACGCTAAATAAAACGGCGGTTAATTTTTTTTCTCCACTCCGTCAGTATGGATATTAAAAGAAAGGACTTGAATAGTAGAACACAGAAAACTATGTGTAAATTAAAAATCAAAGATGGCATCGGAAATAATATAGCACTAAATATTGAATCTGGGCTAAGCTACGATATGGTCACCATACTTATGGTACAGCACGGCGGATCTTGTTTTTTTACATAAATATAAAAAAATACAAATTTTAAAATTCTCGTTAAATTGTTTTTTAGATAAATTCATATTTTAATTAGATATATTTTTTTTAAGAAAAGTTTTAAAAAACTTTGCATAAAATTTCTTGTTTTCATTACATTTTTGATAAGTTCCCTCAGTTGAAATCTAAAAATATTATTCTTCTTTTTAAGTTTGTATTTTTTTTAGAAAATTTCTTTTTAAAACATTCTTTTAAGCTGCGAACGAATGCAGCTGTTATTAATTTAAATTTTTTTTATTTCTTTTTCTTTGTGGCGTTACTGGAAAAGTGCAGCTGGGAAAAACTGCATTTTGAATAATGTTAATCATTTAACAAAATATATTTATATACATACACATACACAGGAAGACAATAGTTAATTCTATTGTGCATAAAACATAAAAAGAAAAAATATTTCCAAATACCGCGAAACATACTAGTCTTGGAGAACAGTGGATGCAAAAACTGTACTAACTTATATTAATTTATTTATGTACAAAGAAAAACTACAAAATTTTAAATATGTATTATATAAAAATATTGTTTGCTGTCTTAAAGTAAATGTTTTTTGTATAACTAAATGAATTTTCCCACCCGAACATCTCATCTTAGTCGCTGAGGCGTATGTGTCATAAGAATTCATTGTTTGAAGCAACTATTTGTTATACAATTTTTATTTATTTATTTTTTTTAATAAACGCTGTAACGTTATTTTTGTATCAAACTGGAAATAAATATGTGTGCGTGTGCACAAGTAGAAGCTAGTATATTCTAAAAAAAGAAAGTAATTTTCGTATAATAACCAACATTTGTCTTTTGATTCCTTGGCAGTAACTGCTGCTGCTGATACTGCTCCTGCTTCTTGTAAATAAATGTATCTCAAAATTAAAGAAAAAAAAAACACAAGAAAAAGAAAAAAACTAACAAAACACCAAATAAATTGCGCCACATTTTTTATATTTTTTCTATTGTGTCGAATTGGTATTTACCCAAAAACTGCTTTAAAAATTTCTCACTTAACTTGAACTTTTTACACATTTTGTTCTTCGTTTTAGAGAATTTACGAATAGAGACGTAATACATAAATTGAACTGTTGTAATGTTAGTCGCTGCTGGCTTTATGTCCGCAGAAATGTTCTTTCGTTCTGAATCAGATTGTTAACGTTATATTGAACTATTAAAATAGAAATTCAATGTGTTGTAACAAATTGCTACACATTTAACCTTGTCACATAAAACTTTTATTTCACTTATTCTTCTTCTCTCTCAAAAAAAATGCTGAAGGCATATTTGAGAAAATGCTTTTTAATGTTTTTATAATTTGTATTGAAATTTATTGATCTCTTTTCATAAATGTATAAGTAGACTCATTTATTTAAAATGAAAATCACGTTTTTTTATTGGCATATTTTTTAATGGTTGGAGATTAATACTCATAATATATATATTGTAGTTTGTATATTTGTATAACATATGAAAGTTGTTGAAATTATTATTTTTTTTTTTCAAAATTTATTGACAGCTTACAAGCCAATTAATGAACTTTTACGTTCCGTTAGGAGGCTTAAACATAATTGGTGTTTTTATACAGTTCGATGTCCGTTGCATTACAATCTATGGTACGGATGCGACAATTACCACGGACTGTGTAAATTAAGTACAATTATTTCTTTACATTAAACGATACCCTTAGAATCGGCAATAGTCTATTTGTTGATATACTTAGCCTCTTTGAAAACCACAATGTGCTTTTTTATCAAATCTCGAAGAGACATTGTTAGTAAATGATTTAAGCTTGTCATAGTGATACAATAGAAACAAAAAAAAAGAGTTAGGGAACTTTTGTCATTATAGAATACAATTTAGTGATTCGCTTCGAAGTCAAGGATCAATAATGTTAAGTGGAAAAACTGAGTCTGTGTGGTCCAATAAGGGTTTTGATTTAGCGCGACCAGAAGTAGTGATTGTTTGATGGTTAATATTGTGGAAAAGACAAAAGTGTTTTACGACTAGGATGAATATCGATTACCACGATTAGAGCTTTGTTATTTGGCAAAAGCTTTTTCAGCAAGTCTTCCTAGAACAAGCAACTCCCAGCCCTTTGACCCGTAGTAGCTATTTTGGGAGCAAGTTATTTTATAGGAACGCTATCGTAGTTTTACAGTTGTTATTTATCCCTTTAAGTCAAAAGCATTAAACAACGATTGGCTTCGTAAATCATATCATTTAACCAGATTAAACGAATCAAAATATGTCAGATTTGG
Source organism: Phyto melanocephala (assembly GCA_941918925.1). NCBI lineage: Eukaryota > Metazoa > Arthropoda > Insecta > Diptera > Rhinophoridae > Phyto > Phyto melanocephala. Next base: position 58,110,033 of record OW799234.1, on the reverse strand, counting down.
GGTACCACCACGTAAGACATCATGACAGGTATACAAGAATATATTGTTTGGCTTCGTCTAATAATAGTAAAAACTATTAAACGTTCCTGTAAAGGCAATAGCAATCAAAATTTTTATAAGTCTTGATAAGAGCAAAACTCGCCATACACACACAAGAGATTCTGCAAAGAAAAAAAATCTATTTGTCAATAGAATAATCCAGATCTTGTATTTAAACTTTGTGTTGGAGGTACAAAATTTCCATTACAGAGAACTCAGTGTGGTTAAAACATTAAAGTTTCGAAACCTTAATTTTAAATTGCAACTATAACATTATACCGTCACAACTAAACAATTGACAACAATTTTGGTTATCAAAACCGAAAGTGATTTTTCGTTCCACATAACCTCAACTATTTAACAAACAATAGCAGATAGAAGACAAATCACATAATTTGCAAACCATTGTTAAACATGAAAAAACCTTTTGGTTTCTTTAAACACTATACATATGTAGTACTATTGTCATTATTATTGGTGTTGCTGTGGTTCTTGGTATAATTGCTGTTGTTGTTGCTGCTGATGTTCTTGCCGTCGCTGTCTAGCCAAATGGAAGTATGATTATTGTATGAAAAAAAAAAAAAAAAACCAAAGGTGGAAAAAAACACAAACAAATATTATAAAAAATTAAACAAAAACCTCCTTTTCACATTTGTGTTTGTATATGTACAGTGCGAGGTTTTGTTTTTGTTGTCATTATAAAAGCTGGCAACCGCAAACGAATGACAGCAGTTTTCATTTAACGAAAACTTTGAGTAATATTTCACCTGTGCACACAAACGCACTCGCATTCATACTCCTCCAAGGGGACATATAAAACAGGGCACAATATTAAACTATTATGGTACTGGTGTTAGTTCCTGTAAATCAGTGAGTTGACGGCATGGTTAAAGCAATGGCTGAATAAATGTTTAACAAAAAAAAAAAAGTGGAAAAACAAGAAGCCAACAGCAAACTAAATTATTATTGTGATGTAGGTGATGATGATGATGATCGCCATCCAGCATCACTCATATTTAATAGTAATGGTTAGTACTAGTTGTTTATGTTGTTTCTTTGCTGCTGTTGACTCTGTAACATTGTGGTATTTGTTCAGTCATTGCCTCATTTTACGAGTTCACAATTGTTTGTATATGTTAAGGTATATGTTCATTATCATTCTCGACCAGTATATTACCGATGTTCGGTTATGGCTGTTTTTGTTATATGGTGTTTTGTTATTACAATTTGCTTTTTTTTTATATATTATATTGTTATATTGGTTTCCTGGTTTGTTTTGCGGAAGTAAAAAACGCATTGAATTTTAAATGTGTGATTTTGTTATGGTTCGCTTTTATATGTCAATGACAGATGCCAACTTGGCAGTGTATTTCAGATATACACAAGTTATTTATATATGTTGTTATTAGCTGTTTTCAAAAACCATACATATTTTCCCAAAAAAGCACAAACAACAGACTAAAAGCAGAAAGAATTGCTAAGGGGACAGTTTGAAAAATTATCGTAAAACGCAAGTAGGAAGTAAATAAAAATTTTACCAAACATTCTCTAGAAGAAAGCACTATTTTGCACATGTTTTATAAATAGACTATTATTGACAAATTTTTTATTAATTAGTTTTTATAAATTCAATATTTGTTGGAAGCATCTGCATAATGAGGAGACCGGTAAAACAAATCTACAATTTTCGGTTAAAAAATTAAATCAATCACAGAGTTATTAAAAAATAAAATTTAAAAATTTAAAAATTTTTTATTGTATTGAATTTTTTTCCAAAGGCAAACTATAGCAAAATAAACAATTTTTGTAAAAATTGTTTTAGAATCTAATTTTTGGATGGCTTCAAGAACTAAATATCTGAGTATATTCTGTACCCCAAGTTAGGTTTGATTAATCTGACTTGTCATTGTAATTTCGGTCCAAAGACAAAAAAAATAATCAACTGTATTTAAAAATTTAAAACTCTTTATAAAAGAACAAGGAATAGCGCTAAAATCGACCGTGTCGATAAGATAATACCGTTTAACATAAATTATATATTTATAGTGGCCACTAATGGCAAGCCATTACTTGTTGTGTGTAATCATGTTCTTGTGACGAAAAGTAATAAAAAAAAATTTCGTAGTTTCATCAACCCTGCTGAAGAACTTTTCGTTAAATAATTTCATGAATATAAGCACTAAAAAAAGTTTTTACCTGAAATACTAAACACACTAAAGTAAATATTTTTAAGGAATCAGCTTTCAATTAGTTCTGAATTTAGCATTTGCAAAAACATCGATTGCGTTTTTAAAAATTGAGAGAAAAAAACCGGTTAAACGGTCGAAAATATAAAATAAAATTCCTAATAATAAGACTAAAAATATTTTTTTAAAAAAAATTATAATAAACATGATATATAAATATGAATTTTTCGCAGGTAATATACGTATGCACAATTTCAAATTAAATAAATTTTCTGAGTTTTGTTAATTTTTTTTTTTGGTTTGATTGGTTACGACGTTCGACGTTCGAAAAATCAATATTTGGAAAAAAAAACCGCAGCAGAAATAATGAAAAACCGGGTTTTTCGCCGGTTATAAAACCAAGTCAATCACCATAATGCATACATACAATTGTATATACCGCTTGCTTTTTTATTTTAATCAAAACTCGTTATTGAAGTCTCAATGAAAAGTAAATATTTTAGCCAATAACTTTGCCTTTAATGCACCGATTTAACCAATATTTTTTATTAATGTTCTTATATGTATATATTATAGTGACAAAAAAAAAGAAAAAGAAAAGATCCTAGAAGTTATCGGTAGCAGCAAAAATTAAACTGTTTATTAAAACGGAAATAAACGTAGTGTTTTTATTCATATTTTAGCCGTTAGTTGGTAGAAACATCTGCGCCAAAATTTTTGAAATTATTTCAGATAAGCCTACACATACATCTTCGTTCGAGTTTAAGGGTTCCAAAAATTTATTTCAACCCTCATACGAACGGACAGATAGATGGTTAGATATGGATATGGATGGATAGATGGACGTTAATAAATCGATTTCTATATCGATAAGATTTTCGAATATTTATAAATTAAATGGGAGCAACTGAATTCTGTTAAAATTAGAAACGGAATTACAAATCCTTTTACACTTCTTGTGAAGGGGATAAAAACTCTTCAATGTTTTTTAAGCAAAAGAACATTTTTGAAAAAAAAATCAAAATCTTGTCAACCAGAAATTTTTAGATAATAATAAAAAAAAAGTTTCATATAGTTTTATAATTTTAATAAAATAGCAAAATAAAAAATTTAAGCTAACGTTTCAGAACTTATTCAGACTCGAGTTAATTTATAAAATTTGTGATAATCTGAAAGCATATTTTTTTCCATCACTTGTCGAATGAATAACGAAATTTTTAAAAAATAAATAATTTTTTGTAATTGTTACCAGTTTTGGAGGTGCTAACTAATAGCACTAAGCTGATAACGAGTTTTTTCCATTGCTTATATCTGAGAAGTTTCAATATGTAGTTTTCTAGTTTTCAATACCAAAGACTTCTGAAGACTTCTGAAACTTGACTTTAATATATATGCTCATAGAGGACATACTTAGTTAAGCCGATTTACATAACCACAAAATGTAATGAATTCATTTCATTTTGAAAAAGTTAGAAGCGGAATGAATAACCCGTTAACCAGCGACAAATAATAAAAGAAAATGTAATATTAAAACAACTTTTAAGTCTTCCCCCGTTTAGCTCAAAGTAATAAAAAGTGCATGCAGAAGAACTTTTTTTACCTTTTAAGCAAAAACTATTTATATGATGTATGCAGTTAATGTGTTTGCCTTTATTGTGTTTGCTATGTGGCTTAGTTTTTTTGTCGTCTTAGTTTTTAAATTTTTTTTCCCCTTCTTTTTTTCTCTTTCTCTATATATGCTTTATGAATATTAAACCGCGGTGTTTATCCAGAAACCGATATTTAATATACACATTTAACAATGGCAAATGGTTAGTTAGTTGTTTTTAAAGTTTATTTCCACTAAAATGCAGGACATTTTTTCTTTGCCTAATTACTATGTGCAATTGTTAAATGAATATGTGTGCAAAGTATAGTAGTTTTAAGGCTTTGTTAAATTGTTGTTGTTCTCTAATGCGGCATTAAAGCGAATTTAATGATTTTGATTTAAAATATCACGAATTTAGCTATACAATGATTTCAATATATTTCACTTAAATACATTTGAGCACTATTGGATTAGTATTAAAAATATCAGTTCACAAGCAGTTTAACAAACGAAGTTGCATTTTGATAAAACAGTTTCTGTTACGTTTGTATCTTCTTACGTAAAGTGTGTAATAGGGCCTACGAACCTGTGACCATCGATATATATTATTTTTCTGTAATTTTTTTTTTAATTATAAGAAATAAAAATTTGTTTTCACTTAAAAATCCCCCGTTTACAGTTGCTCAAAAATTGGCTTGTTTTAAGACATTTTCCAAAACACCTTTCAAAATTTGTGGTTATAGAGATCGAATTTTTTTCAAAAATAAAGGTCTGAGTTCAAGAATTGTTTCTAGCTGATTTACATACATACATTCGCTCCTTAACATAACCCCAAAGAAACAGTCAGGAGCTGGCCAACGTAATTGTGTCTTGTGCAGTGTGAGCAGTGGTTTCATCCCGCTAAAACCACATCTTAGATGTATTTTCAAGATCACGACGTAAGAATGTTATATCGTAAGCTGGTACCATTCCCCATTTATGGCTACAGCACTACCATCTTCATTTTCGAAGAAGTAAGGCTTAATAATATTTTCAGAAATAGTGCCACGCCAAACTATTACCAAGTAGGGATCGATTAGCGTTAATGAATGGTTTTTGGAATTTCAGATTCCCAAAAGGGTTCTTTTCTTATAAACAAATCTATCTACGCTAATATAATTAAGAGGAAATGTGTGTCTGTATGTAATGAATTTTCTTCGAAACCACTTATTTCATTTCTAAACTTTTTTCTCTTGTGCTCTAGATCTATTCTCCGAAAGGTCATTTGATATATTTTTGTTTTATATTTTAGGTGGGCGTGGTACCTCCCATAAAAATAAAACACATTTTATAACATATTTTAAGAACTATAGAGGCTATAACCTTTAAACTATGTACGAGTTTCTTTGATAAAAATTCCTTTATTAGAGAGAAAATTGTAAGGAAAGGAACAGGGGGCATGGTATCCCCCACATAAAAATATATTTGATGATATATATAGGAAACTATAAACGAAATTTGGTTGAAACTTTGTACGAGCAATTTGACTACAGTTACGATAGAACCAGAGGTAGTGTTATCCCCCCACGAGTGAAATACTTTCTATCAATAATCATCAGTCAATCAATCAATCAATAAGCTGCTTTTAAAAATCGCTTTAAGTCATAAGAATTAAAATTACACATACAAATACGTACACAAAATAACTAATTAAAAATATAAATATAACAAAAAATTGTTGGCGGGTGCAGCGAAGCGCATCTGATTAGCTACTTAAAACGCAATTAACATGATATTTATCACTTATTGCCAGCATTTTAAAAAGTTTGATTTCATATGTGGCCAACTATTCAAATCTAACTGCAATACTTAGATTTTTCTGATGATCTTCGGATTTTAATTCTTGCACCAACTGAACTTATATTGAAATAATAGTAAATCTTGTTAAAATGCTCCATAGTGACGTACAAGTCATTCTTGAATTAAAAATGGCAAAATCAAACCATACAAAATAGTTGTTTGAATTAAACTTATGGTTAACAATATATATAACAGTCAGATGTCGCCATGGCCATAGAAACCAATTAGATTTTGGTTTCTTATGGCTCTGGCATTACGGTTACGGCACGTCAAATTTAAGAGTTATTCTTAGCTGAGCAGAACGCCTTCTAGTAGATGCTTTTATAGCACTTTTGTATACAATATCAATATTTTATTTAAATAATTTTTCTGTTCAGGTGTTAAATCCTCTATTACTTATTCTCCTAGTGTTACGCATATAATCTGAAAAATGAAATTAGAATTTCTACAACAAATTTTTGAGACACCCTGTAATTGAATCTATACTATCAAAAATTTATTTTTACTAATTAATTTGTAAACAATTTTCGATTGGTTTTTAATAGTTAAATTGTATTTTTAAATAATTTTGAAAAAATTTTTAATAAGCCTCTTCGGCTTACAAGTTTTAGTTTTTAATTTTTGTTTAACAATTTAACAAATCAATTTCTTTTATATGTTTTTTACAATGCAACCCAATTGGTTGGTTGGTTACCGTGGTAGTTCGCTGCACGCAAACAGTCAAGTAGAGTCTGTATGATTCCGTTTTGACAGGACCACATCACTCGTCAGCTCCAATGTATCTCAGAATAAATCCAAGAGTATTTAAGATACTAGATCCACCCCGTGGCCGTGAGGTATCTAAGTAGATAATTCAGTCCAACCTCAGATATCGCAGAGAGGCCATCCAGTACATGTTTGCCCAGAAATCTGTGTCTTTTAGCCGCCAGTGCAGGACATTTGCAAAGAAGATGGAAAACCGATTCCTACTTCTCCCTATCCCGACAGATGCGACAATGGTCGTTCGATGGAAGTCCGAGTCGACTTGCATGTTTGCCTAACATCCAGTGACCCGTCAATACCTAATACATTTGAAGTAATTTTCCTTTTCATTTAAAAACCCAGGTCAGTTTTCGGTTAAATTTCAAGACTGTAGAAATCGTTCGTAATTTATCATTTAGCTGTAAACGTTTGCTTGAATTATGCATACAATCATTATACGAATAAGTTTTATATAAATTTGCTTTCGTAAAAGAGCAGATTCAATGGAAAACTTATATTTTAAACATAAGTTTTTTTTTTTAAAATAAAAGCCACTGCTGTCTTGTACAAATATTATTTTCTGCCAAAGTTGTCTTGAAAGTGCAGAAGAGCATGAAAGATCAGTACAAAAAGTGATTAAATTATCTCCATTATACTTTTGTTTTTGTAGGTGCCGTTTTGTTTTATTTTCATTTTTTGTATGTGAGTGTATGTACGTTCTGAATGATGAGTCAATAAGTGTTTTGTAGGATTTTTTGTTGAATTGTTTCGTGAATTCTGGCATGTATTTTCATTCGTTTTTTTTTTATTTCAATTTCATTATTTCCAACAGAAAAACTTATAAAAGCATATTTTCTTAAATTTTCAGCATTAACTTCAGTAAATGTGAAGGGATAATTATAATCGCACACACGTTAACAGTGGGTTAGAACGGAAATATTTTAATAGAATGAAAAACAAGTTATAAATTATTGGCCTATATATTATGGAACTTTTTTTTTATTATTTTTCATTTCGTGAAAAACCCATAAAGCGACAAGAACATCAGTGCACAGTTAAGCTGTATCATCAGCTAAGATTTCAATAATTTACTGCTCAAAAATTTGCTGTAAAATGTGGTACAAAACTGGAGTCTTTATACCGCTAGTTGCTGGGGTAGGCTTACCTATGTCCAGGGGCGTTACAAAAAGGATTGGTTTATACGAAAACCTACGATTTAAGGTTATAATAGTCGCCTGTGTTCTGTATTCTGAGTGAAATTAAGTCACTCGGAATTGCCATTGTAGTGTTACTGTTTATAACAACAATTTTATGGCAATTCCAAGTGATTTAATTTCACTCGGAATGCAGAACACAGGCGAGTATATTTATTTATATAATTGTTATTTCCCATCTAACGAACATTATATTACAACTACGAATAGTACCTTCTGTTGATCACAGAGCAACGCCAGTAAAACTTTCTATATTCGATTCGATAGTGATGCGTAAGATCATGCACTGTGCTTGCCGAGCTTTGCTTGAGAAATTTAGAAAATCCGTAACAAATTTGTTCTAACTAAAAAAAACGGGTGCTCACTGATCCCTTATTTTCTTGCCAAGTTCGTTCTTTTATACTCTTGTGTAAGCACACACATTGACACTCACTAGTAGTGGCATGGCTGTGTATCTTATCAACACAAAATGTGGCATACATACAATCACAAATTTAGTTGTTGAATCCATAAAATTAATACACCTTATAAAAGTCATATAAAAAGTAAAAGAATACCGAATTGTAGTTAGTGGCACAACTTTCGCCGTTACAGTACATATTCGCCTGTGTTCTGCATTCTGAGTGAAATTAAATCACTCCGATTTTTCGTTACAGTGTTGCTCTTTATAACAATTTCATGGCAGTTCAGAGTGATTTTATTTTACTCGGAATGCAGGAAACAGGCGTGTAAATAATCTGTTTGTGTAAAAGCTTTGAATTATTTTATTTATTTAAATTGAAAATGTCACAGTAAATCAAAAGCACCCTTAATATCAAGTAATACAATTCCAATTAATTTTCCCTTGTATAACTTTCTGAATCCGAATTGTTGTGATTGTCGAATATTATTCTACAATCGGTTAGCTTATAGGCCAATAAGATATAGGAAAGTCGGCTGGCTTACTACTTTTTATACCCGCCACCAAAAAAATGGTGGGGGTATATTCATTTTGTCATTCCGTTTGTAACACATCGAAATATCCATTTTAGACCCCATAAAGTATATATATTCTGAATCAGGGTTTGATTTGATGACGATCTAGCTATGTCCGTCCGTCTGTCCGTCTGTCTGTCTGTCCGTCTGTCCGTCTGTTGAAAGCACGATAGAGGTCGCACCGAAAAAGCTAGGGGGCTCAAATTTTGCCAGAATCTTTCTTATAGACAAGGTTTGTTTGGCATTGAAAACGGGCTAAATCGGAATATTAGGAACAGAGTTATTGCTCGAAAAGCAAGAGTAGGTCGAAAAAACCGTGTCCTTCAAACATCGAATAAAATGGAATTGTGTCCAAACACATTAACGTAGACTCATGAAACTTCGAATATATATTTCCTGAGTAAAAGCAATATTTTTCCTCGAAAATTATCTAAATCTATGCATTAGGAGAGGAGTTATCGATCAAAATGTACGAAAATTTATACCGCACAGTGTATTTTTCGGTATATTTAAAAACAAAAACGTCATAAAAGCAACAAAATTAGATGTACGACTCTGAAATTTTGCACACTTTGCTTTTTGGTGAGAGGCTTTTTTGTAACGGAAAATCAATATGCCACGCCCACTTTTACGCCCACCTCCCATATAACGTTTTACTCAAAATTCATATAATTTCTCTATTAATAAAGATTTTGGAATTATAATGGGCTATATTGAAACTCCTAAGTTGTACTCATTCGCAAAAATGACTTTGACACGCCTACTATAACGCCCACTTTTCACGTTATCTACCGTTAATGAAATTTAAAAGCTTATAAAACCGCCAAAATTAGAGGTATGAATATAAAATTTGCTGCGTATATCCCCCTAGGCATTTTCATTACTGTGCCGGAAAATTAAGGTGCCACGCCCACTTTTACGCCCACCTCCCATATAACTTTTTAACTAAAATTTATATAATTTCTTTATTAATAAATATTTTGGAATAACAAAGGGCTACATTGAAACACCTAAGTTGTACTCATTCGCAAAAATAACTTTGACACGCCTACTATAACGCCCACTTTTCACGTTATAAACCGTTAATGTAATTTAAAAGCTCATAAAACCGCCAAAAAAAGAGGTATGATGATAAAATTTGCTACGTATAGCCCCCTCGGAATTGTCATTACTGTGCCAGAAAATTAAGGTGCCACGCCCACTTTAACGCCTACCTCCCATATAACGTTTTAACTAAAATTCATATAATTTCTCTATTAATAAAGATTTTTGAATAACAAAGGGCTATGTTGAAACAGCTAAGTTGTACTCATTCGCAAAAATAACTTTGACACACCTACTATAACGCCCACTTTTCACGTTATAAACCGTTAATGTAATTTAAATGCTTATAAAACCGCCAAAATAAGAGGTATGATGATAAAATTTGCTACGTATATCCCCCTCGGCATTGTTATTACTGTGCCAGAAAATTAAGGTGCCACGCCCACTTTTAAGCCCGCCTCTCATATAACGTTTTACCTTAAATTCATATAATTTCTCTATTAATAAAGATTTTGGAATAATAAAGGGCTATATTGAAACACCTAAGTTGTACTCATTCGCAAAAATAACTTTGACACGCCTACTATAACGCCCAGTTTTCACGTTATAAACCGTTAATGAAATTTCAAAGCTCTTAAAACCGCCAACATTAGAGGTATGATGATCAAATTTGCTACGTATATCCTTCTAATCAATGATATTGGTGTGCCAAAAAGTTTAGGTGACACACCCACTTTAACGACTACCTCCCATATAACGGTTTATCTTAAATTCATGTAATTTCTCTATTGACAAAGTTTTTGGGAAAACAAAGGACCATATTGAGAAATCTAAGTTGTATTTATTAGCAGAAACTTTATTGACACGCCTACTTTAATGTCCACTTTCATTGAAAGACTACATTTAAAAAAGCATTTTAGTAGCATATCGAAGTTATAAAAGGTGGTTACATTTTAAGGGCCGATGTGGATTTTAAATAAAACACAAATTATTTAAGAAATTATTATCATTTCTTTTAATAATGATAATATTTGTATGCTTCAATCATGTATTTAACAAAATATCGGCCTAATGGCCCCCCCCATCCTTGGCGCCACTCCTCTATCTGATGGTCCAAACTTTCAATGACAATGTTGATGCTCAATTGTTGGGCATGATGATGAGGCAAGGTTGACTGATCTTTTGCCACACTATCGCAAAAACCAGCAGTGGTTCCCATTCAACGAACTAAGAAGGCATTCACAGATTTTCTAACATTTTATACAGACCTGTTTTGCAGAAATTTAAATATTTTTTACAATTCTCCCGATTATGTTGATCAAAAGAATTACGAAGTGCACAAAATGCATTTTGATTTGAACGCAAATTTTTATAAAAAAACCTGAATAACTTTAAAGCGTTGCTCATTTGCATATCTTTCCACGGATCAAATTGAGTAAGTTTGAAATTGAGAAATATCAAGTGAAATGCAGAAAACAAATTTAAAGACTAGGTGTAGTTCACCTTCAACATGGGCCCTTGAAATTTAACCACCCTCTACAAAGAAAGTGATACATATTTTATTATAAAGAGATTATTCCATAGTGATTAACAAAATAATAAATAATTTACTTTAAATGTACACAAAATTGGTGGTGGGTATAAAAGATTCGGCACAGCCGAATATAGTGCTCTTACTTGTTAATATTCGAATGGTCAGTAATTACAAAAATTTTAATTATCTTGCTAAAAATAAGCAACCCTTTCCAATGTCTTTAGTTCAGATATTTACAATAGGATGGGCGATATTTTTTTCTAAAAAAAAACAAAAAACAAAAAGCGAAATCTTGGCTTGAGCAGGTGTCATGTAATTGGTTGATTAATCCTATTATTTTTCTAAAAAAACATTTAACTAATTTGGACCTTAAGTAGTAATATTAGAGCTGTGTCAATTAACACCCAATTTCGTGTAGTTTTTCCACAGGTTTTTCGTTAATAATCATATGTCACTGTGCCTTATTTCCCCTCATTTACACACTTATCCTTGTACATTACTTGCATTCCTCTTTATTTTCTTTACATATTGGCATTCTACAGTTGAGGCACATGAAATTATTCTTTAACTTTTTCTTCTCTTTTTAATTCATATAAATGTATCTTAAGGGCTTTACAAAAATCATTTTGTTGTTATTAAAGCTATCAAAATGGGCTGCTGCCACTGCTTCAAAGACTGCTGCAGCAATGGTTTTCTGCACGGGTGCATACACATACATAATTGTTACAGTGAATAACAATACCAAGAAATATCAAGAAAGGTTATTTTTAATAAGACATTTTAATAAGGAGCAATAACACTTTGAATTGTAATGTTTTTTGAACATTTATTAATTTTAGAAGTATTTACGTGGTTTAAAAAAAAAACATATTTTTCAGTATAATGCCTTTAGAAAATAACTTCAAAATTTACAGATAAATCTAAATAAACATTTTCGAATTTACTTCTGAAATATATTTCCTTAAGCAGGATGGTCTCCAGGGGGAAGGAGAATAGAAAATTTGCTGGTCCCAGAAAAACTATTTGATAATTAATAATTTTAGCTTTTATAAAACTAAAAATTTTAATATATTAATAAAAAAATTCCCATCTCCCTCAAATACGTTAGCTGCATCCCTGGCAACTTTAAGTAAGTTGACTTTCAATAAAACAATATTTGACTCTTTTACCTCTCATAGTTTAAGAATAAAAAAAATTTTCTTTACACACACGTACGTACAAATTAAATCATACAAGTCATGGTCATTTTCTTAGCTACATCTACACACACAAAAATGAGTGCTTGCAGCAATAAACAAAGTACATGCATAAGTAAAAGTGAATTTTTATACAACATTAATACTCACCTTAAAATTGCACATTTTTAAAATGACCCTTTTTTGTGTTGCTGTTGTAATAGTATTTTGTGTCCTACCGGGGTTTTACATCAAAATACATACTACAATTGTACTTATGGTTTCAAGTAGCCCGTTTGATGCACACAGAAAACAAACACATACCCACACCTAAATGCATCCTACATGTACACGAATATTACAAAGTACGTGGGCATAAAAATATGCAACCACGCAGTTTTTGCGACAGATATTTTTGGTTCTTGTTCTTAATCAGTATTTTAAGGAATTAAGCAACAATTTTCAATAAAGTTTTAAAATTTAAAAATAAATACATTTTATTGTAGATAATTTTTGATAAGTTGCATTGTTATATCTATAATTATGTAAATGCTGAGAAAATTAACATATCAGTACTGTTTTTTATTTTCGCAAGGTGGAATGATTTTAATGATGTCAGAAATTTACTGTGTGAGATGCTTTCAAGACAAAAAGTAAAAGAAACTTAAGACTGTATAAAATGTTCGCAAAAATTGTTCACCAAAGGCCTTTTGTTCACTCATATCATCAACAATTCAATTACTAATGGACGAAGCACACCGTTTTCATTTTTTTCCAAAATGCTAAGCCTTTTGCACAGAGTATACAGAAACATATATTAACATCGCTCCGTCCTGGTTTAAAGAAACTGAAAATTAGTCGCACTTCTCTAAAAGTTTTTTTTTGTTTTTGCTGATCCAGCTGTTCCTTTTTTTAATGCAAGATTAAAATTTTAATTGGTTCCAATATTTATATTTCCTATTTAATCTTATTAAATTCTCTTTTTGGGTTTTTTCACATTTTAATTATCGTTTGCATATGAATAGTGCTCCCAGGCAATCATCTATAGGCTTCTGATAATTCTGCCGCTAATTGGGCGTCTCTATATTGCTTAGGAGCTTATGACACTAAATATATTTACCAAATATATATATTTTTTTTAAATGTTTGCCTATAACTTTGCCGATTAGTGGGCGTTTTGTTATGGATATCTCGAAAGACATATCATGTTTACAAAAAGTAACAAACGCGGCAATTGATTATTTGAGAGGTTTTAAGGGTGAAAATGTGGAAAAAAAGAGGCAGTCGTATTTGTATGGTCATATCTTAGAACATATGGGCCAACTCTGATGGATTTCAATAGATTAATATCACAGGCGGTTTCTTATAAAAGTTGTAAACAACCCAGGCATATCCAGACTGATGGACATTGCCTAATCTCTTGGCACTACAGCTTAAGGGTATTAAAATTAAAATATTTTGAAACATGATAAGCCTCTGACGATGTGTTTCTTTATTTATAAGTTTGGTCTTAAGTAAACGACGTATTAGTGGGGAAATCGAATGATTTTTACTATTTTTTTTTTCTGGGTATTATTTTCTTGGTTTAGATTGAATGATGCCTTAACTGGTTGAGCTCAAGCAAACTTAATTTACAATTGATCTAATAATCAAGTATAAGCAAGTCAGTGGACATTTTCAGTTTCCGGATTGATACTTACCCAAGCAATAACTAGAATATTTTGTATAACATGTATTAAGATGAAGATTATATTAAGATTCTATCGTTTGATTTAGTTTTTTTTTAACTCAAAAACTACTTTCGTCACAACTGCAGAATTCAGAGTAATCCCCATTTTATGTGTATTTGTATATGGGTATTTGTTCTTCGATTTTCACAATCATTTATTAGGCACTTTGTATACTTGATAACATATCGTTATACTTATTATGGCTGCTATTTCATTTGCAGTATTTTTCCTACCTACTGCCTCTTAATGTTATTTTGTTATTATAGTCATGATGATGCCTTAATATTGCTTTGCTTGACTGGTCGTACATTTTGCTATACACACAAGTTAATAGCAAAATTCACCGATATTAATTTTTTCATATCACTGCCGCCTTCCAGCCATCACTATGTTATTTGCTATTCGACTTTATATGATGAGTCGTAATGATAACGAGCATTGCCTTTTAACAGAAGTATAAAGGACTCTTAAAAATTATGGAGAATTTTTTGAAATTTTGTTTTACCCTTTTTACCCCCCAAAAAAAAAAAAAATATGAAACTGTAAAATTCCGGTAAAGTACGGAAAGGCAACAGAATAAAAATAAAAAGTTATTGGAAGACGTTACAGAATTTAATTACAAAATGATGATACAACTTGTTATGAAAGCACATGAAATTCAATGGAAATTTTAATATATCACAAAAAATACGAATAAATGTTTCATAAATGATAAAGGCAGAGAAATAAATTAATTACACAAGCAATTGTGTGTAAGTAAATGCTAGATGTTATGATTTCATACAATTACATACTTCAAAGTTAGCCCTAATTTTTCTGCATGTTAATATCATGACAATAATTCTAGTGAAATTCAATATCATGTTTATTATATTACGATGTATTCGTATTAGTTCATTCACACGTACAAATGTAGGGTTGTCCAAAAACCTTGAAAAAAGTAACTAGTATGAGCCTAGAAGTAAATATTTTAGTTTTTTTTTTTTAACTTCAGGTTAGTTAGATTAAATTTCTACATAGATCAGACTATTGGTTTTAGAATTATATATCCATAGAATCTCAACTTGTTCATTTGTTAGTTTAAATACTAGTTATTGTTAGATAGTGGTGAAGAACATAATTAACTTTTAACCCTCATCATACCGACATAGAAACTTACAAATCCTACCAACATGTGTCTTTAAGACACATACATACAAATTAAAAGAAAAAAGCATAAGACAATTACAAATTAGTTTATGTTAAGTAATTTTTTATTGAATACATTCTTTACAATTTAAAACTTTTGTAGCATGCTCATTGCAGACATTATTTTTACATATTTGGCAGCATTGCTTTATTATACGACTTATTTTTGGATCGCACATATAGCATCTTTTACGTTTATTTGTTGTAGAAGTGGTTGTACTTGGTGTTTTTCCTTCTTGAAGAACTTTTTCCATGCATTGAACTATAGGACGTTGTAATTTATTTCTTGACCTTTGATGTATTTGGGGGGCAATAAGTCCTTCGGCAACTTCTCGTAAAAAGAGTTTTCGAGCTTTTTTTGCTTGTTTTGCTTTCCATGATGGATGTAAATTTTTCCAAATAATATATGCTGCAATTGCACAAACATCAATTAAATTGGAAAAGAACGTAAATGGCCACCTGTTTGATTTTCTCCGGCAAGTAAAACTATGTGCAAGTTGGTCCAAAGTGTCAACTGCTCCTTTAGTTCGATTGTAATGTAAATTTACCTCCGATTTGTTCTTATTTTGTGAGTCGCAGTGGGTGTCAGTGCATTGTAGAGAGTAAAAGAACTGCTCTATTCGGTTTAGGGACATAAAATACCAAAGTTTTATTATTGGTAAAACCAAACAAATTTGTTTCAGCTTGCCTTTTTCTGTTTGGCAAAAATGATGAAGGAACACAGCGCTTATTTTTCTTTAGAGTGCCCGTTATTGTCAAACCTTTAGCCAATAAGTTATTCGCAAGTTCCAAACTCGTAAAATAATTATCACATGTTATATTTCGGCCTGTGTTTTCATAGGGTTGAACTAACTCCTCCACAACTCTTTAGCCCAAACCAAAACCCCTCTGGTTGTTTATTTTGCCTAAGTAAGGTATTGCGTTGAGTGGGTAGGCTGTTTTGCGGTCACATACCCACCAAATTTTTAGTCCATACTTATCTGGTTTACTAGGCATATATTGGCGGAAAGAACACCTTCCACGAAACGGAACAAGCTGCTCATCGACATTAAGGTTGTCACCAGGAGTGTAAAATTTTTTTAGATTTTTATTGACAATTTCAAATAAATCCCTTACAGGTGCCAGTTTATCCTTTTGCTGTCGAATGCTTCTAGTGCTTTTGTCGTCAAACCGCAAATTTTTGGAAATTTCCATTAAACGATTTCGACTCATAGTAGCCCGAAAAATTGGGCAACCATATCGCGAACTCCAAAACTCAGCAATCTCTGTGTTTGCTTCTTTTTTTGTCCCCGCTGTAATCAAAAGTCCAACATAGGCTCTTATTTCTGTTACATTTGTTGGACGCCAGGCATTCTGATTTGTAGTCACTGCATACAAATTGGAAAATTTTACAATTGAATCAAAAATTTCGTCATTCAAATATAGCTCGATTGCCTCTAAAGGGTCTTCAATTTGTTTTCCTGGTGGCAAGTTAACTTTGTTCAATGGGCACTGAATTATATTTCGAGCAGGAATACGCCTTTGAGGTTTCGGAATAGAATACCACTGAGTTCCGTCCTTACCAACAAATATTTCACCATATTCCTCACCTGCATCTTCCTCAATATCCGAAATAGTATCAGACATCTCGGAAGCATCATCTTCAATATTTTCATTATTTTGACTATCTTCGATATCAGATTCCAAAAACATATCCTCGTCTTCTATATCAACAACCGTATCTTCATCAATTTCTTCCGCGGCTAGTCGGATTTCCTCTTCTGTAAGTCGCTTTGGCATATTTTTTTATAAAATGAACTTGCACATCAATACTCTACAAAATCTAACCGCAACTAATTTGTTGTTTTTCAACATTCAGTATCAGGTGATTATTGATTTCAATAAAAGGGAATTCCCCAAATTTAATATAGTGATATGAAAATATGCAATTTGTATAAATATATATGAAAGATAGTTGCTGCTAAACAAATATAAATTCTGTAACATATATGACAGATAGTTGCTTTTGTTCTAAATTTGCGCATTCTACTAAATTCTTTGTATGTGTCTTTGAGACACATGTTGGTAGTTTATGTTACATTTTTTTTATTTTGGCTTATAAAAAATAGAGGAATTTAATATTTATCAACTTTGTTTTGTGAAATTATACTAAACAGATGTAAAATAAAAGTCATGAAATTTGGTGTCAATATGTAACAAAGTTTCGTTGTTTTATTGAATCAAACATCAAAATGTGTCTCACAGACACATGTTGGTAAGATTAGGGTTAATAGACATTTTAACCATTTTTTTTTTTATTAAAAATATAAAATGAAAATTTTTTACTAAATATGTAAAAGAATGCCACTAGATATTCTCTATTTTAAGTTTCGTAATACTGGACTCATTTTTAAGAATTTTACTTAACATCTTTCAAAATTGTAAGCTGCAGTGCCTAGAATTCTTGTAACAATGTTGGGCTTGTGTTCAAGGATTTTCTCCGACTTATTAAAATATTATAATTTCTTTAAATAACCACAAAGAAAATAATCGCTTGCTGAACGATCTGACGAACGCACTGTCCTATTACTTTTCGAATCTCTAAAATTTTTGGCTCTCCAAAAATTTGACTTTGAAGTGCAAATGTGTTTCAAGCAGTGTAGGAATCCAGCTATACCAAACCTCAAGTGTGTTTCCAAGAACAGGAGCCAAATTACGGCATTTGATCACGATAGAGTTCGCTATGCTTCAGGTATAGAGATTCTAATAAGAATTTTCAAATTGCGATCACATTCGAATGACGTAATTTACACCCAGGACATAAACCAATGCCATTCTTTATTAATGGTTACAGTACTTTTATATTTAATTTCGAAGAAGTAACCCCCAATAATATTTTCAGATGTAATGCCACACCGTCCGCTATACCTAATAGAATACACTTAGCGCTGATGAATAGCTCTTGGACTTGCAGAACCCCATATTCTACAGTTTAGCTTATTAGCAAAGCTATTAATAAAAAAAATAAGCTTCACCACTTATAATCAGCTTTTCAATTAAGTTGATATCATTTCTGGCCAACTATTTAGATGTTGCCGGTGACTAAGTAGCAGATTTTAGTTCTTGCAATACCCAGCAAAATCTTTACTTACCTAGTAAGTTAGCAAGTAATATTGGAGACACACATAAACTAGTTACTCTTCGACCGAATAACTACTTAATTTTGTTTGAGTTGTCCCAGAAATCATGACCATCGCTTACAAATGAACTTACAAAAAGGAATAAAATAAGTAGTTACCAATAAAGCTAAATTATAGCTGGATATTTTTATACTGTTGCAATATAAAAAAATATAAAAATTATAATATTGGGCATATTAAAATACTTATGAAGTTAATTTAAAGTTCACTTTTTAAAAAAATATATAAAAGGTATTTATGAAGGTCATAACCAAAAGGCATTACTCAGTACTTTAAAATAATGATGTTGGTAACGACCCCTCATTGCTATGTAATATGTGAAGTAATGACAACCTATTACACAATTTAAAAAAGATTTTGCTGGGTAATTGCATCCTATATGGGATTAATAAAGGGTCCACCAAATAACTTTATTTTTTTTTAATTGCTCTAAAAAAAAGTGTAGCTTCGGCTGTGTGGCACGTAGCGCGGTCCTGTTGAAACCAAATATTCCCAATATCCTCCTCTTCAATTTTTGTGAACAAAAACTCGTTCAACATTCCCCGATAACGATCGCCATTGACTATGGCCACTACTTGCTCATTTTATAAGAAAAATGCCCCAATTATGCGTCTGGACCAAAATCCGCATTAAACACTGACTCGTTTTCGGTGTATCGGCTTTTCAATGTATGCGTGAGGGTTTTCTGTGCCCCGTATGCGACAATTGTGCTTGTTTACATACCCGCCAAGATCAAAATGAGCTTCATCTGAAACGATGATCTTTTTTTTGTCAAAATCGGCCAAAGTAATGACACAATATTTTTCAGCGTTGTTCAAGGGTAAACACAACCATAAAATTAATTATCTGTCAAACCAGACATGAGCTAAGTGTTACCAATCACGAAATAAGCACTAGATGAAAAAAAAAATCGTTAGATGGTAGACCCTTTAGTAAAATTTTTTGTCCTTTGACTTTATGGCGTTTGAGCCATTCTGAACTTAGCAAAATGCTTTCTGGTAGATGTTTTTGGTGTTTTATTATCACTTTGCTCTACACCTTCAATATTTTCCGTAGTGTAAATTAGACGTGATCTAACGGCTTAGGTTAAAGTTCTTACGTTTCCATGTTCATGGTGATAAGCATGCTTCAGAGGAAAAATTTTATACATTAAAATGTCGACGATATACATTTTGCGTTAAAATAATTGAAAATAGTTTTACTTTGCTCTACATGTTCAAAAAATTCTTCAGTGCGAATTAAACGGTGTCTACCGATATGGCAAAAATAATTGATCGTTGATATAAATAATAAAATTAGCAATTCTAGCTCTTTGTTAAGTTGTGATTTTCTTCATTAATTTTTCTCCAGATGTTATTGATATTAACTAAAAAAAAAGAAATAAACGAGATGGTAATTAAGGTTTTCGTACTCCATGATGTCTTGCCCAGTCTTTTAAGTTTTAAGTTGTTAATTAATTAATTAATTAGCTTAAAAATAAATAAGATTGCTGTTCAACTCGATATAGAATTATATCTAAAATATTTTTTAAATATAGATAGATCATCATATATATTAAATATGATGATCTACGAAGTAAGTCGAAATATTGGAATAAAATAAATAAAGAAATTTAAAATCTTTTCTTTAAAAATAAAACAACAAAATTGAATTTTTATGACCTAAAGCCAAACAAAAATCTACAAAAAAATGTATAAACAACAGAAAAGGCCAACAATACTCATTTAACAGTTTTTGTAAATGTTAAAAATTAGTAGAGATATTTTCAAAACATAAAACATTTTAACTACACAACCTTAAATCTTTTTCTCTTTTAATTATCACTAAGTAAAATGTGTATTTCAAATACAACTCTGTACTAATGTAATTTAAAAATTCTATTTCAAAATTCATATAAATATATAGTTGCATATCAACATATAAAGTACCCATCATATTTCCGTTCTCTTCCATATTTATGCAATTCCTGATAATTTATTATTGTGAAGAAGAGTAATATTTAGTTTGCTTTTAACAATCTATGAATGTTTCTGATGTTCAATATTGGAAATCTATTTAAAATTCATAGAAAATCGAAATTTTTATCAATTTTTTTATTTCTTCACATATACGCACATACACACACACACACTCACACCTACATATGAATATCTCAATTGCAATGCAGACAGTCCGAAGGACGAACAAAAAAAAAACACACACATTTATCTGTAGTAAGTGAATATGTAAAAATAGAAACAAATTTTATAAATTGTCTGTTTTGGCTACCATATCGAAATAGTTATAATATTTCAGGGCTGGCCAATACTCCCTTACACTCATACTCAGTTACATAAATAAATTGGTTTTTTCATACCTATTGAGGTGTACAAAAATATGTATATACATATTTATGTAAATACTTGGGTGTATGGTAAAAGCTTAACGAACATTATATTTTATTGCTATCATTTTTATTATTTTTTTTTTTGGTTCTTTTCTATTCCAAACTGTATACAAATTTGCTAAAATTGCTTTTTCCATTCGTTACGTTTTCATAACTTTTGCCTGGATGGTTTGAGTTCAAATGTTAGTGGGCATGATGGACTTTGGATTTTAAATTGTTGCAGAGAGTCGAATGGTGCCAATACGATTGCTACACGCAAAGAAAAAACATGGTTGTGGTAGTCATAACCTAAGAGAAAAATACTATGACTAAATTGTATGATTGTGGTTAAAACATATAATGGTTGTTAGGTATCATTATAATGCAATAATTATATATATGACTACAGTTTTAATCGACAACCTTTGCTATTTTCTGTTGCAAATTATTGTCTTTTGCTGTAACATACTCATATTGATTGTACTTACCTTTTTAATTGCAATTTTTATTTAAATATTTGTTTACGTTTTCTTGTTGAGTTTTTTGCAATTTTTTCAAAATTCTTGTGTGTTTTTTATTGACGTCTCAAACTTTTAAAATAATAAAAAAATTTTCAGCGAGAAGAAGAACAGTTGTAATCAAATTATTGTTAAAAAATCATAGACTGATTGATTTGTAATCATACTGTTGTCCCACCTATTATTTAATGTTTACTTGTAATTTTAAATTCTTTTCAATAAAGGGTCCGCCACCTAACGTTTTTTTTTCAACTAATGCTTATTTCGTGAACGGTAACAATTAGCTCATGTCTGATTTGAAAGATAATCAGTTTTATCCTTCCGCTGAAGTAATATGGTTGTGTATATGCTTGAACAACGCTGGGAAATATTGCGACATTACTTTGGCCGATTTTGTCAAAAAAAACATCTTTTCAGATGAAGCTCATTTTGATCTTCGCGGGTATGTAAACAAGCAAAATTTTCGCACGTGGGGCACAGAAAACCCGCACGCACACATTGAAAAGCCGTTACACCCAAAACGAGTCGCTGTTTGATGCGGATTTTGGTCCAGAGCCATAAGTGGGCCATGGCGATCGTTATCGGGCCATGTTGAACGAATTTTTGTTCACAAGAATTTAAGAGGAGGATATTGGCAACATTTGTTTTCAACAGGACGGCGCTACGTGCCACACAGCCGAAGCTACACTTTTTATAACATTTTCAAAAAAAAAAAGTTATTTGGCGGACCCTTTATAATGTTATTTTTGTCATAAAAATTTTTTTAAATCATACTATTTTTGAATGACAACCATTTTGAAATTTTTACGAAAAATAAACATTAAATGATACAATTCAAGTAAATGCTTAATTATTGTGACAAAATTCATGATGAAATAAAATAAAAATAACTATTTCTAGATTTTGAAAACCAAATATTGTTTTAGAGAATATAATATGACCGTAGTGATCATGTTGTAACTATGGTTTTTCTTTGCGTGTACAAGTAAATGGGACTTATCATAAATCTTGTAAGTGTATTACAAACAAAATCACACTCCATGGTGTGTTAACAATTTTAAATACTAAGAAAATGTACATTTGTATAGTTGTACATTAAAAAGTATATAAAATAAAGTATCCTGGCTTATTTTTAAATATTTTTTTAAATATTTAAACTTTAAACTTTGGTGTAACTTCTAGTAGTGCGATTTACATACTTTACTTTCAACGATCCGACAATTGACCAATTCCTCGACATGAATTGTTGACTAAACTAACGATTATTGGATTCTCTTAATGCTTTTGTACGATGTCCGTCAATGGTTACAATCAAGTGGCGTCTGTGTCACTAAATATATTTGCCATCGACAGTCACGACTTATTCATGAATAAAATACACACAAAAATTATTGGCGCTACTAAAACCCATTATTGTCGATATTTATTTGCCTACATAACTGATTGCTAGAAAAATTTATATCACAGCAGTTACGATCCATGTTGCTATCAAGTCGTTTGTTTATTATTTGACCACTTGTGTCAAATCTTCACACCATATAACACAAGGATGGCACATTTTTAATTCACATTTTTTTATACCCTTTAATATGGGTAGCAAAACAAATAACATATCACAGCATAATTAACAATCAAATTTAAATTAAATATAGCCAGCACCACAGATGGCAATAAAAACTTTCAAATTTTTTGTAAACTAAATAAATATTTTCTTAAATGTATTGCATTTTTTTGTGATGTTGGCTACACTTTGATCTAGAAATGAATAAATATTTTTATACAATACAAATACAATTTGTGTATCTTTATATAGATGCTAATAAATATTTGTATGTTCTCATTTACGCACATCAATTTATTTTGTACTCGTATTGAAACCTTCAATGATATTTTTATAGGTTTCCAATAGTTTGCTCGTTTGGTTTGGGTTGACAAACACACTCAATTTTAAATATATATGTATATCACCATTTTCATAAATTTTTTAATACAGTTATAACAGCTACCGTTATAGCAATTATTGTTAATGTTGAAAAAAAAAATAAAATAAAATACAATTGCACAAGTGTATTCATATTTGTATGGAAAGAAGTTTAACTTCTGCATATAATAGCACCACAATACAAAATATTTTTGCTTGCAAAATATAAAAAAAAGTTTAAAAATTTTTCAAATTTACAGAAGCAAATTCATGATAAAACATACATTTTTGTTATGCCAGTATCAGCAGTGTCACTGTTGTCCATGTTATTGGGTATTGGTTACTGGTTTTATTAGTTGCACTCACCCACAACTTTTTACACATAAATTTATTTTTTTATATTCTCATTTTTCACTTTACACATGTATACATTTATTAATGAATTTTATAGTCATACCTGAATGCTCTCTAGCCATTTACCACCTGCACGTCCACTCAAAGCTTATGTGGCTAAGTGTGTTTGTGTGCTTCTTTGACTTGATTGCAATTATTATGGGTTTTGGTTCTCTGATATTGCCAACCGTAATTAATACTAATTTCTTGCTTCTTTTTTTTCAATTTATGTTTGTGTTTTTATATGAATATGCTTTTATTAGTATTAATTGTTTTTTTATTTTTTATGTCAGCTTTGTTCTTTTAAATATAAAAATATATTGCTGTCATACCGATTGACTCACTGTTGGTTATACACACTTGGTATCTGGGAAGAGGGAGGTGGCGTTTCTTTTAAATTGTTACAATTTTTTATTTGCCACTGTCATCATTGTCAACTTGCTAAAAACTTGGTATCTGGGAAGAGGGAGGTGGCGTTTATTTTAAATTGTTACAATTTTTTATTTGCCACTGTCATCATTGTCTACTTGCTAAAAATTTTAACACATTTATTTTATTGCTCTCACGTACAGTTTTTTTTGTTTTGCTAAAAAAAAGTGCGGTTTTACAAAATTTACTTAAATAAGATTTTTTTAAATTTATTACAATTTGTTTTTTTTTTTGTTCAAATAAAATTGAGAGTTGTTTTATAGATGACAGCATTAGCTGAAGTCATATTTGACACTAGCAAAATTATGTAGCATTTTACCTGTTAAAAAATTATCTTATAAAGAAAGATTTAATATAAACTAAGTGACCGATTTCGATCAACCGCTTTCTTTTTCGAAGGTCAATGGAAAAATATACAAATTAAGTTTATGTTTTTATGTTGTTAAAAAAATTCTTAAAAGATATACACTGTATTTTAGTTACATTTTTTATTACTTTTTAATTGATTAAAATACTTAAGCATAGTTCTTTACTGTATACAAGATCATTAGGAAAATTACAATTTTATAAAAAAAACATAGAATTTACAATTTACGATAAAAACTACTTATATAGCAATTAAAATAGAAGCCATTCGAGATGGTATGAACTTATTACTGAATAATATTCTATGTAATAATAGCAGAACATTATGGAGTTTTTGCTATTGCTATTATATTTAGGACAACCTTTTTTAGTACATGTAGGCTTTGCTTTGGTCTAGATCTACTATCAACACATTAAAACATGTTTCGAAAGTTCTATTTTCGTTTTAATTTCTTTATTTTATTTTGATTCAGTTTTGTTTTAATTCAACATTGTCTTATTTCAGTTTTTTTCTATTTTTTAAGTTTTTGTTCTTAAAGAAAAATTAATATATTAAGAAGTATGTATTTTATAATCAGAGAGTAATATACACACACCATTTTATATACACCTAGCCGTGCTTCGCTACGTATCAGAAATTCGTTATAGCCTATTTTAAGGAGAGTAAAGCTACGTTTTTACCTTTTTCCTATTGCTATCCCTCTCAAAGATAAATGCTGTTCAATAAAGTACCAAAATTCAGTTTTTACCCGTTTTATCATCTTAGAGCTCAAAATTTCCAAAAAGTACCAGACACCTATTCAAATATTTTTAACAGGCTCTTTGGTCCTTTCTGAATTTTTTCTGACATCTTTATTAAGCCCGGAGATAATAAGTTACCGATTTTACCCTTTTTTCCCTAAACCCCACGAAGGATTTTGTGCAAACTTCACATAAACCATCTACTAAATAGTCCGAACAAAAAGGTAATCCCTCTTGAAATATAAGCTTTGAACTATGTAATAGATGATGATCTATGGAAAATAAATTATATTAACTTTTTTTTTGATAATAATGATTTAGATATTTTAAATGTCATAAAAAATATTAAATAAAGGTTACTAGTAACATATAAAATAAAAACCACACGATATAAATGCAGTTATAAAAGGACTAGCAAATACTTTAAACTAAATTTCCATCTAACCAAATCACGAGGGTGTCGACATATTGTAAGCTTAAGTATATAAATATATTGTTTTTATTTCTTCGAGCTAAAGAAAACTTTTTTTATAAAAATTATTATTTTATTCCGATATTTCGCTACCACATTGGGTAGCTTCTTCAGGGAAAGTTTTTACAATTTATAACAATTAACAATTAAAATATAAAAACTGTACGAAAACAAATTTTTTTTTTAAATTTTTTTTTGAAAAAAAATTTGTTGATGAGCAACTTTATCCCTTTCGTGGTGGCACAGGATTTACTTAGTATATTCCTTCAAAACCTGCGAAATATGAAAGTACCGTTTTCGTCTGTGACAACTTTTTTACAAGTTACAATTTGGCCTCTCTTTGATGTTGGACATTAGTTTCGATTGAATTTTCTAATCACCGAGGAAGAGAAGTAGAATCTTAAGTCTTTGGACTTAGTAACAACATTAGTATGTGCTCATATATCCCGAAAAAAAAACATATCGGTTGTGCTACATCTCATTATAATACCGAGGTTGGAAGTGAAAAAAAAGCCAGTAATGATACTGGATTATAATAAAAGCAGAGGTGGAGTTAACAATAGGATAAATGTCTGTACGAATATATGACAAAGAGGAGAACAAATAGATGAACCTTAAAATTTTTTATAATACATATTATTGATGTTTGCAGCTTCTGTTATCTATATGGAGAATAATCCCAGCCTCAAATCATCAACGAGCCGAAGAAGACTGTTTCTTCAAAATTTAAGTACACAGTTACCTATAAAACTCATTAAATTATGGGACATTGAATGCATGTTGGGCCAACCAGTAAAGTCTTATAATGTTACTGAACCAGAACGTGTTTAAGAAGAACGTGACGCTTCTGGCACAAAAAATGCACAGAGGAAATTTCTACATGTGTGAAAAGAGGAGATCAATAAGAAAATCCTGCGAGGAATGTAAAAAACCAATTTGTGTTCAGCATTCGGAGGATATAACATTTTGTCAATATTCAAGTCGATACCTTATCAGATAGCGAAAATATGTTGAACGAAATATGAAAAACTTACCCAGGTAGGTGGTTGTAGACATAAGGGTTATTCCTTTTTATACCCACCACCAAAAAAATGGTGAGGGTATAATCATTTAGTCATTCCGTTTGTAGCACATCGAAATATCCATTTTAGACCCCACAAAGTATATACATATATTCTGAATCGTGCTTTGATTTTATAACGATCTAGCTTTGTCCATCCATCTGTCCGTCAGTAGAAAGCACGATAGAGGTCGGGCCGAAAAAGGGTGCTCAAAATTTGCCAATATATTTCTTATACACAAGGATTGTTTAGTATTGAAAATGGGCTAAATCGGAATACTAGGAAGAGAGTCATAGCTCGCAATGCAAGAGGAGGTCGAAAAAACCGTGTCCTGCCAACAACGAATAAAATGTAATTGTGTCCAAACGCATTAGTAGATTTATGCCACTCAAAAAATTATTTGGGTGATTAACAAGCTGTCTTATCATATCATATTGTCATACGGTTCTAAAATTTTACAATGGTTTAAAAATGTTGTTGTTGCTTTTCAAACAAAAAGTGTCTTAAACCTGTTCTAAAGCGGCTAAGCCGGCTTAGCCAAGCCGCAATAGTTTTTGTAAGCCGTCGCCGTTCATTGTATAATTTTATCGGACCGACATCCAAATTTAAGCGCAGTTGCTAATTTTTGATAACAAATCACTGGTGGCGTCAAATAAGATCGGCTAAGGACTCTGCTGTTTTTGTTTATCAAACAAAATTTAATTTTTTTGTGATTTATTTACTTGAGTCTGCCATTACAACATCTGAAATGTACTTTTCGCACAAACTGGCTACTGTTTTGTTTTTTTTTCACTTGCTTTTGGCATTATGAAAGAAAATATTTATTTTTATAATTGTTTTGCATCAGCTGATTTAAATTTAAAATAGCACACTTAATTATGTGGGGTTGTTCACAACAGTCTTAATTTTTCATGCTATTATTATAGGACATATGATTTTATGACACTACTGTGAATCCCCAATTGTGTTTTTTTTTTGGCATTTCTGCGAGGAATGTAAAAAACCAATTTGTGTTCAGCATTCGGAGGATATAACATTTTGTCAATATTCAAGTCGATACCTTATCAGATAGCGAAAATATGTTGAACGAAATATGAAAAACTTACCCAGGTAGGTGGTTGTAGACATAAGGGTTATTCCTTTTTATACCCACCACCAAAAAAATGGTGAGGGTATAATCATTTAGTCATTCCGTTTGTAGCACATCGAAATATCCATTTTAGACCCCACAAAGTATATACATATATTCTGAATCGTGCTTTGATTTTATAACGATCTAGCTTTGTCCATCCATCTGTCCGTCAGTAGAAAGCACGATAGAGGTCGGGCCGAAAAAGGGTGCTCAAAATTTGCCAATATATTTCTTATACACAAGGTTTGTTTAGTATTGAAAATGGGCTAAATCGGAATACTAGGAAGAGAGTCATAGCTCGCAATGCAAGAGGAGGTCGAAAAAACCGTGTCCTGCCAACAACGAATAAAATGTAATTGTGTCCAAACGCATTAGTAGATTTATGCCACTCAAAAAATTATTTGGGTGATTAACAAGCTGTCTTATCATATCATATTGTCATACGGTTCTAAAATTTTACAATGGTTTAAAAATGTTGTTGTTGCTTTTCAAACAAAAAGTGTCTTAAAATAATAGAACTTTGTACGCTATGTTTATTGTACTGTCGTATTAAATAAGCAGAGACCTGTTCTAAGCGGCTAAGCCGGCTTAGCCAAGCCGCAATAGTTTTTGTAAGCCGTCGCCGTTTATTGTATAATTTTGTCGGGCCGACATCCAAATTTAAGCGCAGTTGCTAATTTTTGATAACAAATCAATGGTGGCGTCAAATAAGATCGGCTAAGGACTATGCTGTTTTTGTTTATCAAACAAAATTTAATTTTTTTGTGATTTATTTACTTGAGTCTGCTATTACAACATCTAAAATGTACTTTTCGTACAAACTGGCTATTATTTTTTTTTTTTTTCACTTGTTTTTGGCATTATGAAAGAAAATATTTATTTTTATAATTGTTTTGCATCAGCTGATTTAAATTCAAAATAGCACACTTAATTATGTGGGGTTGTTCACAACAGTCTTAATTTTTCATGCTATTATTATAGGACATATGATCTTATGACACTACTGTGAATCCCCCAATTGTGTTTTTTTTTTTTTTTTTTTTTCATTTCTCCTGATTTTCTGTAGTAATACGTATACACTACTTGAAAGTAAATACATGCTTGTGACACGTAGGCTAAAAGGGCTCGACAAGTATTTTGATCGTGTCTAGTCCCCTTAAGACCAAAGTATTATAAAACACTAATTCCTTTGAAAACTTTTATGTTTTTTTTATTTTTGACACATTAAAAAAACTGAAATCTGCAAAAATCTGGAACATCTACATGCAATTTTTTTTTATTCCTTTAATATTTAATTTCACTACAAATTCCGTGGTTCAGTCTAACTTTACTATTTCCTTATTTTGTAAATGTATGAGTTTCATTTCATTCAATCTCTCTTCAACTTAATAATAAATAAATAGAAACGTGAAAAAAAGTATATTTTTTGTGTTAAGTTTTTCTCTTCATATAATTTGAACAAGCATTCGTGAGTTGTTGTAAGCAATAAACAAGAAAAATTGTTGCAAAGAAAGTAACACATGTACATATATCTTGTATGATTGTCTGTATGTTGTTGTAAATTAATATAAAAAGTGCTGTAATTTGTTGCCCTTTTTGTTTGTGTATCTGTGTTCTTTTGATATACGAGCTGGAATTCACTTCCTACAACACACACATACATATATTCTAGTACATATTTTATTCTACTTTTGGCTACAATTTCTCTTCATTTTATTTAATGACATTTTTAATACTTTTTGTTTTCTTTTTTGTTTATCATTCCCTTTAAGGGAGAGGAGTAAAAGGAAATGTCTCCTAACACGTTTGCAATGGTTGGTGTATTGAATTACACGTTAACAAAAGGTTGAAGTGAAATGAATTTGTGCCAAAGACAAAATAAATAGAGTAAGAAATAAAAGGGAAAAACTAGTAAAAAAAAATGTGTGGAATCCTTAAGGAATTGTAGGGTAAAGGAAAGATGAATTCTTTACATATTTTTGAAATGTTTTTGAAGTTTTCAAATTACATTTGACACAAGTGTATTTAACTTTTTCTTTTTTTCTTTTGTTCTTTTAGCTGTTTGTGAAATATTTTTTTTTTTATTAGTTGAGAACATTAAGTTCATTTGGCTTTTTTTAATCTGCATTTTACACAAACAACTTCAATGGTTATTTGGTTATAGCAATCATCATAAAACTCTTAATTTTTTGTTCAATTTTCTTATTCTTTGTCTATATAAAATTCCGTATAAGCGGTCGCATAAAAACAATATTCTTTTCATTTTTTTTCACTTATTTAACTCATACAAGTGTTAGTAAATGGTCTCGTTTACTGTCACTCGTTTAAAAGAAATTTTATGTTAAACAAACTTATAACTTATTATAATAAAATAATCCGATAAGTGTCCCTTATTTCATTTATTTTATATATATTTTGCCATTTATAATTTTCACACTTCTGTTACAGTTATTTTCGTTTTCGACTTTTTATTGTCTCTGTGCATAAAACTTTAAGCATTTTCCTATTTGTCACATTATTCTATTCCCAAAAGTATGACAATAAAAAGTTGTTGGTTTTGGTTACAGTTTTATTCATATTTTTTCTAACGATGTAACAATGATAAATAAATAAGGCAAATATTTAGAGTATCGTGAAAGTATTAGGAAACTTTGAAGAAAATATAACAAAGGGTTTATCAATAAGAGATGGTAGAATTGTTTGTAGCATTAATATGGTTTTGGTGGCTTCTGTACAATCTGTTATTTTTTATTTATTAGGCAATGATGAATTTCCATGTAAGCTTGCAAGATACAGCTTGACCTTAAGCCTTTACTTTTAATAAAAACAATTTTATTTTGGAAATAATTGTTTGAGTACAATCGTAAATGGGCATCACGAGTTTGTTGCCTAGATCATATGTTTCAATTATATTTTATAAAGTCGTAGATCAGTTCCAAAAATATTTTTTTTACCAATTGCCTAAAAATGAATATGGCAGGTAATCGCTTTCATTTAAGAGTAATCAATGAGGCTAGAATAATCAAATATTTGCCTTAAGTAAAACCGGTTTTGGAATATTTCAAAAAACCTCCATATAAAAAAAAATGTTTCCGGTCTTCTTACACTTAAACCCGTTTCTTATATTAAACAAAATTGTATCAAAAAAAAAAAGTTTATTCAATATTAAGAAAAAATTAAAAAATTTGTCTTTAAAATTTAAATAGATTCATAAAGCATATACGGCCTTGGACTTGCAACTTTTAGGTCAACAAGTAAGACTAATTGATATATTTGGCTGTGCAAAATCTAATAATACCCTAAATGACCTCATCCTTGCTTAGGCTAGATTGCAGATTTATTTTTACACGTCAATTTTCTCTATTTTATCTGCGATTTTGATTTTTTACATAGTTCACTGTGCTCTGCCTGTCCAGTTCTTTCAAGTGGTATCCATATGGTTGGGTTAAAAAAATACCAGCCATTTTGTTTTGGACATCATCTCAGATTATACACTTCTTCATAATTAACTATTTTACTGTTTGAGTCATTTGTTTTTATAACAATATTGAGGGACTCAAGGGCGCACAGTTTTAAATTATAGATTTGACCCATATATACATTTATTTTACGCTATTTTGTAGTGGGCTTAAAATTGTTTGAAAGTGTATCAGATTGCGCCCATCAAGTCCTTTTATTTTGTTACTGAGTCTCTAGGTTGTCTTAAAGATATAAAAATTCGATTTTCTTTTTAAAATCTTAGGAAATGCACCAAATCAGTTACATTTTGATGGTCATATCTCTTAGTTTATCAAAGGTATAATTTCCAAGGCCTCTAAACCGGAGTCACTAGTATGTCCAAAAGTTATTATTAATAGACTTAAAAGACTCGATACACTTAAAAGATTTGAAAGAAAATTAGTTTTATCCTTTCGCTGAATGAATATGGTTGTGTATACGCTTGAACAACGCTGGAAAATATTGCGACATTACTTTGGCCGATTTTGCCAAAAAAATCATCTTTTCAGATGAAGCTCATTTTGATCTTGGCGGGTATGTAAACAAGCAAAATTGTCGCATACATTGAAAAGCCGATACACCCAAAACGAGTGACTGTTTGGTGCGGATTTTGGTCTAGAGACATAATTGGGCCATTTTTCTTCGAAAATAAGCAAGAAGTGGCCGTAGTCAATGGCGATCGTTATTGGGCCATGTTGTATGAGTTTTTATTCACATAAATTGAAGGGGTATTGACAACATTTGGTTTTAACAGAACGGCGCTACGTGCCACACAGCCGAAGCTAAACTTTTTTAATAGCATTTTCAAAAAAAAAAAGTTATTTGGCGGACCCTTTCTTTATCCAAAATTCTAACTTTTATCTCTAGAAACAAATCGTATTGTTAATGGTAACTGATTTTACGATTAAAAAGTATTGATTTTAATTGTAAAAATATGGGAAAAAACAGAGACAGTCGTGTTAATTTGTTCTCGTCTTAGAAACATACAAGGCTATTGCATTTCCAAATATTTAAAAATGTCAATATGTTTGTGAAACAACGTTTTTTTAACCAAAACACGGAGAGACCGACATTGTGCAATTGATTCCCTATTTTAAAGCACCAAACTATTTTAAACACACCAGCAAGGAAAAAATACTTTGAAACAGCAATATGTTCCACATAAAATAAGAAATGCTACACAAATTTCTTAAGTAATTGGCGAATAGTTGAATATTGAATAATCTCAAATTAAAGAAAAAAAGCTTAAAAAATTAATTTAATTAATTAAATAAAAATTATGTAAAAATAAAACACATTTTCGGTTTACTCCGTTTTACTTGGTTTTGACAACCACCAGACAAAAATTTTTTGGATACATAACACCGTGAGATGTCAAGAGGATCATCTGAACGGTGTCATCTCCCATAAATAATTTATACAATATTAAAGTCTATGAAATGAAAAAAGCATTTCATTATTAATTCACACATTTTTTTCATTAAAATTTTTGCAAGCAAAAATTACAACTTTTGAAAACCCCCTTAAGAACACAACTGATTAATGAAGTTTTTCGTTTTTTTTTTATTTATAAACACCGCATACCATTAGCAAAGAAAAAAAAATATTTTTCAAACTTTGAAATCACATTTAAATTTTTTTTAACAAATATTTTTTATAATTAAAGCAGCTAAATGGCTAAATACATTTGATCGCTAACAAGAAGTCTTATGAAATGTACACTGCCATCTTTAGTTTGTGGCGTCAGTAGCAGGCAATAGAAACTATTAAATGCAATACTATGTTTGCATAAACACTAAATTCGTTACATTACTTAAGAAATGCATTGTCCCAGAGTAAGAGCTGTAGAGTTATCTACAAAGAATCATTTGTTTTGTTGCTCAGGCCTGTGATTCCCAAATTGTGTACATCATTAGTGAGTCAGAAAAAAACTTTTATTAAGTAAAATAAAACTTGAACCGTTTAATATATAAATTTTCAAAAGAAGAATTTATTCAAATATTTCACGAATTTACCTCAAATGAAGTGGTTAGTGGTTAAAGCAGAGCTGATGCAACTATAACCATACAAGACAGGTTATTGTACCATACTTATGGACAACATTTTTGTCGAATTAAGGTGACTTGCCATAACGCCATAGCATACCAATTGAATTTTGGTCTTTTAAGAAAATTTAGTTTTATTAAAATTTAGTATATTTAAAAAATCATTCATTTAAAAATCAATTTCTCACAAAATATTTCATGGGCCATATTAAGACTTTTGTTACAAAAAATTTTTTAATAAATAATTATATTAATTAAATTTTAAATTATCTTGCGCTTGAAGGAATTTTACAGAAGCATAATTCTCCATATGTTTAAAGTTTAAGAAATTCTGTCTCGAACCTACGAGTTTTTATTCGGGTGCATTCGAAGGAGAGGAAAAATATTGTTGCATAACGTAATAATGCAAAACCATCAACCACAGTACCAAAGGGTATTAACAAACGAATAAACATACGCATAAACTCAAGCAGACATATACATACACATACCAACTCCTATATTCTCAAATGCAAGTATAAAGATAAACATAAATTGCATCCCAATTGCATAAATAGTAGTGGTAGAATACACGCAACAAACATTATTCATACACATACTTTAACGCAGTTAAGCATATTAAATGAACAGACACATACAAGTTATGTGTGTATGAGTGTACAAGACAAACAAGTAATAAAATGTGTTCAACACGAAATTATTCTGTACTTGTTACAGTGTTTTGTTGAGTGTATTAAAACAATATTTTATACATACGTAAACTGTTATGTGGTAGCACCTAGTGTTGTGAAGAAAACTTGCTGATAGCCTGCAGCAATTGTTGGACATAAACTGCTACTAAAATTATACTTTTTATTGTTTATTTAATTTCTTTGCTTAAAACTAAGAAAACAATGTAATTTATTTTTAACTTATTTTTGTTTTTATATCCGTGTGGTTTGAATATGTACGTACATTTGGATGTGCATTTTAATGGACTTAAATTACATTGTAGATTTAATGACTAAAGGTAGAAGAGCGATTTATCCTTTTCTTAGTTTCTCTAAAAATTACCTAAATACAACTTTGCTAAATTAAATATATATCAGAAAAATAGTCAAACTATTTGCATATTTAACACATAAAAACCAGATTCGTTGTGGCAGTCGACAGTGGCTGGTTATTTTGCCAGAAACTCAACCACAATTTTCGTCAGTTTTTGGCATTCGTTGCCGGTGCTGACGTTAATTAAACCATGTTAATGCCTGCTATGTTTAAAATTAAAATTGGGAAAAAAAAATAAAAACAAAAGTGACCATTTGAAACTATAATTCAAAAATTTCTTTATTTATTCTTTTTTTGAATTAGCTCTAACTACTTCCGAAATAGATCTGTATTCATTTAGAATATATACAAATAATTACAACTAAATACATTCACGTCAAACTTATAGTTGACATTAGAGTTGAATAGGCTTAATGTCGTATATTTTGACTGGCCGCCTAAATTGGCCCTCTAATATTTTAATGATAAAAATGGCTTGCTTGATTCGGTTTGTTTGTAAAATATGCAATTCAAATGCTTCAAGACATATTGCCCAAACTGGTAGTATAAATATATATAATTTGAAATAACATCAAGGCATTTGGGTACCTGAACATGGTTTATATTTGTATTTGACCATTGAAAGTATATTTTTTTGAAGTAAGTCAGTAGGTCTGAATAAATAAATGAAAGCATGTTTTAAATAAAACCTTAAGCAATTTATTTGATAAAAATAGAAGACTAAAAACCGAGCACTATATTCGCCTGTGTCGAATTTTTGATACCCACCACAAAATTTGTGTAATTTTATAGCTCATAGAATAATCTCTTCATATTAAAATATGTATCCCTTTCATTATGTATCATAGATTTGCTTGTAATTTATTTTCATAAATTCAGTCTTACAATTAAACTTTTAGTAGAAACGATACAATGTTGAATTTTTAAGGAAAGTGAAGAGCAAAATTCGGTAGCCTCAGGTTATTACAAAATAATATTAGCCCTGTGTAGGCAAGGCAACGTCTACTTTTCAAATAATATAAATAATGTTTGAATTTCACTTAGATAATTTATTATAGATTCCTTTTTTCCGATTTTTTTCCATATAGAAATAATTTAAAATAAAGCAATATATGGGAAGTAGGTGTTAAAGTGAGCGTGACAACTTAATCGTTTGGAATTAAACTTATATTGACGAGAAAGGTATGTCCATGAAATATCGTTATCATGCATCTAATTCCATCGCCCTTATGAGCTTTATGATTTGATTAATTGTAAACAGTTTCAAAAGTAGGCGTGTCAAAATAATTGTTCCTAATGAACTTAACTAAGATACTTTTTTTGCATAAAATTCTTTATTCTTTCACAATATTTTTCAATCGAGAGATTACTTGATTTTAAGGCAACAGATTATATGGGAGGTAGGCCCTTCCTCGCACTTATATAACATTGATTTGAAAGCTATATATGCGCAATTTCATCATCATCATACATGAGAAGTGATCGTTGAAGTAGGCGTGTTTCCGCTAATACATCCAACTTGGTTATTTCCATGTAGAGTCTTTTATTCCGCCAAAATCCTTTTTCATAGAGAAATGACATTTAGTTAAAATAAAACGTCATTTTCCGTTATTACAAATCTATTGAACAAAAAGTAAGGTGTGCAAAATTTCAGAATCATATTTATTACGTTTTAAATATTAAATAAACCGAAGTAGCGGTCTAAATTTTCGTACATTTTGATCTATAACTTCGTTGGTTATGTATAGATTTGTGCAATTTCAGGAAATATACTTGCGAAATTCTATCGCTCTGTGTCAATGTGTTTAGACACAATCATCGCATTTCATTTTATGAAGGAAAGACATTTTTTTTCTACCTACTCTTACATTTCAATATATAACTCCCTTAAAAATATCGCAATTTAGCCCATTTTCGATACCAAATTTTTCTTATGTTAAAAATTATTTTATACCCCTAACTTTTTTGATTCATGTTCTATCGTGCCTTCAACAGATGGACAGACATAGCCACGACTCAGAAAATATATACTCTATGAGGTGTAGAACAGATGTTTCGATGTGCTACAAATGGAATGACAAAATAATACTATTTTATTGTGGTGGGTATAAAAATTTAATAAATAATAAAACATACCAAATTTTAGTGCAGATCCTTGGAGCTGCTTGTACGGACTGAACGATTAATAGAATATTCATTGCAATTTTGCTTGTAACCGCCGAAATAAGCTTTACAAGTTAGTCTTTCTTCGCACATAGTTGTGAGCACAAATGACAAATTCCTAACAAAAAGTATCGTACAAACCCTTTGGTCCTTGGTTTGTAAACTTGATATATTTATGCGATAATATTTTTTATAATTCAATTATATTGCGGATCTCACCATTAAACGACTTTTTTTTTAATTTTTAACACGCTGCCATGTTTCTTTCTGCCACAAGTTAATGCTTTTTAATATTTTGAAAATGTTCAAACACGATTACATTGATATTTCGTATTAAATTTCATTACATATAAATAATAAAAAATAAAAATGGTGCTCTATCTAAAGCATTAAACAATAGTATCCACGTCTTGATCTTAATGCATATTCATTCAATTATTTATCCATATTACTACGAAAATGGAATTCGTATATATAATAGCAGTTCACATGAATAGGGCTCTTTTCAGATGTTGGAAACAACTACTTTTGTGGATTTGATAGTGAATCTGATGGCGAAAATAACTCGTTTGTGGAAATGCCACAGATTGCCTGAAAATTAAAAATATATCCAATTCAACGCCCTCAATAATGGTATCACATAAAAGGTTTCCACCAATAGGATACAGCGAACTACAAAAAGTTAAAATCCAATTCAAGCCGTTCGAAACAAAATGGGATAGACCAAATTAAGGTTTTTTTCCCTTCAACCCGGTTAGCTAACCATGTAAGAATTCGACATCAAAGATGACATTAAACAAAAAATAATAATTTTTGAACCATACCGAAGAGTGTCTGGTTCTATATGATCAAAGCTTTTGCTTGTGACAAAGACATAAAAAATGTCTTTATATACTTATTCTACAATATTTTTAACCCTTTCGGGTCTACTGGAACAATACGTCCCTGCAATTTTCAAACATTCGTATTTTCTTTATTTTCAATGCATTTGCTTATCTAAATAGACCCGAAAACATATTTAAGTATCCAATTTGAAATTTAAACAAAAAATGAGGGTATATGTCAGCGTACGTACCCATGCTAGTTGATAAAGAATTTCATAACATCGTTTAAATTTGAACAGTTCTAATCGATAATTTGCTAAAAGTTCTCCCAAAAGATTCAGAATTTACTAAAACTGTTTTGTTTTTTATAAAAAAGGATTTGATTAATTAGATTAATGTTTGGTGGTGTTTTGTGACCAAAAAATTCAAGTTATAATTGATTTTGTAAAATTGGGATATATAGTCCTAACACGTTGTTAACGTGGGATTAATTGTCCCAATACATATTATAGATGCCAAAAAGAAAACTAACTTGTGAAGATCTTGAGCGTATTGTGTGCAAAAAGTTAGACCCTGATATTGATTTTGAGAATTCTGGGAGTGAGTATTTGATTGAGAGTTCCTTTGTGAACTCGATGGAAAAAATTACCAGCGGTTGCCAATTTTCCAGTGGGAAAATGTAAAAAGCTCACTGACATTTCGAAAGACTATTACATCTGTCACAGTGAGAGTTCTTTTCAGTCTATAGACGAATGCATGGTAAAATTCAACCATTAAGCAATCAAACGTGGAATAAAAATTTGGATGCGATGTGACTCAAAGAAAGGAAAAAAGTGTTTTGCAGTCCAATGTCGCTACCCTGGGAGAAAAAGTCGTTTCCAAATTGGTTTTATCTATTAGTGAGTAAGATGTATGTTTAGCTTTTGACATCTTCCAATTGTCATATGCCTGCGCTTGTAGACATTGATACAAAGCAAAAGGCTGGCTCGAAAAAATCTAAGTGTCATAAAAGTATTAGCGACTATAACAGAATTATGGGTAGAGCTGAGTTAGGCAGAAAACAACTGTTTATAATTTTGGCCGCAATTTACAAAAATTTGTTGATCTTAAGCATGGTAAATTCGTGGATTGCTTGCACTGAATATAAGAAGCATAAGTTATCGTTGAAAGACTTTTTGGTTCGTCTTGCTGAAGGTATGATATTCAAAGCGAATTAAAGGCAAGAAAATGCCACGTCGTCAGGGGGGAGAACTCCCAAGCGTTCAATAACTGATAGCCTTCATGTTGGAGCTCACTTGCCAGTAGAACAAGAGAAACGTTGTCTGCAATCGTTCACTTGGTATTGAAAAGCGCGAAAACATGATATGCTCAGGCTGCAATAATGCTTT
The DNA here is from genome assembly GCA_941918925.1 of Phyto melanocephala. Classification (NCBI taxonomy): domain Eukaryota; kingdom Metazoa; phylum Arthropoda; class Insecta; order Diptera; family Rhinophoridae; genus Phyto; species Phyto melanocephala. Next base: position 58,071,241 of record OW799234.1, on the reverse strand, counting down.
GCGATACAAAAGTTTTGGACCCTTTCACAACTTAAATTCGTAAATACATTATACCAATAATAAAATAGCACAAATAAAAATTATTAATTTTATTTTAATGTTATTTAGTAAATCAATACAAACAAGTAAGAGCACTATATTCGGCTGTGCCGAATCTTTTATACCCACCACCAATTTTGTGTACATTTAAAGCACAATAATTATTATTTTGTTAATCGCTTGGAATAATCTCTTTATAATAAAATATACATCTCTTTCTTTGTAGAGGGTGGTTAAATTTTAAATTTAAAACAGAGGCCGAATTACGGCACTTGAACGTGATCGAAATTTGAAAACTCTTATTAGAATCTATATACTTAAAGCATACTCGATCGTTCGAGTAAAATTTTGATCGATATCGAATGCCGTAATTCGGCCCCAGGTCTGTATAAAATGTTAGAACATCTATGAATGCCTTCTAAATTCGTTAAATGAGAAGCATTGCTGTTTATCGCGATAGTACATACATAATTGAACCATACAAATATTATCATTAAGAAAGAAATGATAATAATTTCCTAAATAATTTGTGTTTTATTCAAAATCAACATCGGCCCTTAAAATTTAACCACCCTTTATAACTTGGATATGCTGGTAAAATGTTTTCGTAAATTAAGTGTTTCAGTGCAAATGGGCGTTAAAGTAAGCGTGTCAATAAAATTTCTGCTAATAAATACAACTTAGATATTTCAATATAGTCCTTAATTCTTCCAAAATATTTATTCATTGAGGAATTATATGAATTTGAAATAAAGCATTATATAGGATGTGGGCGTAAGAGTGGGCGTGTCACCTAAATTTTCTGGCATAACAATAACATTGACTAGAAGGATTTCCGTAGCAAATTTTATCATCATACCTCTAATTTTGTCGGTTTTATAAATTTAAATTTCATTAACAGTAAATAACGTGAAAAGTGAGCGTTATAGTAGGTGTGTCGAAGTTATTTATGCTAATAAATACAACTTAGATATTTCAATAAAGTCCTTTATTATTCGATTTATAGAGAAATTATAAGAATTTGAGAGAAAACGTTGTATGGGAGGTTGGCGTGTCACATTTATTTTCCGTCAGAAGAAAGCCTTTGACCAAAAAGCAATTCCTGCAAAATTTCAGAATCGTAGATCTAAATTTGTCACTCTTATTAGGTTTAAAATTTTTAACATATTGGAAAATACACTGCGCGGTATAAATTTTCGTACATTTTGATCTCTAACTCCCTTCCTAATACATGCATTTAGGCAATTTTTCTTTCTTCCTTATACTCCGATTTAGCCAATTTTCTATTCCAAACAAACCTTGTGTATAAGACATATTCTGGCAAAATTTGAACCCACTAGCTTTTTCGATGGGACCTCTATCGTGCTTTTAACAGACGGACAGACGGACGGACATAGCTATATCGTCATCAAATAAAACCCCGATTAAGAATATACATACCATTTTTTTGGTGGCGGATATAAAAACTCAAATACTTCAAAAAAACACTTTACAAAAAAATTTGTTTAGCTCTTTTACTCAAATTTTGCAAAAAATATTTGACCTTGTGTCACAAAAATTGGTCTGCTGATCACGGTCGGATCGTAACGGGTATAAAATGGGGTATAGGGGTATAGAGGAGAGTTTTATCTACTAAATGGTGCTAATTTCTTTTTGTTATCTTATGTTTTCTAGAAGTTATGGTGTATTAAAAAAAGGAATTTAGGAAAATTTAGACCTAAAGATAAAAAAAAAATTATTTCTAAACATTATAAACAATTTATTTTCATGTATTAATGGCTAACAAATTTTAAAATTATACAAAACTTATTTCGTTTGAAAATCTTCTAAAAGTAAAATGTTATAGAACTTTAAAAATCAAAATCTTACTAATAAATTTCCTGTTTTAGCAAAATGCTGAGCATGTCTATTTTGAATCACCCTGTGGCCCTTAAAATTTAACCACCCTTTACAAAAAAATAGATAGATAAAAAAAAATTTGTTAAAATATGTATTTTAAATATTCAAATACTTATTTTAAATCTACTGATGCACATTTTTTTTTAATATTTTTAAATCTTAAACCTCATAAGACTGTGTGTACAACTATATGTTAAGTTGGGCACAAATCATTACTATAGTTAATTTTTGTCAACAAACTTCGGTCATTTTCGTTTTCACAAACCCCTATAAAATTCCTTTGTAGTTTGTGCAAAAAAATGTTACTAGAGTCATCTAGTGTTCTACGTGATGTTTAGCAAAGACATCATCCTCAGTGTTTGCAAAATGTAGTGGCGCCTTCAACAGATGTCGCCATCTGCAATGAATAAATGCTAATGAATATGACTAATATATTTTTATAAAAATTTAAAAAAAAAGTGGGCGTGGCACATTTATTTTCCGTTATAACGAAGACTTTGACCAAAAAACCATGTTTGCAAAATTTCAGAACCGTACATATAGTTTTGTCAGTTTTATTACGTTTTAAACTTCAAATATACACTGAGCGGTATAAATTTTCGTACATTTTGACCTATAACTCCTTTTCTAATGCACAGATTTAAGCAATTTTTGGGGAGAAATATTCTTTTGACTCGAGAAATATATATTCGAAGTTTCATGACTCTACGTTTATGCGTTTGGACACAATTCCTTTTTTTTCGATGTTTGAAGGACACGGTTTTTTCGACCTATTCTTGCTTTACGAGCTATAACTCTCTTTCTAATATTCCGATTTAGCCCATTTTCAATACCAAACAAACCTTGTCTATTAGAAAGATTCTGGCAAAATTTGAGCCCTTTAGCTTTTTCGGTGCGACCTCTATCGTGCTTTCAACAGACGGACAGACGGACAGACGGACGGACATAGCTAGATCGTCATCAAATCAAACCCCGATTCAGAATATATATACTTTGTGGGGTCTAAAATGGATATTTCGATGTGTTACAAACGGAATGACAAAATGAATATACCCCCACCATTTTTTTGGTGGCGGGTATAAAAACCAGTGGGCGTGGAGCATTCACAAAGTGCGTTGTATGGGGACAGGGAATTTGTTAAAATATAAAAATCCTTTAATATTTTTTTTATATATTTTAAATCAAATCGCATATCACGAACACGTATTCGGGCATAATGACCCAAGAAAAAAGATTATTAGGATCGTATGTCCCACTTATTGGAATTATATGTCCCACGATAAAAGGACGAATTCAGGATATTTGAGTATGCAGAACGTAATTTTTATCTCTTAGAGTATATAAAAATTTTAAATATATTTATGTTTGTTTTCTATGTTACTTTCATTTAGATACACGAGTACCTTGCAGCGCAATAGCTGAGTTTTATTGTCGAACAGTTTTACTTCAAGTGCCTGCAAAATTAGCTCTTATCACAATTTAAGAATAATTTTCTTAGTCGATATCAGGTGGTCTCTATATTTCGGAAGTACTACATTTATACAAAAATTAGATTTCTTGGTTTGCCACCATGACGCTTATCATTTGGTAAAACGTGCCTCTTAAAACATGAATATTTCTTATTGTTAAATGTATTTCTTCTAACTCAACACCTTTCTTCATCACTTTTTTGGTAGCATAGAAATTTAATGCCGCTATGTGGGTGGTATCGCCTTAATTTTCCAGCGATCTGTTGCATGTTATGACTTTATCGTCAAAAATTCCTTTGAGCAAACTTCAGTAATTTTTTTATTTCATTCTTAAACAACGGGTGCTTAAGAGGAAAATCTGAAAAAATTTTTCTTTTTAAAACACACTTGACTATAATATATTTTGTTCCTTTTTCAACCTCTTTTTATCTATTTTATTTGTCTTATTTTTTTTTTTTTTTTTTTGTTAAGCCTGTTAAACGTTTAACTATTAAGCAAATTAATACGGTGCATGGATAATACTTGTGGCATATCAAATACAAAAAGGATAAAGGAAAACTAGAGGAATATTAAAGTGAACATTTTTTTTTTATAACTTTATGATGAAGAAAACACTTCATTAAAGAATCTGTGAGAAAATTTCAGTTTGCGTTTGTGTGTGTTTTTTTATTGCACTTAGTAAAAATGAGCACCGCTGTGCCTTGATGAGATGGAGTTACTATTAAGAAGATTTAAAAAGTTTTATTTTTTTTTTTCTCAGCAACATTTTAGATAACTAAGTGCGGAATTAAAAATGGAATAAAGATAGAAACTACTATTAAGCCATAAATCTTTTTCCTTATAAAAATACAAAAAAAAATGTTTAGAAGAGAGTAAACAGTACTTAAGAACTTTTTTACAACAAAAATAAAACGGAACTTTTAAATAAATCTTTAATATAACTCCAAATTTTATATCTTAAAACATATTGAGAATACCAAACAAATTTAACCAAAATATTCAAAACTAAGATATTTATTAAATAATATTTATGGAATTGAACCAACTAAAGGGCGGTTCAGCTAAAACGAATTATAAATATTGTAAATAAAGCAAAGATTTTTCATAGAATTGCTTTAATAATTTTTAGTATGATCAATAGGTCTAAGAGAACTAAGTTCGAAACAATATATTGGCAAAATGATTGCCACGACTTCGCTAGCATACTTCTTTTGGATCGACCGTATTTTCACTGACACTGAGGCATGCTTGCGGTTCAGTCGTTAAAGGTTCGAATTATCTCATCTTGAATTCTTCTTGGCTTATTGACGAGCACTTAAAGAAACAAATCCAATGGTGTCGTGGCAGCCAACTTACATCGCCAAGATACCACGGAAATTTAATTTATTGCATTAAAGAGTCATTGCTTCACTTGCTGTTTGACAATGGCAACTTCCAGCTGGAACCACTTATTGTCCTAGTCTATGTCCTCAATTTTTGGCCACAATAAGTCAGTTATCAATCATCTCTTGATATCGAACACAATTTACGGTAAACAATGACCTCAGTTTCGAAGAAGTACGGCTCGATGACACCGTTAGCTCATAAACATTACCAAAAGCTTACACTTTGTAGATGTATCGGCCCTTCAACAATTGATCAGGGATTCTCATTTGCCCAAATGCGGCAATTCTGCCTGTTAACGAATCCACTGAGGTGAAAGTATGCTGACCAAAAAAATCATGATTTTCAAAAAATGCACTTTCTTTTTGGACGTCCATTTTCGTAAAAAAAAATCCTTAAACTCTGGTTAACTACGTGACTCTCTATGGTTGAATTTGTCAAACACTTAAGCAAAGTTAACTGTTAAATTTAGTAGGGCAATAAACTTGACATTAAAGTATAACTTGAAATAGGCATCTTGCATTAAGGTTGGACCACCCTTTTTATGTTACAGTAAAATTCGTATAGAAGTTTTCTCTCTATCTTCTCTATATATAAAAGTGAAACTCTGTGTGTGCATGTGTGTTAGCTATAGACTCCGAAACTGTAAAACCGATCGGACTCAAACTTTGGCAAGTGGTTGTACACATTCCAGGGAGTGTTTATGGGTGGCAAAAAGTGGGCGGTGCCGATTGTTCTGAAACTTGGCACACATATTGAGCTGTCACGACTATATAATTTCGTAATTGGAAAAGTGGGCAGGGCCACGCCCATAAAAAAGTTATAATTTTGAGGTACTTGCTCTGGACCGATTTTTTGTGAAACTTTGCACACATATCGAATTGTCATGACTATACAGTTTCGTGATTAGAAAAGTAGGCAGTGCCACGTTCATTTAAAAAAGTTATAGTTTTTAGGTTTTTGCACTTGATATTAAATTTAAATTCAGAATGCATTTTTATTCATTAAGGGGCGTAGCAACGCACGCCGGGCTTTTCTAGTATTTTTATATTCGTCAAGCATTCCCTTCAGTTTCATACATTCCCAAAAACATATCTTTTTAAATTGTATTCCCAATTCAGTTTCATACATTCCCAAAAACATATCTTTTTAAATTGTATTCCCAATATTATATTAATTATGTACTCAACTCACATTTCAGCCAATCTTTAGCATTTAAAATGCCGCCTAATAAATTCTCCCAGTTAGCGAACAACTTTATGACTTAAATCTTGGCGTCTGTTTAAAAATTTGAAGTAGCAATCAAGAGTAATTGCTGCTTAAATAAAATTTCTTTCAAATGCTGTATAAACGACAATATTTGCACAGCATAGCACATGTTTAGTAACAAAATTATAACTCAAATCAAAAGCAGTTTAAAAAGAAAACTTTGTTTTAGTTTCCATTATACTCGTCATTTGATTTTTGTCTGTTTCTGAATGTTTCTGGTGGTTGTTTGAAAATCGGAAAAAAAAGTTTTGTTTTGCAAGTACAAGTCTATTTATGTAGATGTGTGCGTATATAAGTATGTGCAATGCTGAATATGAACTTAATTAAAAAACTGTCAAATACAAATCCACCATTTAGTTATAACAAAAGTGAAAAAAATCAATAAATTTGGCTTTTTAACCGAATCAAAAGAAGTGGAGATACTGTGCAAAAAAATAATTTTTTGTATATAAGTTTATGTATATGTAACGAAATCAGACAGCTTTGAACAGGTGTTAATTTTTAGTTTTGAGGTCAGCCTAGAAATTTTCAAAGTATATGGATTTTAAATAATATTTTATATTAAAGTAAAAGCGACCTTTAAAATCGTAGTTATTTAATCATTACTTTAACTGCACTTTGGTTAGTGCCACTGTTATACATACATTTAACCATTATGGTATTAATGGTCATGAAAAGGGGCATAAAATACATGCATACTTCCAAAAAAAAAAAAAATAATAATAGGCATGTCAGCCATAATAAAACATTAATATCAAAAAAAAAATACATAAAAACTTTATAAGGCATCTATGGTGATAATGTAATCTACTTATGATGAAATAATTTTAAATTACATTGAATTAAGTGTGATAAAATAATCATATATTAAACAATATACTTGTACACAAGTACACTTACAGTAAATATTTAAGTAACACACAGACACTTTCGAGACCACTTTGTGGTATGTGTGTAATTTTATGTGCTTGTAGCTTAATCGGAACCGCTTTTGGTAATTTTTCTTAATTTAAAATTTCAATAATCAAACAGAGCTTCGAGCTAACGTGATTCTCTCAATATTAAAGTATTTAACCCTTATGTGACTGACAAGGTACCCGGGTACCTATTACGTTTTGAAATTGAAATTTTTTTGTAGAAGTTAATAAGCTTCGTATTTGAAATCTCTTGAGAGCTTCTATCTTTTGGTATTTTATTAATTTTCATAGTTTTCAAAAGAATAAGTTTATTTAGAAAGACGTAAGATGTCAAAGTTCTTCCAACACCCTTAAGTATTCGACAAGGTACCCGGGTACCTCTATGCGTTTGTATAAAAAAATTCTTATACCAGAACTTGCTTTTTGTTTTAACATAGATAATATTGGCAGAAAGAAACAGAAATTTATTGACACATACTTATGGTCCAAAAAAATTTTAAATATTAATTTATTTACATGTTTGCAGGTTTATAAAAAAAGTATGTATGTATGTATATATAGGATATTATATACATTTATGTAAAAAATACAATATATATGTATTAAAAATTTGTTTTATTGATCGTCCTGTAAGCAATTTGTACATAATGGTCGATCGACCGAATGTGAGTTGCGAATTGGTATGAAACAATTGCTTCAAATTTTACGTGAAAGCAAATTGCTTCATACGAAGTTTTGAACAGATCATACAACTTCTCACTACATTGATACTGTCACTTTTATCCCTGAGTACTTTAGAGGTATCTGGCTTATCATTGGTTTCAATATGTTTGCCAAGTATAACTTCAATTGCTGTTCGAGTGTTAGTTTTTGCGATCACCTTTGAATTTTTAGCACGCTGTGTGTGGCAATTGGCAATTATTAACTTAAATCTTTTTAAAATTCTCTAGGGCTGTCAGATAAAGTATTGTGCTCCATACAACTAAAGTAAAATGCCAACGCTGCTACATCTGTAGCCTTAAAAAATAGGGATAATGACCAACGACTTGTTCTGCGCTTGCAAGTATATTTGCCTAACAACTTATCCATGTGGTGGACACCTCCTTTAGTTTTATTATAACAGATTGTAGTTTCTGGCTTAGCAGTCAAAGTGCTTTCAACATGGTACAAAACATTATTACAGACTTTTTCTTTTTTGTCACATACGATCACAAAGTCGCCTCTTTGCTAAATACGAAAATTGTAGAAAATACTTGTCTGATATATAATTTTAAATATGAAGTACAAATCTCAGAGTTAAGTAAGTTCTATCAAATAAGACTTTTCAATAAATACGTAATAACACAATAACAAGTTTTTATGTGCTTGCATATTGGCTGGTATGAAATGTTTGTTTTTTCTCACTGTTCCAACGAGGGGAAGATTTCATGAACTTAATGTATTTGTCAGTACAAGGGATGAAAAAAATTATCAGTTGTTACATTCCTTTCTGAGTTTTTGTAGGGACTTATAAGATCTAAAACCGTTCTTTCTCCTTCATTAGTCTGACGCTCACTTTCTGTGGGTTTCCCAGTACACAACTGGCCATGCAATAAGTAGGAGTTAAATGAATCGCAGGCCCAGAATATTTTTCTTGCAGCATTTTCTTTTAAAAAAATTATTAATTATCGATGTAGAATTATAATTAAACTCTTTAATTAAATTAAAGTATCTCGTTCTTGTAAATTAGTTTGAAGAAATTTTTGTTTTATATTAGATTTGTATTAAGGAACCCGGGTACCTTGTATTACAGGATATGTAGTTTTTTTTGTCAATCACATAAGGGTTAAAAGACGTCGTAGCATTCAGTTGTGACTTAGAATCTATTTCATTTTTAGAGTGTTTCTTTTTATGCTCTTATTTTAAGGCACTCACTGTATTAAAAATGTTGTCATATTTTTAGTAGGGTTTCTTACTTTTGGGAAAAGAAAAATAAAACTTTTTTGTTTAATAATAAAATGAAATAATTAAACGTTTATAAATTTATAGGACCTGTTTTTCTGTTTCATCTTTAACCTTTATATGCTCGTTAGTTTTCTTTAATATTAATTTCGATTAAAAATAGCATAAATAAGTTGCCACTAAAAAAGTTCAGCCCTATAGTACGAACGTTCTTTGATTCGCCGAGCACATCTCTCTTATAACTATTTTTCTTCCTTCAATTTTAGGCTAAAAGTTCAATGTGATAACGAAAAAAATATTAAGGAAAAATTAGTCATCCGATACTAGCTGAGTGGAATGCATTTTCGAAACCAGCTACGGTTTCATCATTAGCACTCTTTTGATCAGAACTACAGGTGTTGTGTGTAAATATCAACTATTTAACTTAGTAATGTATTGAAAATTTAAATATAGAATTATTTGTTCTAATTGATTTCATGTTATATCAGATACATATCATTGAGTTAGTAAGAAATTTACCAACATCTGTTTTTCCTGTATTCTTTTTTGCACGTCATTACCACAAGTTTTAACGTTTGCCTTTAGCTTAAGATGTCGCTAAAGCAATATATATGTCACATGCTTTAAACAAGATGGTATTAGTTTTAACAATGTTAATTTTTTACACCATGCCAATGTGTTTTTTTGTTGTGTTTTAATTTTTATGAACTTTTTCAATTTGTATTATATTTTTTTTAATTTTTATATTTTAGGCTATAAGTTCAATGTGATAACGACAAGAATATTCCTATTGTAACGCCTTGAAAATGTTAATTGTTGAATATAACACTTTCTTTATGAATAAAATATGGTAACATTTGACAACTTTAAAACAGGTTTGACATTAACTAAATAAGTGACAACCCTTTGGTTTTTTGGCGGACTGTCAATATAAAAGGCCACGCTGATTTTTTGTAACTCACATATAAATTGAATTGAAATATAACCTTGAATTTTATAGTTTAAAATCTTGTTTTTTTTTTTTTACTTTTGAGGAACTACTATATTACAACAGGTTATGGGCCCAGTCCCTCATTGGTAATAAATAGATTTTTTTTTTATGGCTGACGATCAAGAAGCAAGCAAATCTACAAGTAAAAGAGAAGAAAATTCTGCAATTGAAAATAATTTGGAGCATTCGTTTTTAAATTTAACAAGCAAGATGACGGAAGTAAGATCATATCATCTGCATCGTTTCAACGGGCAGAATTATCAGTTGTGGAGACGTCAAATGGAAATTTATATGACAGAAAACAAATTGAAGCCATATATTTTGGGAACAATACCTAGACCAAGTTCTGACAGTCAAGCATGGGATGATAAAGATGCTGAGGCACAGGCTTTTATAATGAGAGGTATTGAATTAGAACAACTTAAATATTTAACAGACTGCAATACATCAGCACAGATGTGGGCAAGATTAAAAACTGTACATGCCGAAAAGAGTGAACAGTCTGCTCAAGTTTTATTAGAAAAATTTATTAATTGCAAAATGGATGATGATGATGGCATTGTAAACTTTATAGCAAATGTGACATCGTTAGCACAACGTTTAAAAGATATGGACTTAGAGCAAAAAGAACCCATGGTTATTGCAAAAATTTTAAGTAGCTTGCCATCTAAATTCGATCATGTTAGAACTGCATGGTAAGCAGTCCCTCGCATCGAACAAAACATAGAGAGGTTAACAGACCACCTGGTTAATGAAGAATCTTTAATAAATTTGCGTTCCAATGAAGTCACAGAAAATAATAAAACTGCATATTCTGTGAGTAAACACAAAAACAGTAAACATTTCAATAAGAGAAATGGCAAATGCAATTATTGCCATAAACAAGGTCATTGGGCAAGAGAATGCTTTAAGAAGCAAAGAGACCAACAAAATAAATGCACGAATGAACGTAACTCTTTGGCTATAATAAGAGAATCTAATACGAAAGATAATGAACAAACATCAAACAACAGAATTTCACATTTATTTGTTTTACATTTAAATGATAAACAAAACAAATTTAAAAGTATATTTTATGCAGACTCTGGCGCAACAGATCACATGTGTTTCCAGAGGGAGTTGTATACAAAATTTGTGGAATATCAACATGGTACGTGTCAAGTAAAAGTTGGTGGTGGCCGTAAATTAAATGTTATTGGGGTGGGTGATATCGACGTGCAAGTAATAAACAGCGGTGGTAAAGAGGGTGTTATACATAATATCAAAGATGTTTTATTTATCCCAAAATTGGATAGAAATTTTATATCCGTGTCACGAGTAACTGAAAAAGGTATAAAAGTAGTTTTTGAAGAGGGCGCTGGTCGTGTTATATTTTCGAAAGGTGATGAAACTATTGTTGATGGAGTGCGTGAAAACAGATTGTATAAAATGAATTTAAAACCCGTAATAAATGCATCATTGAATACTGCGACAGCAGAGTCATTGATGGTTTGGCATGAGCGATTAGGACATGTAAACTTCAAAACGTTGCAAGAAATGAGTAACAAGTATGTTGTTGATGATTTAAAAATTGAAAGTATTTCAGCTGAAATTCCATTTTGCGAAGGATGCGCGTATGGCAAACAACACAGACAAAGCTTTCCAAAAGCCGGTGCTAAAAGAGCCAATAAACCAGGTGAAACTTTTCATGCAGATCTTTGTGGTAAAATGAGTGTATCTTCTATTGGCAAGTCTAATTATTTTTTGTTGTTAAAGGATGATTACTCCAGATATTGTTTTGTCTATTTTCTCAAGAATAAAACAGATGTTTTAGAAAGCTTAATGAAATTTTTTACAGAAGTACAAGCTGATGGTTACACAGTTAAGAGGCTGAGAACAGATGGCGGCTTGGAATTTTGTAATGACGAATTAAATAAGTTATTATTAAAACATAACATTAAACATGAAGTCACCACACCGAGAGCACCAGAACAGAACGGTTTTATAGAAAGACAAAATCGCACTATTGTGGAGAGTGCAAAAGCTATGCTACATAATCGAGAACTACAGTTAAACCTTTGGGCAGAGGCTACAAACACTGCAGTATACATTAAAAACCGAACAGCATCAGATGTCTTAAATGGTCGTACTCCTTACGAATTATGGTTTAACAGAAAACCAACAGTTGGTCACCTTAAGGTGTTTGGTAGTGAAGCTTTTGTACACATACCCAAAGAACAGCGCACAAAATGGGATAAAAATGCAACAAAAGGAATAATGGTTGGATACAATGATGACAGTAAAGCATATCGAATATATGATCCGTATAGTAAGAGAGTTTTTATCAGAAGAGACGTAAAATTCAATGAAAAACAACAGAGAATACATAATGTTTTTGATGTGAAAGAGAAAATAAATAACAAACAAAAAGATGAAACAGCTGACACAAACATTGAAAAAAGTCCTAAAATTTACAAAAATCCTAGGCATCCAATTCCACGCAGCCCATATAGCACAAGAAGTGGAGTAAACGTCCAAAAAACTAAATGTGATGAAATTGATTCCGAATTGTGCATAGCTGAATTGGAACCAACATCTTTAGAAGAAGCCTTAAATAATTCTGATTCAGAGAAATGGCTGGAAGCAATTCATGCTGAAATTGATTCCCTTAACAAAAACAAAACATGGAATTTAGTATCAAGAACAACAAGTATGAACGTATTGTCAAATCAGTGGGTTTTTAAACGTAAGTACAAATCAAGTGGTGAAATTGAAAAATACAAGGCGAGGTTAGTAGTTCGCGGATGTTTTCAAAAACAAGGCATTGACTACAATGAAATTTATTCCCCTGTTGTACGATACGAATCGGTAAGAACAATTTTATCAATAGCAGCAGCGCAAAATATGCATATTATACAATTTGATGTTAAGACCGCATTTTTGCATGGTAATATTGAAGAGAATATTTTTATGGAGCAACCATATGGGTTTGAAACAGACGAAAGAGTTTGTCATTTGCAAAAAGGTTTGTATGGATTAAAACAAGCCTCTCACCAGTGGAACAAAAGAATTGTTACTTTTCTCACAAAGTTTGGTTTTAAGCAATCATCAGCTGATTATTGTGTTTTTATTTACGTCACTGATACAACAACAATTTACCTAACTTTATATGTAGATGATGGCTTGATATGTGGAAATGATGACAATTTCATACAACATTTATTAAGATCTTTGCACAAAGAGTTCGAAATAACACACAAAGATGCAGAATTTTTCGTCGGTTTGCAGATTAATATTGATCAACAGAAAAGGAAATTAAAAATTTTTCAACATGTTTATACACAGAAGATTCTACAACGTTTTAATCATTTTAATTGTTCAACAGTAATGACGCCAGCTGAACCAGGTATGCAATTTTCACAACATAATGAAATAACAGAAACAAATGTACCGTATCGTGAAGCTATTGGATCATTGATGTATTTAATGGTATGTACCCGACCTGATATTGCTTTTATTGTTGGAGTTTTAAGTAGATTTGTTGAAAATCCTTCTAATGCCCATTGGCAGGGTGTGAAGCGCATTTTTAAGTACCTAAAAGGTACTGAAAATCGTGGTATTTCTTTTGATATAGGTTCTGGTTCAGAACAACTTATTATGTATTGTGACTCGGACTGGGCTGGTGATATCACAACAAGACGCAGTACCACAGGTTGGATTGGTTTCATTAATGGCGGTCCCATTTCTTGGAGTTCTAGAAAACAAACCGTAACAGCAACTTCAACCACAGAAGCTGAATTTGTAGCCCTATGTTCAGCAACAAAAGCCGTAAAATATTTAAGAAAATTAACAGCAGATATTAACATAAAGCAAACCGCAGCTACGCCAATAATGTGTGACAACCAAAGAGCAATTACTCTTGTTAAAAGTCCTGAATCATCAAAAAGAACAAAACATATTGATATTCAATATTTTTATACTTGTGATGTTCAACGTGAAGGTGATATTGATGTACAATATGTGGAAACTTCTAAACAACTTGCTGATATTTTAACAAAGGCCCTATCGAAGGATAAATTTAATAAATTAATAAAATATTTTGCTTTTGAAGATTAGTATTCTTTAAGAAAGTGAGAGGGAGTGTTGAATATAACACTTTCTTTATGAATAAAATATGGTAACATTTGACAACTTTAAAACAGGTTTGACATTCACTAAATAAGTGACAGCCCTTTGGTTTTTTGGCGGACTGTCAATATAAAAGGCCACGCTGATTTTTTGTAACTCACATATAAATTGAATTGAAATATAACCTTGAATTTTATAGTTTAAAATCTTGTTTTTTTTTTTACTTTTGAGGAACTACTATATTACAACATTAATATTTCGTAAAGTGTAAGTTGCTGAGTTGCTATTCCATCAAGAGCGATTTTATTTCAAAATTATTTTAATTTAAATTAAAAGTTTAAAAGATTCGTTGTCGTCGAATCAACGATCATTCGTTGCAACGGTTGTAAAATATGTTTAGTACTCTAGGGTTAAATTCTTTGGTAGCTTCTTAAAATCTTCTTTTAAACAGACTTGAACGCTACTGATGTAGTTGTTTCCAAAATTCATTGGCGTAACTAATATGATCAGTACATGATTTCATCGGACAAGCACTAGCTTGTTAACTTCACAGTTGTGGGCCAGTTAGGTCACTTTTATGGAAAGTTTATCCCTGCAGTATTCTTGCTTGAGAAAAATATTTTAGAATAAAACCTGTCTTCACAACAGTGATAAAATTTATCCGGAGTCCTCGACTCCTTATAAATTTCTTTCAAGCTTCAAATAAAGTGAACTTTGAGGAAAATTTTTGTTTTGAAGATAAAATAAACCAAAGACTAATGGCGGCAAAACATATTTCTTCAAATTATAGTTTCTTTCAGCACAATTAAAATTTCTTTGTAAATATAACAATGTTACTAATTAACTTTCACTTTTATATATTTGTTTGAAAGAAGTTGGATAGACAACTAACGTAGAATTGAAATTTGAAAGTATTTAAACTGATAATTGTTTTAAAGCTTTTGTCTGAGAACTCTACGACTAATACTTTCATTGTGGTGGTGAAAAACTTCCTATTTCGACTCTTATCGAATCATTAAACTTCTAATATTACATTCCCGGCTGAATTTATGCAACAATTATCTTGCATTTTAGACCATCTTCGTAACAAAAATAATCTAACCATTCTGAGTCAAGAGTTTTCACTGCGTCCAACATTAATAATTACTGATGCAGCTTATAAAGTACTATTTCTAGGAAAGATAAAGTGAAACCATTTTTAAGGATTTTTAAGTTGAACTAGGTGTTCATTTCAGAAGTGGGATTTCTTAACGGATAAAACAATTTGAGCTTTGAGTGATTAAGTGTGATTTTGACTATCCTTTACGCAAGTTTGGTTAGTTGGCGTCACATAATTTACTAATGCTAAAGCGAGACACAAAATTTGAAAAATTACATGAATAGAGATGGTGTGATTACCCTTAAGCGATAGCTATAATTATATTCGATAATTTGACCACAGCAGAGCTGCACTACGACTGTCTGATATTATTCTATTTAAGGATTTAACAATACTTTTTGAAAATGAACAAACAAAGTCGGAAAGGTCTCTCTTTTAAAATATATTTGATACTTCATTGAATACATCTATGGGCTTTTGCTCATCAAAAAACATAAATTGTATTTGAAAACTATTTAAAAAAAAATCTATGAAAAACATGAACAAAAATACACTTCAAACTCATTTCAAAAGAGATTATCTGAAATAGTTTTTAATAAAACTACAACAACAACCACATAAAATAAAAAAAGGCACAAATACTGCGTAAACAAAACTAAATAAAAATCAGTATCCATATCTAAAAGAAATTCTCAAAAAAAAACCCTCTCACACAACATTATGAAGGCTGAAATGGTTTTAAAGGTCTTAGTGGTTTTAGCGGTTTGCGTTATACTTTTTTAATGCTTAGCGAATACTTACTATAAAGAATTTTAATATCGCTTCCATTATTTTTCAGCTACATAGAAAAGCAAAATGCTTTTATTTTGTTTTTTTTTTTTTTTTTCATTAATATAAAATCCCCTTGGAATTAAGCGTATTCAATAGGAATGTGTTTTAGAAATTCTCTAGCTTTTCCTTAATAGATTAAATATATATTTTCCATTTTAATGGTATTAATCTATAATTTATTAAACACAATGGAGTTCATATTGTTAGAAAAGATATAAATTTATTGAGATTGTCTATAAATAATGTTGAGTTTAAAAAGTTTAAATCTAACTTGGGACAAACATTAATGAATTATTTTTGGTTGCAGAGTGAGTGGAAAAGACTCTTTCTTATATTATTTTCTACTAGATGGTGTTTTGAATATAGAACAGCATTTAAATATTAAATGTCGAGAAATACAAAAACAAAAACAATTTTTCTTTAGAAGCAAACTTTTTGCGTCTTTTACATTTCTAAAAGGAAATTAAATTATCTTTTCAAAAATTACTCATAAAATTATAGACTTAGGGTGCATATTCAGTAATATATTTATGGAAAATAGAAATGTCAAAGAAAATTATTTTAAGTCGTTTTTTTTTCTGTTTTTTTTTTTTAATCTTACTTGTCACCACTGACTAAACTTGTCGTGTTGAAGCACAACTTACCATATCTTGAACGCGTTTAAAATATTTTTTTTAAAACTTATTAATTTTCGAAATTATTTTAGATGTACTAGGAATTTATTATTTATTTCCAAAGATAATTTGTTTAATAAAATTGGATACAATTAAACCGATTTGCCTTTATAGCAGACAAAAACCTTAATAAAATATACAAGCCTCGTGTTCAGCAATAAGCTGAAGTGATTAATCTTAGCAAGAGCCTAAACAATGTTTTATAAACAGTAATGTTGTTGTGTGTTTGTTTTTTAATAAAATCGCAAAGTAACAAAGTCAGCAGGTTGACCTGAAAACAGTTAAAATGGTATTACTTTCAACAACTACAAAAGCAAAAAAAAAAAAAAAATTAACTTAACTTAACTCTCTTGAAAAATTTTATTTTCTAATAGAAATACGTTGCCATTAAGGTTTTTCGATATACTTTATACAGAGTGTATGGGCATCAACAATTTTAGCAGATATAAACGCTTTTGTTTAAGTTTGGCTGTTAGAACTAAAAAGAATACCCTACTAACTGCCTGTTCAACGATGTTGAAAGAAAACCCAAGCGAAATTTCATTCGCACATATACGTTGAAAACAAAAACAAACTTTAGTTTTTGTTGTTGTTCTAATTTTGAGGTACTTGAACTTCACCGATTTTTCTGAAACTTTGCACAAACATATTGAGCTGTCATAACTATATAACTTCGTGATTAGGAAAGTGGGCAGGGCCACGCCCATAAATAAGTTATAATTTTGAGGTACTTGCTCTGGACCGATTCTTGTGAAACTTTGCACACATATTGAGTTGTCATGACTATACAATTTCTTGATTAGAAAACTGGGCAGTGCCACGCCCATTCAAAAAAATTTTAAATTTCTAGCTTTTTTTTTGCACTTGATATTAAAGTTAAATTCACAATTTATTTTTATTCATTAAGGGGCGTAGCAACGCGCGACGGGCTTTTCTAGTTATTAAATAATTTTTAATATCTGCAAAAAGGTATATCTGCACAAGTCAATCGAAGTAAAACTGAGATGGAAAAAAACAAAGGACAATTCATTTATGTTGAACTTTTTTTATCAACTTAATTCCAATTGTCTATAGTAGCTTCAAAGTAGTATCACGAATAGTTACAGTATTTACGTTGCTATAGACAGACTATTACAATTAAAAAAAAATATCAAATAACTAAAATGAGAGTATTTGGACTGCGTTGAAAAATATATTATTAATCACATTTTCCTCAACAACCTTTTTAAAAATATTTACTAAGATTTTAAATAAATGTTAAGAAATTTACTTTATCTAATTGTTTTCGATTTGACCTTTTTTTAATTTTAAATGTCGAGTAAATTAAAAGTAAAAAATCGCAAATTTTTAAACACTTTCCAGAGTTTACAAATGATTTTCGGAGCTTAAAAACGATTAAAAGGTCAGATTCTGCCAACAAGGGGTATTTATGATTAAAATGAAAGCCATGTTAAATGACAATTCTAGCATTTTAGCTTGAGTATTCACTTAAAAATTAATTATACGGATTTTTTTGGGAAAATTTTATTATTGCATCGTGGACAAGAATCGTGTGATTTAAATGATATTAAATACTTTATAGGTCAGGTTCAGGATGCATTATGAACTCACGGCAACAGTATTTTTACTAAGTCTTAGAGAAATAGGGGTTTTGTATTCTAAAGTGTGGTTAAATTTTAAGGGCCGATGTTGAAAGTGAACCACACCTAGACGTCATGTTTTTTTCTGCATTTCATTTGATATTTGTCAATTTCAGACTAACTTAATTTGAACCATGTACAGATCCACAATCAAGCAACGCGTTTAAGTTATTCAGGCTTATTATTAATATATTTAATTTTCAGCAAAACAGGTCCATATAAAATCTGAAAAGATCTGTGATTGCCTTCTTAATTCGTTGACAGAAAACAATGCTGTTTTTTGCGATAATGTGACAAAGGAGCAGTCAACCTTGATTCATTATCGTGCCCAACAATTGGACCATCGGATGAAGGTGTACCGCCGAGGTCGCGGCTGCCATTTAGTCAAAATCAACATCGGCCCCTAAAATTTAATCAACCTTTACAATAAATTCGGAAATGTTAATGTCAGCTGAGTAAGAGAAACTCCAACCATTTTTAGACAACACTAAGTACCTTTTGACTCATCGTAAATACTTTCCATTACAGCAAAAAGCGTTGCTTAGCACAAGTCCTCCAAACTCTACAAACGTTAGTGTAATTGGAAAGTTTAGAGCAAAAAATGAATTGAGACAGAAAAAAGAAAATTTCAAAAAGTATTAGACAAATAAGGAAATACAAGGCGAATTCAATATTAGGTGATGTTAAGAAGCCAGCTGATTGTTCTTTGCTCGTTTTATTTTTACGGCACAATGTCAAAATTTGTTTACATTTAAATTAATTTTTATGTGTGTTGATTGAAAGTTTTTATAAAAGTGGTAAAATTTGTGGGAAAAAATTTAAAAAATGCTAATATTTGTGCAATAACTTATTGGAAAATAAGTAAAACACATTTTACAATTTGAATAAACAACATTTGTAATGTTTTTAATTCAGAAAATGCAAAATTTCCATTGTGTTTGTCCTAGTGATTAAAAATTGTGAAAATTGTGAAAAATGTGATAAAAAATACAAATATGTGATATAAACTGGCACAAATGTATGTTATAAATTAAAAAAACTTATTTTTTTTTTTTAAATTTTCGCTTAAATTTATAAAAAAAAAAATTAATTAAAAGTACACAAAAAATTAGTTTTTTTTTGTTTTTACATTCTCTTGGCCTTTTATTGTTTGTTGCAGGGATTATATCACCTGATATTGAATTCGCCTTGAGGAAATGGTTGAAAAACATTTAAAATTTTGTTTAAAATAAAAGTAAGAAAAAATGTATTTATATTTTAACTTTTTAACTTTTCACACGTTGGTTAATTTTTTCAAATAAACTGTTATTCGCGTTATTTCTACAACCAAAAATCGGTAACGCGGTATGATGCTTTCGATCTACTATAACACTTGTTTTTTCACAAAGCAAAAATACATCGTTCACGCTGTATATCATGAAAACTGTTTGCATGTATGTGTCGTGTCTGCGACAACGGACAGCAATATTCTATAAAATTCCTAATAAAATCGTGACTTCAAAACAGTTTTTGTTTTTAAAATGTAACAATGTGTTTGGCAGATTTTCTGTATTATGTAATAGAGAATTTTTTCAAAAGTCATATTTTTATTGAATTACTTATATCAACATTTTCCCCACCAAAAAAGAAGATATTCCTTTGACATTATTAAACAGACTTTCAAAAATATATTTTCATAAATTTTCAAATATTTGTTTTCAAGAAAAATATTAGTTTTCACAAAAAACACCGCAATCTGCTTTCGATGATATTCACACTTAAAACAAAAAAAAATCAATATACTCATCTCGCATCACTGTGCACCTCATAGCGTATACTTAATATTAAATGAACTAACATTAAATTGCTTATACTCACGGTCAGACTTAAGCTGGATTCACCCATAAAATTTTAGTTCAGAACAAATTTTTTTTGTATTGAGTTTGATGTTTTACTTTTGAGAGAGAGAGAGATTATTTTGTTCAGAAAGATTTTTCTTGAATTGGTTTAATTTTAATTCTTGTTCAGAAGAAACTGAATTGGGATGCCACTATTTTTCAATATTTACATGAAAATTGAATTTGGTTGCCACATCACACAGTGTCAGTACATTTATTATACAAAAATTGTTTTTGCCGAAAATTAACAATTAAAATGGAATTTAATGAAAATATTGCTCAAAAATTAATAGAAGAATTAAAAACCAGGAAGAAAATGTTTGTATGACATGAGCAATAGTGCATACAAAAATAATTATTTAAAACAGGGTTTATGGAATGAAATAGAAGCGACTCTTTTTATTTTCGACTTTTTTTTATAAATTTCTTTTGCAAACAAATTGACTTTATGCACTTCAATTAAAAATAATAATTTTAGTTTTCTTCTATCCGACATTTTCTTCACATATATTTTAATGAAATAATTTACGTTTGTATTTATTTACATAGTTTGCTAGCGGTGCTTCCACTTTGTACAACTGTTTGCATTTTATATTATATGGCAGCTTTGTTTTTTCGGACAAATTTTCTTAAATGGGTGAATCGTTCTGCAGAAAACTCTCAGTAAAAAATGTTATTCTCCGGAAAAAATTTTGTTCAGAACAAATGGGTGAATTCACCTTTAAGGCCAGTTTATTGTATTGTAGAAGCAAAATTTAATGAAATTCTCTCCGTACTTAAGAAAATGAGAGCAAAAGTATAATGTAAGTTTTATCGCGTACGGCGTCATTCCTTATAGGAATGACGGGAATATTTATATATTTATCGCGTTTACAATATTAGTGTGAAGTATAATCAAAGTATAATAATTTAGAAGAATAAACATACTAACAATCTTATTAACTCAACAAATTAAAATCGCGAGTACAAGAAATAAAATAAAAATCTACTTTTAAATTAAATACGGTGTTTTACGTTTTCTACAAAGATAAAATTATAGTTTTGTTCTTTCTATTTTGTTTTTGATTGTGTTTGATGAATAAAACAATTCATGGTGTTTGTAGTTCTACAAAAACTACAGAAACAACAAACCATTTTCTTCTATGCTGTGTAACAAAATCAAAAAATATACATATTGTTTTTGTAATAGTTGTATAAATACTAGCACACCCTTAAAATACAAGTCTGATCTAATGAAATGCTTCATTTTTTAAAACGATTTATAAAATGAAAAAATACGGTCCGCTTGTCAAATTTTCATTCATATTTCCTCTAATTTTTTCTTCTACTGGTTACAATTTGCCTTTACACTATTCAACTTTGTTTATTCTAAACGAATTTTTGACATGTCGTACGACTTGTGTTATAGTCTTAACTTTTCTTTAGCAATATTTATTGCCGCAATTGTCAAATTTGATAGCGGCTTTAGAAATTGTTACGTGTAGACCGCAAGTTGCCATATGAAGCAATTTATTGCGCAATCATTGCTTTGCTGATTGCTTAATCAATTATTGCCGCAAAAAGCTGTCAGAATCGTTCCATTTACTTTAAATTTATTTTTTCTTTGCAAAAACAAAGGATAATGAAAATAATTTTACCTGATAATAATAATTTAGAGTATCTCACTCTAGAGTTGAAACAAAATATTAAATAATTATTTTTATGTTTAATTATTTGAGCCTAAGGACATGCAATACAGCCAAAAACCTTATAGAGAGGATACTAACTAATTTCATAATAAAAATAGAAGGAAAATCATAGATATATTGGATGATAATAATTTTTCTAGGAAAATAATTTATAGTTTAATTGGACAATATAAATGTCAAAGAGATATTGACAACCAAAGAATTATAAATCATTAATTTACATTCCTATAGTGTCAGAACGATTCGAAAGATTTGATTTGAAAATGACTCATAAAACGTACAATAAGGGTAATAGTAGTAAAACATGGAATAAAATAAATAAAGATACAACTAAGAATAGACTCAAAACTAGAATTGCAGGACATAAGTCAGACCAAAAATACACGAATAGTGTTTCCAGATTTTAAAAATACAATAGTTTTAAATAAAGAAAATAATTACAGACGTCGTTTTTTATTAGAAACACAGAGGATTAATTACAAATCAGAGACAGAGGGAATAGCTCAAAATTATAGATATTTAGTTAAAAAAATTTAGAAAGCGGAAATAAAATATTTTTATAATGTAATAAACTATAAGTAATTAATTTTTGTTTTTTGGTGTATAATTTTTTGTATGACAAATTTTTTTGAAATTTGTTTTAAAATTTTTAATACATGACTTTAGGCTCAAATAACTAAATATCAAAATATTAAATTTTATAAATAAATTACTTGTATCGTGTTTTCTATCCAATGAAAATAGACAATAAAGTGCTGTTATTCTGCCGACGTTTTTGCTTATGCTTAGCAATGAAAATACGTGTACATCCAGCGTTAAATAAAAGCATACATTTTCTAAAGATTCCAATTAAATTTTAAATACATATTTATTGAAAACACTTAAACTTAAGTATTTAAAAACACCGGCATGGCGTTCCCTTAATTAATGTTTTACATTTGTTCAATTGTTAAAATTAAATAACACCCCTGTAAAGGTTTACCTTCTACCACCGCCATTGGCCTCTAAAAGCAACAAACAAAAAAAAAATAATAATAATGTAAATGCTTTAATTAAATACGCAAACGAAGGACCAATTACAAGCCTGTAAAGCTTTATGAAATTTATTACAATAAATTCTACGGTCAGGATAGAAAGAGATAAAAGTATAAGTTGAAGTGAAATAAAATACAACTTCTAAATCATAATTCAAAAAGTATTTGGAAGTTGTCTGAGATTTTTTTTAAATAGTAGCAAAGCAAGGAGAAGTTTTATCAATGGCGTATACTTGGTACTAATTAGATATAAAATTAAATATTTTTGTACATTGTACATATACAGCAACCCAGCAAAACAATGTATGACAAAAAAAAGGAATTTGCAGGGGTTCAACTGGCCACGATGTGATTAAATTTAAGTGAAAACACTTTTTAACACTTTTTTAACACTATCGTGTCATTGTAGATCATGTATTTACATAAATATATATTAAAAAAGTATATTCCATTCTAATAAGTGAATGGAAGTCATGAGTATATAGTGAAAATCATCAGATATTTTTTTAGTTGAATTCGTTTTACATAAATTCTTTAAGATATTTTGCGTGATGTTGCATTTATTTTTAAGCACATCATTTGAAACAAATTATTTTGCAGTTAGAAGGTCATTTAGAATTAATGATTTTATACAATTGATTTGGAAGTCTTGTAAATGTAATTTGCTTTGCACTTTTTCCAGTTTTTTTTTTGCTGGGAATTTATATAAGAAACAAGCTTTAGTTATATTCTTACTAGCAAAGTTGAGGGAGGGTGTTGGCGGATACTTCAGGATTTTACCTTACTCAATTGACTCTCTAAAGCAATTATTAGGAGGCTAGCCAAATTTGTAAATTAAAATCTGTAGTATGAGCTTCATTAAATACTTCGTATGATGTTTTTTCACTCAAAGTTCATTTACAACAGCTCAGTTGTTTCGCAGTTTTGGCTTGAATAGTTCAATACAAAATTTGACTGTAAAAAATCTCTGCTGTAAAGCAATTAACATTTTTTTTTATTTTATGCTGTTGGAAATCACAATTCTTGAATGGCTTCCAATTGCTTTTATTAATTTTATTACAGCACAGAAAAAATTAACAGCAAAACAATAAAGCCAAAAATGGAACGTTGCAATGCCTTAGAAACAAATTAAATCCCATTGTGTACGTTTTTTAATTAACTTTTAACAGCAGCCGCTAGATTGGAAATTAAACAGGAAAAAATAAATAAAAAACACAAAAAATATTTATGTTTACATGTATATTGAAATATAATTTGCATTGTTTGCAATATACGTGATATTGATGGATTTTTTTTGGTTGTTGTTCGTAAAAGGACTAACAAAGAATATGAAAATTGATTTAATAGCAACATTTGACATTTTAATTAAACATCATTGTTTGCCATTTAAACTTTAGCAAATACTAACGAACATATTTCTTTAAAAATTGCCATTGACGTTTTTATACATTTTATTAATTGGAAATTATTTTTTCATTGAAATATTAGGAACACAAGTGAATATGCCTGACTACATCACACTTAAATTAAGCAGATTTTTTCTATATTATAAGAAGAAAAAAATTGGTTGCCACTAGAAACTAGAAGGCCTTGTTTGTAATTAAAACTTTTTTAAGTCCATCAACTACATAATAGTTCTTTAATTAAGGTAAACTGCTAAGATATAACCTAAATTTTATACATTCTTTATGATCCCTTAAAGAAATAGCTCTCCTGAAAATAATGTACGTTATTGTATACATAAACCAGTTTAATAGAAAACTTTCTTCATCTATTGGATATAAAATAAGCCAATGCAAACCAAGAAGTTGAGGAACTTTTTATATAACACCACATTTTATGATAATGATAATGCATAACTATCACTCAACAATACTTAATATCTGGTGTAATAAAACTATATATAAAAACTTTTTTTACATTTGCTATAACACATATTTCTTGTAACTAAAAGAAATATGTTTATTTTTATGTGCAAGGAAATCTAAATAAAATAAAAAGAAAACATAATAAAAGTACAAAGATAAAGAAGCTATTTAATACAAGAAAAAGAGGAAATTAAAAAAAAATGCTAAAAATCATAAATACAACTAAAGAAATGGAAAGAGAAAAGAACACTTCAAAAATTTAAAGTCCCTAAGAAATGTTGTGATATCAGCTGCAACAGCAACAAAAGCATTAGTTGAAGCGCCAGTTGCATAAAAATGTATGCACATATTTATATTCATAACAACAAGGAGATACATGAACACATGTACAAAAACAAAAAACCAACACAAAGTCTTACACTTTAGACATACAAACACATATTTAAACCTACGGCTAGTACATTCTCTTTAAGTAAAACTATAAGACATGCAGAAATGTAACTTGTCCATTAATCTAAATATTTTTTTAATACAAATTTTCAATTCGTAAACAATTTAAAATAAATCTAGCTTCAATTGAAAATCCTTGACAAGTTAAAATTATAAATTAACATTTTATTCGAACGTTTTATTCTTAAAATTCATTATTATTAACCATTTTTATTCTGGCTTAAGTTGAGTTTTCTATCATTAAACTTCCTAAAAGCATTTATTAAATTAAACTAAGTTGTTGTCATTTTGAATATAGAAAAACTTATATCGTAATAGTTTTAACTAACTAATTTTCTTTTTAAAGAAATTTTTTTAAACATTTTTAGAAAATGAATGATATTTTTTATTTTAATAAAAGAAAGTTATTTTTTTATATAAAATTTATAATAAATTTGTTTTGAATAGAAAACTTTCAATTTATTTTTATTAAGACTTTTTAAAAACTTGAAATAAATTTTTGGTAAATTTTCCTGTAATTTATTTATTAATTTTCATTTTGTAAAATTTTTTAAGAAATTTGGTTTCCAAATAAGGTTTTCGATAAACTTGTTTAAATAGAAAATGTTTAATTAATTTTATTTTATAAAAAAATTTTATTTAAAAAAATCTTTAAAACTTAAAAAATTTTCTTGTGTTCGAAAATTGCTGATAAGTATTGTTTAACAGAAAATTTTTGATAAACTTTATAAGGTAGAAAATATATAATAAAACAAAATAAAAAAATGTTTATAAAATATATGTATATTTATATACATAGAATATTTAAAATTGTTTATTAACTTTCTCATTATAGAAAATTTAAAGAAAACTTATATTGTAAAACTTAAAAAATTTTCTTGTGTTCGAAAATTGCTGATAAGTATTGTTTAACAGAAAATTTTTGATAAACTTTATAAGGTAGAAAATATATAAAAAAAAAAATAAAAAATTGTTTATAAAATATATGTTTATTTATATAGAATATTTAAAATTGTTTATTAACTTTCTCATTATAGAAAATTTAAAGAAAACTTATATTGTAATAAAGTGTTTCCACACTTTATTAATAAGGAGTTGGAATTTGTGTTTAAAATAAATTTATTTCGTGTTCAACCTCAGTTTTGCTTTTCATAGTAGTCCACAAAGATCTTCGTGTGTCTGAGTAATTATTTCCCTGTGTCTGAGCATCTATTTTTAAAATTATGTTTATTATTAAAAATTTTCGTTAAGAGTGATAAAAAATTACTGGTGCACTTAACTTACTTAGACAAATAATACAAGAACAAATATACATAAATAACGGGGATAGTGAGAAATTATACTTCTGATATATTAAACTCTCTCTTTGTTGTAAGTTTTTATATGAAATTGATAATTGATCATAATTATATTTTGTTACATTTTTAAGGTGACCATAAACAATTAAGCAAATGCAAATGAAAATATTACGATTCATAAAATAAGTAATAATTATGCTTATAATAATAAGCAATAAAAATATCATTCAATCTGTTACAATATATAAATAAAAAATTTTGATAAATTTTATTTTTATAGAAAATTTTTTGTTAAACTTTGTTTTATACGAAATTGAAATAAAAAATTTTTAATAAATTTTCTAATCATTGAAAAATTTTTAAACATTTTATTTTGATATAATGTTTGATAAATTTTATTTAAAAAAAATTATTATTATTATTTTGATTGCCAACATTTGTAATAAAATTGCTTAAAAAAATCTTTTAATAAATTGTAATCTATATGTATACAAAAATAAGTTGCATTGTATTAGTAATTGATTTTCTCTGGAATGATGTTCTCTGCAAATTTCATATGAAAAGTGACGTCAATACCAAGGTTTTTGTGTATAAACGATCTTTGTATATATGTATATTGATTCATGCGTTATAGCTATTTTAGTGAACACTGCATTCATTTCAAAATATTTGAAAATATTTGAGTGAAGATTTTTATTTTTTTATTTTCTTTTTTGCACTTAGAATTGTGCAGGGGGTTCGCTAGTTTTATATAAAATTTTTCATAGATTTTCTTTTTATACAAAATTTAAGATAATTTTTTTTTTTGATAAATTTTCTTTTAATATAAAATTCTTAATATTTTTTTAATAAAAAATTGTTGATCAACTTTCTTTTTGTATAAAATTTTTGTAAAATAAAATTATTTGCAACTTATATAGAAATTAAAAAAATATAAAAAATCACCTCCTGATAAAGAACATTTGAGCATGATCTTTTTTGCTAAAGTTTTATTGACTTCTTTCTTCATAGAAGGTTTTTAATATCCTATATTTTCATAAAATATACAATATTATAAGTGATTACCTACATCGCCTGCTTTTGTAATTGTTGTTTTTTAAATAGAATTTTGTTGTTGCAAGCACATTAAAAAATGCAGTCATACGTAGTTTTCTTTGCTTATATATTAGCTCTTTATTGATCGAAATTGCTGTTTTTAAATGAAAAAATACTAGAAAGCATTTATAAAAAACTAATATCACACACATTTCCGTTGAAATTATGAGACTTCAAAACGCTGATTTCAACACTCAAATGGAAGGACATAGCTAAATTGACTTCTTTGTCTACAAGGGGTTAAGAATGTACACACTTTTTACGGTCGCAACGGAATTCTTTGGCAATATGAAATGGAATGACAAACTAATATGTTTATATATTTCCTTTTATACTCTTATAAAAAGAGTATAACAAGTGATGATAATTGCGATGTTACTTTAACATGATCACCAGGATTAAATAGGGAGTTTATATCTCAAGCAACCGTTTTTTTAAGTCAACATAATCTTTAATCTTTAATTACATTCCAGCCGTGCTTATAAAGCAGAGTAGTTGAAAATACTTTTTTTTAAGACTTTCTGTTTGTATAACGTTTTCTACAATTAGGTGTTTAGTTTTCAAAAATTTTCTTTTTTCTTTTAAAAATAGTAGTGAAAATTCCTCATATAAATAAATCTGTTTTACTTAGTTACTTCTTATAGAAAATATTTTTTATTCAAAACTTTAAAAAAGTTATTAAGATCGGTTATTGTTTAAACAAACCAATTTTAAATGAATGTGAAATTTTTATTGATATTAATTCCCAAGCATGAAAGAACAAATTTATATTGTAATTTTTCACTATAAGTTAATTTATTTTAATATTTTAATATTTTTAAGTCGTTTTCTTGATTAATAAAAATTTTGTAAGAAAATGTTTGCAAAGTTTATATTCTTGTTATAATAAATGTACTCTCAATTTTAAGACCCTAATTATAACTACAAATACCATGTGCATTATTATAACTCCTAAAACAGCATAAAACACAAAAGATACACAGGGTGGGGCGATCGTTGTTTAGCAAAAATAATACTTAAAAAACACTTGCGTTAACTTTTTTCCATGTATGTGTGTGTATGGTTTTATTTAATATGTATATAAAAATAAAAAATTGTTTATAAGTTTAGTGCATTTTTCCTTTTATTTAGAGTACGTATGTGTATATGTATTTGACTGTGTTGCACATTCCTACAGTTCTCTTGCTCATACTTGTTCGTCGTCTTTTATATTATATTTTTTTGGTTTTATTTAAAGAAATAAAAAATAAAAGAGAACTACTTACTAGTGCAAACGGCGAACATACCAGTATATTATTTATTCACATCCTGTATGCGTTCTACATTTCATTGATTATTTTTTTATTTTTTTTTATTTTGTTTTTTTCAAGAAAATAAAATGTATTACAATGTATATATTTTTATTACTTTTATTTGTTTATACACAGCTTTTAATGTCTAAAGAGTATATTTCTTATTCAAAAAGGTACTTCTAAAAAATCTTTAAATATATTAGGAGTCATTTTTATTCTGGCATAAATTAATTTTTCTATTAAAAAATTTCCTAAAAACATAAAATTAAATTTTAATAATTTCAAAATCTTGAAAAACTATTTTGATATTAGCCGAGTGGAATGCATTTTTAAAACCAGCTACGATTTCATCATCAGCACTCTTTATCGGTGCAATCATATATTATTTGAAACTTCTATTTATGTTACAATTTAATGAAATTAAAACTAGGGAAGCATTCATTTCTAAATATGGATATGACCATGAAGAAAAATTATAAGAAAGAAAAAGACAAACTTCAATTATCAATTTATAAATTTCAATTTAACTCAAAAAAAATTTTATTTGTTTATTGGTGTATTTTAGTTAAAACAAAATAAACTTAAAGGGTATAGATACCCGTAAACCTATATTATATAAAAACAGGTATTATCGCCTTAATTGGAGTCCCATGCTTCAATGCGAGTACAAGGAATATATTATTATTACGAACAAAATTTAATAAAATCAATATGGAATGGAATGCCAAAATATCAACTTTCATATAAATATTTATAAAACTGATTCACTAGAATCTGGACCAATGTGTACCTAGTTGTTTTCTACCCTTCACACGAAAGAGTAAAACAGTCATTTCATTTTCATTTGCAACCCCATTAAGTATATAGATTCTATATCATTATAAAGGGTGGGTAAATTTTAAGCGCCGATATTGAGTGTCTACCACACCTTAACGTCAAGTTTCTTTTCTGTATTTTATTTGACAGTTCTCAATTTCAGACAAACTCAACTGAAACCATGGAAAGATACACAATCGAGCTGTGGTTATATAGTAGGGTGATCGATTCGGTTTTACAACCGGTGGAAAACCCGGTGTTTTTACTCTTTCAGCTGGCGGTTTTTTCCAAAAGTTAACTTTTCGAATGTCGAATACACCGGTTTTTTTACTCATCGAAGCCGGTTTTTTTCATTTTTAGTTTAATGTTCATTTATCTTTGTAACCAAACGTACAATACTATATTTATTACTCAAAAAGTTTCCAAAAATCAGAAAATTTATTAAATAATCTTCCATTATATTGTAAGAAATTTATTTATTGCTTCAAAAACAAATGTAAAATAAGAAAAATTATTAGACTTAAATATTATTTGTTTTAAATGGAGAGCATGTATTTTATACGTTGTTGCGCTTATAATTTGTTGTAATAATCAGATGTTTAGTAAAGTTTTTTTTTTACCAAATTATTATACTTTGCAATACTTTTTGATCTTATTTTCGAATCTCATAATATTTTGCTTTTACGAAATTTAGCGACTTGTACTAAAGACTACCCGTAGCTTAACTAATATCTCTGATAACAT
This sequence comes from Phyto melanocephala, assembly GCA_941918925.1. Lineage (NCBI taxonomy): Eukaryota > Metazoa > Arthropoda > Insecta > Diptera > Rhinophoridae > Phyto > Phyto melanocephala. Next base: position 58,040,820 of record OW799234.1, on the reverse strand, counting down.
ATGACTTGTATACTAAAACAGTTTGGCACACAAAGGGTCATTATTTCATCTTGCCATCTTGCCTATAAAATTGACTACCGTGAGTAGGGAAGTGACTTTTTTATATTTTTCATTATAAAAACATCCTTGTAACAAAGGTCTTTTTATATGGCAGTACCAGAGCAAATACCGGTTATTTTTAACAAATTAATTAAGTTCTTAAAAAATGTAGTGGTAACAATATTAATTTATACATTTTATTTACAAAACTAAATTAAAATTTTTGATGATAAAAGTTTGAAGTAGAAAAAAAATATGAATCACAATTTAGTTGCCAAACTTTGTTTCATGTAGAGAAACAATGGCATTTTTAGATTATAGACCTAACCTTAAAAGTTAAAGGTAATTGCAGCATAAACTTAAGTTTAGGTAAAAAGTGTCTGTCCTTTAACATCTTTAATTTATACAACGGCATTTTATAATAATGTGTGTCAACTTAAAATGCAATTAAACCATAAAACAAACTAGTCAATACATATCTATGTATCTCTGTCATGGGTATAAGAAAAAATTATATTTTATGTATTCGACTGGTTAACCGGTTTTTTGCAAATTTTCAAAAAAGCAACCGGTTTTTTCTTTAATTCTAATTTTCAAACTATTTGAAAACTAGTTTCTTAAAAATGTCGAATAATCGATCACCCTATTATATAGGCTGCTTTGTATGTATGTAAATGATAAATATAAATGTAAATTTTTATATATTTGTTTATGTATGGAATGCAGACTTTGTCAGCCGTATTGCTAAAAATACGAAGTTTTCCGTTAATTTGCTGTATTTTGCACGAACATGATCACACAGCAAGTATGTACATACATAAGTGCATGATGACATGCCAAAAACCCAAAAATGGCAGAAACAATTAACCAAGTGTAAATAAGAGACAGTTTTAGGATACTTTTATATGCGCGTGGCTGCGTGCAAGTATTTGCACTTTATTGAAGGGTATATAAGATTCAGCACAGCCGTATATAGCTCTTTTACTTGTTTTTTTAAATAAATTACATTTAAAAACTTAGTTATAAAATATCTCATCCTTTTTATTACTTATTTTTCTTTTCAGGTAAGTTTTGCATCCATTTGCAACACATTATATAAAACGTGAAGTTCCACCTAGAGCTGATAAGCTGTTATATGGCAAGTAATATCAACTAAAAATGGCACAAATACTTTCCTTATATTTTTTTAAAAAAAATTCCTAAAAACCAATTTAAGTGGAAGTCAATCTTTCTAAATTTAATTTCTTCATTTTCAATTCAGAGTATGTTAAGTGAGATACAAGAAGTTTTTACACATCTTTAACAAAATGATGTCAAATTGTTCCGTAAATACAATAAATTAAATTTCTTGGCCGGTTCTGAATTTAGTGCCATGAATTAAGATTCTTATCGGTGCAACTAATAATGCGTTGATGCGTATTGGTTGACCAAAGCAAGAAAAAAAATTAAAAAAGATATATATAAATAACGTTTACTCACTCAAGATCTGAGTGATCATGCTCACAGATTTATTTGCCACAAAAACTAAAGCTTAAGAAACATGATCAGTTGAATCGTTTGTTGAAGAACAGCGATCCAATATAAATGCATAAATTAGCACATATTCTGGTTAGCCTGATTTTGTCTTTTGTTTTAAACCAAACGTCTTTAAAAATAAACAAAAACCACAAGATAGACGGAATGATATTGATAGATTGTCTTACAGTAATGTATTTTAGTTCCCATTCTGTTTGAATAAAAGAATAGACTAACATTTTAAATTTTTTTTTGTGGTGGGTAAAAAAAAACTAAGCAATTTAATCGCTTACGAAAAAATTGTTGTATTTGTACATTCTTTTGTGTTAACTGGACAACAAACAAATAGAAACAATGCAAACAGCAAAGAAATGTTTATTTAAGAAAAAATTTTGCTATTGGTTTACAAAAAGATGTCTAATATTTGCTTCAGATAACAAATTGATATTTGACAATATTTTTTGATTTTTTTTTAACAAGAAACAAAAGTATATGACAGACTCAGGAATAGTCAGAAATTTTGTGGTAAAATGATAATAATTTTCATTATAAGTTTTTTTAACAGTAATAATATTTTTGACGTTTTATCGGATGGTCTTTGCAATTAAGATATTAAAAAAATAAAAAATAGATGTTTGCTTTGTAACAGACAACACAAGTTATGTTCTTAGAAATATAATTCCTATACACACACATATGCATTAGCATTCAAGTTTTAACATGCATTTAATTTGATATATTTGTAACTTATGACATTATTACTAAATGAGGACTTTTGCTTGCTTTTGTATCTCATTTCTATTTATCGATGGCAAAATACACCCACTGTCACACACATACATTCTAACAATAAACACAAAAGGCAAAAAATAATTGTCAGAGGAAAGCGAACAATCAATAATATTTTGTTTGTGTAATATCTTAATTGAAAATATTAAAAAAAAACATTTTTCTTATTAGTTAATAGAGGATTAAATCTATATTAAAATTTCCTTAAGATATATTTGTCATAATAAACATTTTTTAGTCTAGTCAATAAAAATTATTTACTAAATTTAATAAAGAAATTTATACTGGGTGTTTTTAAGGGTTTAGCGATTTGTTTTATAACTTTAAATAAAAACTACTTTACGGAATCCTAGAGAAAATAATCTTAATCTAAATCATACTGCCGTGTTGGGATATAGACATCTCCTTAAGATAATCGATAATATGTGGCACTGCCTGTATCTTAATATTTAAAATCCTAATCTCCAGAAGTAAGCCCCACAGCCAGATTAAAAACTAAAGATTTAGTACTCGTTCTATACGCTTCCTTAAAAACACTCTCTGTTACAAATAGTGTCTTTATTAGAAAATTACAGCATAAAAGCCAAAACTTTTTATGTTTTGATTATTTACTCAAGATAGCTTTTTAAAAATTCCATATAAATGTTTAAGCAACATAATCACTACTTACAAAAGCTTTAGCAGAAATCTAACGTGTATTGTAAGGTTTCCTATTTTTTTTATTTTTTATTTTCCTTTTAATTCCTTTTTTGTGTTTATTAACTTCCGTATGATAAATTTTCGTCATCACTTTATTTTATGTAGACATCTAGCAAATACAAAATGTGAAAACAGAAACGTTTAGAGCAAAAAAATCTTAGCACAACAAGTTACTTGGTTGTAATACATTTTGTCAATTTGATAACACACATGATTTAGTTTGACAAATTCTTTTACATGACTAAACCAAAAATGTACACTTACATAACATGTTAGGACGGTCCTTCGTGCAAAAATTATTCGATTATTAAGCGGAAAAGAAACAGGTTTAAATTTATAAAAAAAAACATTTACTCGATTAATTTTAAGCGAAAATTCAGTTAACTTATCATAGTTAACGAAATATTTAATACATTTTTGGTATTTATAGTAAAATTCTGAAGAACAACAAATTTCATGGCCGTTTTCACAATATAAGATTATTCTTATATAACAGGAACTTAAAAAATCGCCATAATCCTTAATATATTGTTACAGATTTATTTAAAATAGCTTTATTTTCATTATAATTTTATTTTAGTTATATTTACAGTAGTTTAAGTTACAGTAGTTTTGTTTGTATTAGTTTACGTATATTTAACATTTCGTTTGGTTCGCTGGTTGTTCGACGATGTTAAGTTATATGTAGCTGAGATGAGTTATTATGTGCAGCATACTATTAGGCACTTTAATTATTACTGCATATCACTTTACATTAACATTACGTCTTAATTTAAATGTAACGGCTTTCGATTATTTTACAGAATGAACTAGTGTGTACATACGAGAACTTTGTCGACCAGTATGTTACTATAAATAGCCGAACAACACAGCTAACATGATTAGTATTACAGTAGAGTGTTAAGTGCGTATCAAAGTGAGTTTTATAATAAAAGTATATAACCGTAAGCGAAATAACACCCCTTTCTCATTCAGAAAGTCACTTGCACAAGTGACTTGCGCAAGTGTTGTGTTTATAGACAAAAGGGGTAAGGTCGGGTTAAGAGGAAGAAACTTGCTCATATTTGAGTACACACTTGCCTGTACTCGGCAAGTACGAGCAAGTTTTTTGTTGAGAAACCAAAAACAAAAAAGAAATAAAAACAAACAAGAGTGCTATATTCGGCCATGCCGAATCTTCTATACCCATCACAACGTGTAGTCATGCAACAACAATTGTTCATATCACCATTTATCTCATATGAAATACGTACATACATATAAAAAACAAACATATATAAAAACATCCAATTGTATTATTATAAATTTAGTTTACTTATGTGCCTAAAAATAAATTAAAAGAAGAATTAAGTATAAAACAATAAAAATTTGAATAATGCACAAAATAAAAAAAAATTTTTGGCTCACTCTAACAAGTATACCACATTTGTATGTATGTGTAGATAATTGATAATTGTAGAAATTTCAAACGGAATGACAAACCTATATATACCCTTTTTCACTGTGTGAAGAGTATAATAAGTAAAAGAGAACGAAACTTGGGCAAGTCAATTGCTGAGTCTGAATGTGAAAGCAAGTTCAAAGGAAAATAAAAGAAAATAAAAAACTAACTTGCGCAAGTGACTCGGCTAATGAGAAAGTGGTGTAAGTAAAGCGACATAAAGGCAATATCTGAGTGTGTTAAAATAAATAAAATGCAATGTAATCTTTGATTTAATTTTTCCAGTTTTTTTTCCTCCTTCCTCTTGTTTAAATCTTAAACGATATGTTTTGTGTGGCTAAATTTAACAGCAACCATTTAAGTTATTTGTGAAATTAAATTTTGCCTTAATTACGGTTAAAGCATATGCAAAATAATAATCGTACTTTATGATAAAAATACAAAACATTTCAACATTTTAAACAATCTGTTAAAAAATATCAACAAAAAGAAATGTAAAGCTGAGATATTTTTACCAAACAAATTTTTAATCGATAACACGCATAAGAAACAAATTTAAAAATTTTATTCGAGCAATTTTAACACTATACACATGTTGTATATACACAAACGTTAAAAAAAATTCTACACAGTCACATTATAAAACAGAAATTTTTCTAACAATACTGTCTTGATTTAGAAAATAATTCATCCCTATTTTCGCTTTTTATAGCCACTCAATAAAAACTGGCGAAAGGCAACAACCACTTAGGCAAGAAAATATATGAAAGACAATAAATAAAAATATTGGACAATTGATGGCATACTTATCCCATCTAAACTGTTGTTGTCTATAGACGTAAGAAGTAGCATCAATTTAGAAAAGTTTAGCGACATAACAAATCCCACTTAACACTACTGATATATCGTTAGTAGGCCTGTCATGGTGTTGTTGTTTTAAATCCTGCATACTCCATGTTATCCTAGTGTTTCATTTTTGAAACATTAAATTTTAGTATCTTTATTTTTTAAGAAAACGTACTCGTACATATTTTTTTTTGTTTTGTGTTACCACTAAAGTGATTAGTTGTCTAATTTAATTGTGTAATTATTGACTTAGTGGTAAATCTATGTTTCGTTGCGTATTGTTAGAGCTGAAGATTTTAGTAAAAAATGCAAAAATAAAAAACTGCAAAAGGTTAGTTGTCTTATGTATTTAAATGTTATAGAATAATGTTTTTCTCAAAGTTTATCATGTATTAACTGATTTACAAGATCGGTGTATAACAAAATTTAAATAAGAATTATTTATGGGTTGTGTTTCTCAAAGCCAAAGGTTTCACTGTTGCCACAGTAAGATAACATGTTAATGCATAATGTAGTACTGCGGAATTTTACAAATCAGAACCAGTAATCTAAGAGCTTTTGGCTCTAATTTTTGCTTTAATATAAATTCAGCTTGCATTGTTTTCTTTTTACTACCTGAAGGCAAACAACAGAGAAATATCGAATTAAACTTGCGATGGAAAAGCCAGATAAAGTTACAGATCAACCTTATTATCTAGAGAATATTGATACTTCCAAAAATTGTTTGGAGCTTTTCTTTGATGCAAAGATTTTTAGTTTAATTTGTTTCGAAACTACAGAAACACAACCATTCAAGAGTGAAGTCACAATTTCAGGGTTACCATTAAGAAAATAAATTGTTTTCTATTGCTGTCACTTTATACTAAAGGGTCCGCCAAATAACTTTTTCTTTTGAAAATGCTATAATGCCGTCCTGTTGAAACCAAATGTTGACAATATCGCTCTCTTCAATTTTGTGTAAACAAAAATTCGTTCAACATGGCCCGATAACGATCGCCATTGACTGTAACGGCCACTCCTTGCTTTTTTACTTCAATTTTATTTAATTGTTACTTTAAAAAAAACATAAAAAGTAACAAAAAAAAAGATTCCATAAAAGAAAATTTTGATTATAAAAGAATAATATTATTATAGATAGTGCCAAATAAGTATTAAAACAAGTAAGAGCACTATATTCGGCTGTGCCGAATCTTTTATACCCACCACCAATTTTGTGTATATTTAAAGCACAATATTTATTATGTTGTTAATCGCTATGGAATAATCTCTTTATAATAAAATATGTATCACTTTCTTTGTAGAAGGTGGTAAAATTTTAAGGGCCCATGTTGAAGGTGAACTACACCTAGTATTTAAATTTGTTTTCTGCATTTCATTTGACATTTCTCAATCTCAAACTTACTCAATTTGATCCGTGGAAAGGTACGCAAGTGAGCAACGCTTTAAAGTTATTCAGGTTTTTTATAAAAATGGGCGTTCAAATCAAAATGCATTTTGTGCACTTCCTAATTCTTTTGATCAATATAATCGTTCAAATTCGTCCACAATCGGGAGAATTGTAAAAAATATTTAAATTTCTGCAAAATAGGTCTGTATAAAATGTTACAAAATCTGTGAATGCCTTCTTAGTTCGTTGAATGGGAACCATTGCTGGTTTTTGCGATAGTGTGGCAAAATAGCAGTCAACCTTGACTCATCATCATGCCCAACAATTGAGCATCAACATTGTCATTGAAAATTTGGACCATCAGATAGAGAAGCGGCGCCAATGATGGGTGGGGCCGATATTTTGTTAAATACATAATTGAACCATACAAATATTATAACTACAAAAAGAAATAATAATAATTTCCTAAATAATTTGTGTTTTTTTTTAAATTCAACATCGGTCCTTAAAATTTAACCACCCTCTATAACTTCGATATGCTACTAAAATGCTTTTGTCAATGTAGTCTTCCAATGAAAGTGGGCGTTAAAGTAGGCGTGTCAATAAAGTTTCTGCTAATAAATACAACTTAGATTTCTCAATATGGTCCTTTATTTTCCCAAAAACTTTGTCAATAGAGAAATTACATGAATTTAAGATAAACCGTTATATGGGAGGTAGGCGTTAAAGTGAGCGTGTCACCTAAACTTTTTGGCACAACAATTTCATTGATTAGAAGGATATACGTAGCAAATTTGATCATCATAACTCTAATTTTGGCGGTTTTATGAGCTTTTAAATTTCATTAACGGAAGATAATGTGAAAAGTGGGCGTTATAGTAGGCGTGTCAAAGTTATTTTTGCGAATGAGTACAACTTAGATGTTTCAATATAGTCCTTTATTATTCCAAACTCTTTATTAATAGAGAAATTTAATGATTTTTAGTTAAAACGTTATATGGGAGGTAGGCGTAAAAGTGGGCGTGGCACCTTAATTTTTTGGCATATTAATAAAATTGCCTAGAGAGATATACGTAGCAAATTCGATCATCATACCTCTAATTTTGGCGGTTTTATGAGCTTCTAAATTTCATTAACGGTAGATAACGTGAAAAGTGGGCGTTATAGTAGGCGTGTCAAAAGTATTTTTGCGAATGAGTACAACTTAGGTGTTTCAATATAGCCCTTTATTATTCCAAAATCTTTATTAATAGAGAAATTATATGAATTTTAGGTAAAACGTTATATGGGAGGTGGGCGTAAAAGTGGGCGTGGCACATTGATTTTCCGTTACAAAAAAGCGTCTCACCAAAAAGCAAAGTGTGCAAAATTTCAGAGTCGTACATCAAATTTTGTTGCTTTTATGACGTTTTTGTTTTTAAATATACCGAAAAATACACTGTGCGGTATAAATTTTCGTACATTTTGATCGATAACTCCTCTCCTAATACATAGATTTAGATAATTTTTGGGTACAAGTATTATTTTTACTCAGGAAATATATATTCAAAGTTTCATGAGCCTACGTTAATGCGTTTGGACACAATTCTATTTTATTCGATGTTTGAAGGACACGGTTTTTTCGACCTACTCTTGCTTTTCGAGCTATAACTCTCTTCCTAATATTCCGATTTAGCCCGTTTTCAATACCAAACAAACCTTGTCTATAGGAAAGATTCTGGCAAAATTTGAGCCCCCTAGCTTTTTCGATGCGACCTCTATCGTGCTTTCAACAGACGGACAGACGGACAGACGGACAGACGGACAGACGGACGGACATAGCTAGATCGTCATCAAATCAAACCCTGATTCAGAATATATATACTTTATGGGGTCTAAAATGGATATTTCGATGTGTTACAAACGGAATGACAAAATGAATATACCCCCACCATTTTTTTGGTGGCGGGTATAAAAATATGACAATCTTTTGGCGTGGATATCTTGAGATCATTTACATGTATCCACTTTCTTTTGACAAGATTTAATCTTATCTTTTAGAATTTTGATAAAAACATTATTTTTAATTGTAGGAATTAGAATTTAGCTGGAACATATATTTTGTTACGGTGCATCACAATCAATCAAAAAGTCGATTTTGATCTTTTTTATTGTAACTTATGGCTTCCATGAAAACACACGACGTACTAGATTATCTTATAAGGTGTGTTTTTTAGACTTATGCAACTTACGATAAAGATTACTGTAAAACTAGCTGTCATACTAGTGAAGTGTGTTTGACTTTCTTCTAGTATAATTTGGCAAGTCTTTACGCAAAGACTTGCAGCAGAATAGCGTTTAAAAATCGCGGTAATATATATCTAAGATTCGCGCTCTGGTCTCTGAACTTATAGAGGATTTTGTCATATAATCGTTTATCTGAGGTAAAACGCAATAGTGTGAATCGATTAACACATTTGCTCGACTTCTTACTTTGCATACAGAACAAACCATGGTGACTGTAAAAAGGACTAAGACTGTGAAAATTGATTCGTCTTTATCGATTAAAGGCTTGTTTCATCAACTCTCTTCTGTGATTTTTGATTTTTGTATTTATCATGTCATTGAAAATTATTTGTGGGAAAAAGGTCTCGCAAGACACCACGATATGCCATACGGCACGCAAAACCATAATTTTGTTAATCCAAATGTTTGGTAACCGAACCATATCAATAAATGGAATTGTAAATTCGCCACCTCCTTTGTGTGATTCGACATTTTTGGACTACTTTTTTGTAAAAATACGTCAAATGTTTGATAAACTTGCAATGACTGATTATTTTTAAAAGACAACACTCAATGTACTATTGGCGAAATATGACCATGTCTGCTAAAAAAAAATGGTAAAAAATTTAATTTTCAGGTATTTATAAGACGCACTTGCGGAGGTCATAAGCCAGAAATTATTTTTAAATTTTAAAATCCATACAATTTGAGAGCTAACAAAGCTAACATCTTGACCATTCCATTGAAATTGTCATATTTTATTCTGAAAATATTCACGCCTCTAAAACACTCTATATAAATATTAAGGCTCTTTTTTTTATTTTTGTTGTTTAAATTTTCAAATAATTTTAAAAAATTAATTACAAATCTATTTTGTGTTGAAAATTAAAGAATGAAAAACTTTACAAAGACTTTGTTTTAAAGTTACACAAATATTTAAAAAAATTCCTTTAAACTAAGCCAAAACCATTAAATTCCTACTCTAGATATTAAAAAAAAAATTATGAATATGTCATGATTTTACATTACATTGTTGGAAATATTGTAAATATAATTGCTTATTTTTCTAAAGATGAAAAACTGAAACAACATCAAACAATTATTATATGTAACTTCAAAAGCAGAACTTCTTTCGACTCGCTGAGTAACAAAAACAAAAACATGCAGCAATTATTTTAAAATCCTGTTCAAATCATTGCTTTTAATTACATTTTTGTATTATTATTTTTAAGCATCAAATTCCCTAACTTTCTTTTTACTTTAAAAGTTTTCATTTTTTACTTGTATACCCTTCATCGAGAGTGTGAGGGTATATATAGGTTTGTTATTCCGTGTGAAATTTCTATATCTAGCCTTTTCTGTTATGCAAGTCGATTTAGTAATACCTGTCTTTTTGTCTGTCGGATGGACAGTGTATATGTGAAAATAATTGTTTTAAGCCCTTGCCTTTGCCAAGACTCGTGCGCGGCACCAAAATATCAAAAATATCTGGTACTGAAGATCTGGCGAATCGCAAACAAAAACTGAGATATGAGATAGTTGAAAATTTAAAATTCAAGACGGTGACTAGATCAAAATGACAGGTTTCTTATTTTTCTTATATTCCGCAATATGAGTATCAAATGAAAGAGCTAAACATACTTAATTATCTTTTATTAAATCATATAAGTCCAAACGTATTGTTAAAATTTTAATATTGATTGTTTTTGGTCCAACCTAAACCCACCATGCTATTGTAAATAAAACAAACACTTTTAAGAGAATTATCTTAATATTTTATATTAAGATAGAAGCATCTATGTAGGGTTGCCATTTGGCCTCTTTTCCCCGGACACCGTCCTCTTTTTTAGGGCATCCGGGGCAGTCCTACTTCTTTTTTAGCAAATGTCCGGGGTTGTCCGGCTTTTTTCACCTTCTCTGAAGTTTTTTTCTTACATTTAAACTTTAAATCACAGGTCACAAAATATATAAAAAGAAGATTTAGGTGCTCATACAATTTATTTATTTATTTATTTATTTATTCATGTTTTCAAAAATCAAGTACAAAGAGTAAATCTTATATAGAAGTACTGATTATGGGGAAAAGTTATAATAGAAATTTATTAAAAAGTACAAAAAACACTATTTAAAAAAAAAAGAAAATTAATAATTTAACAAATAATTATGTATAATATAAAAAGAAGAAAATGTATGTATATATTATCTATGCATGCCAATTTCTCACGAACGTTCTTTGTAGAACTCATAAATCAATTTCTTGAATTGGGTTGCACTGCTAGTTGCTTGTATTCTATGGGGAAGATAATTCCAAATACTTATAGTATATATAAAGAAATGGTGGCTTGACAGACTTGTAGCATGAGGTATTTGTATTAGGCGGTTTCCCCTTACAGATCTAAATGGTACTCTTTTGTCATATAAGTATTGTGGTTGACGTGTATATATTATTTTATGTAAGTAAATTAGTGATTTACATTTTAAAAGATTTTCAAATGTTACTCCAAAGATACGCTTCGAATAATGTGATATTCTGCTAAATCTGTTAATGCTAAATATAAATATATGCTTTATTAGTTTTTAAATAGTACAATTTTAAAACTTCTCTTTGTACAAAATTAGTTTTATTATCCTTAATTGTCGCTATTTATCGAAGTGGTGTCTTTTATTTTAAAAAAGATCGGCAAAGGGGTCTGCTTGCCAGCTATGTGTTTTTCATAAAGTTTGTTTTTCAATAATAGAAGAAAGTCTTGAACAAAAAATATAGTGAGTGTATATAATTTTTATATGGATCGCCTAAAGTTTTACAAATATTTGAAAGGATGCAATGGTAATATATTTGCTCAAATTGGAAGTGTCGAAAAATAAATGTAAAATTTTTAAAAGTGTATATTCCCGATAATGAATGCAATAAATTTTTGTTGTTTTTTTGGTTTTTTGTTTTTATTTTCAACCATTAAATCATAATGATATGTTAAGTTTGTATTTTTGTAAATAAAGATTTTTCGTAAAAACAAATTTTGTATTTTAAATGGCGTCGTAAATTTTTTCAAATTTAATTTTTCTTAAATGTGTCCTCTTTTTTTGGGCAAATGTCCTACATTTTTTATGCTGACGTCCTCTTTTTTTTAAATAGAAATGGCAACCCTACATCTATGACAACTACGTTTAAAACAGAATATTGGTCAAATGCTATCCATGTCTTTAATGGCATACTTTTATTCGGTGGTACATATTTTCAATGACACTGAGGCATAACTCAAGTTATATGTCGACAATTGTTCTCGTTCTTAAATTGTTCTTGGCTTATTGACGTAAACCTTTTTTTTAAATATTCGAAAGAAAGATGTCCAACGGCGTTAAATCGCATGATCGTGGCGGCGAATTAATATCTCCACGACGTCAAATAACACGTGCAATGAATTTCTCGCTTAAAGTGGGCACTGTTTCGTTAGCTGTATGGCATGTGGCAGCATTCTAATGAAACCACATATCGTCCAGGTTTATAGCCTCAATTTCTGGTCACAAAAACCCAACAAGCCCATAAACCGCACCAAAAAGTCGCTTTTTTGGATACATCGGCTTTTTAATAAATATTTGTGGATTATCATTTGCTTGTTAAGGAATCAATTTAGCTGAAATTATGCTGACCAAAAAAATTACGAAGTGCGCGAAATGCATTTTGATTGAACGTACATTTTTATGAAAGGTTTTAATAATTCTAACACGATATTCAACTGCGCTTCTCTCCATGGTTGTATTTATCATACACTGAAGCAAAAACAATATTATATTTGGTTGGGCAACAAACTTGAAGTTAAAGTGTGACTTACAGATAAGATCTTTTTTATTGTAAGTAAGAACATACGTTTTTTTCCCTAGTGGATACTTCATTGAACTATGAAGTTGAAAGTCGTAGTTTGAGCCCTGTTATTTTTTAGTTTGGTCAGTCAAAGTGTAGATTTATGTTACAGTGAGGATTATTTGACTATTATACAGAGAGAGTAGCAACGGTTGTCAGTATCTCAATTGTTGCCAATTACATAGTTTTGTTGTGATGGTAGAATGCTATGGTTACACACAAAGAAAAAAACATGTTTGTGGTAATCATAATCAAAGAGCAACATACTAGATTGAATTGCATGATTGTAATTTAAACATATAATGGTTACCAGTTATTATTATGATTATTATGTTTAGTTAAAGTATCAAGCGATAATCATATCAAATATGGCCACAGTTGCAATCGGCAATCTTTGCTTTTTTCCATGGCAAATTATTATATTTTAATGTTAGTTACAGACATACATATATTGATTGTACTTACCATTGTAATTGCAATTTTTATACCAAAATTTTTTGAGACTTTCTTGTTTATTTATCTAATTTTTGAAAAAGTTTTGTGTATTTTTTTTTAACATCTTAAACTTTTAAAATTATAAAAATTTATTCAGCGAGAAGAAGAGCAATTAAAATCAAATTATTATTAAAAAAACTCATACCTTGATTACCTTGTAATCATACTGTTGTCTCACCCATTATTTAATGATTATTTGTAATTTTTAATGCCTTTGAATATAATGTAATTTTTTCCGAATTGATTTTTTTTTAATTCATACTATTTTGAAATGATACACATTTTCAAATTTTTACGAAAAGTAAACATTTAATGATACAATTCAAACAAATGCTTGATTATCGTGACAAAGTATATGATGAAATAAAACAAAAGTAACTATTACTTATTTTCGTCAACCAATTATTGTTAAAGCGAACATAATATGACCGTCGTGATCATATTGAAACCATGGCTTTTCTTTGTGTGTATACCTACAGAATTTCGATTAGCATGATTATTGTGAAAACTTGGATTGCAAGATTTGAACCATTATATTGGCAATGAATTTTTTTTTTTTTTCTATTTAAACATGATGGTACAAACTGTGGGAAGAGCATTTGAAATTCGGCACAGACGATTATACCAATCTAACTTGTTTTAAGTACTTTTTTGATATATGTTAATTCATTATATATTTATTTTTTGCTAAGTCAATTAAATTACATTTTGCTTTTGATAGAACTTCAAATAATTTTCAATTCGTTTTTCGAAAATTTCCTTACCAACTGTTTTAAGTTAAGTTGTTAGGCGTACTTTGTATGCACCAACTTTAGAAAACTTTTTGTATATAAACAGCATCCAGTAGCTACATACTTCATACATAGCTGGATGCTTATGTCTCGTTTTTCAATTTATCTACATTTAATTTCTATAACAGGCTTCTCATAGTCATTAGATACCGTACTGCAAATTAAACAAAATTTAAAACTGTTGAAATATTATATGGTGATATCCAATTTCCTGAATACATCTTTAAATGTAATTCTTACTAAATGACCCAAGACAACAAGAAAATCTAAAAAACAATAAGCACAAGCACACATACATACTTGTGTATATGTATGTTTATATAAATAAAACATTTCAGTAACAAGTCATGCGTTAAAATAAGATTTATTTTTATTTTCAACAAAAACCAAAAGAGAAATTATTGAAAATAACTTTAAAACTTCTATATAAAATACAAATTTAAATTAAATAAACACACAAGTAGGTAGTAAAAACACATACATACATAGTCACCAATTTGTATCAATACATACATGTGCTAGATAAAGACAGGGGGAAAAAATAGCAAAGTAAAACAAAGCTGAAACGAAGAAAGCAAATAATTCAATTTAATTTTTCTAGAATGTTAAAGAAACTCCTACTCATGATATAAACTAATCCAAGCGTAATCATCATCATCAATTCAACTCTAAAGTACATTCTGTTTTTTTTTTTTTTCTAAAAATTTTTATATAAGTACAAGTGTGTGTGTGTGTATAGAAGTATGCTTTTATATGTGTGTGTATGTTTTAAAATGTAAATATACAACATGGATGCGAATGAGAGCCTGTGAGTGTAATGAACAAACTTGAAACTTTTTTTTGTATATTTTTTTTTATTTTTCTCAAGTTTTATTTTTCTTTTGTAAAACTTTTGCTTCAGTTTTATATTTCTATTCTCTCTCCTCCTCCTCACTCACGATCATTCGTTTAATTTTATACTGGGAAAAATTTAATCCTGATAACATCATATGCTGTAATTAATGAACTGACCATTTATATGCAACAACTACTTGTAAAAGTTTGTTCTTACTATAGATTACACAAATGCTTCTATAAATATGTATAAAGGTTTGTTGCGTAACTATTAACATATATGCAGAAACTCTACTTGCTTAACTTAAACTAAGAGAAAAATATGAATTTAATCCTCTTATGTACTGCCGAAGTAACCAATAATATTTCTTTATTATAACAAAAAAAAAGAAATAAAATAGAATTTTCTTTAAATTGGATTCTTCAGAAATGAAACGAATAGGACTATTTATTAAAACTACAATTCTCTGTTTTGCGGTACGCAAATTCTATATTTGAATTTATACCATCAGAAATATTAATCTTGTTGGTACTAATCCTGTTATTTAACTAGGAGTTTTTATGACATTTAAGTAGGCTTTTGTAAAGCAGAACTTCGTTATAAGGAAATTTATTTCTATTATTGGCCACAAAAACTATGATTTTGAAATAAATTAAAAAACGAATAAGAGTGCTATATTCAGCAGTGCTGAATCTGATAATACCCTTCATGTACATATTACCTTAGCTCACATTCCAGACTCACCGTTATTCTTGATTTTCCTGATTTGATTAATAATTTTTATACAGTCCACTGTGCTCTACTTCCAACACCCTTCCAATTAAGTAATTGATGGATTTAAAAAAAATATCCGCCATTTTGCTTAAAATGAAATCTTGAATTGTAACGCTTTCATATTTTGCAGTATTCTACCATTCAAGCCCTTTGGTTTGATATCAGTATTGGAGTAGATATGACCGTTTTGAAAAATTATTGCACGCCCCTTTTATAGTAGTGGACCTTAAGGATTTTTAATTTTGTAAAAAGTCTTACATTCTGCAAGTCAGGTCCTTTCTTTTAATAGCCATATCCTTTAAATTGTTATAAAAAAAGCTAAAAAGAACACGATTTCCGTTTATAAATTTCAGGAAAAACATTGAAGCATTTTAATTTTTGTTCTTATATCTCAGATAGTATCAAACCAAAATGATATTTTTCTTATTTTCAAACGTTGCTATGGTTATAAGTTTACAAATTATAAATTTTCAAACAGCACTTACCGCAAAACGATAAAGAATTCATAAATCGACAGTTTGAAAAAAAAACTGTGTTGCCAATTTATAGTTTTTAAATTCTTAAGAAATGACACATATATATTTATATTTTATATACTGGTTGCATATATTTTAGTATTGGTTGCAGTCTTTTGACCCCACTCTGGACAGTAAGAAAAAATAAACATTTGCCCTTCATCTTTATAAGTTCTATACATTTTAATAAATTTTAATTTAATTTTGTCATCATACCTCTAATTTTGTCGGTTTTATGAGCTTTTAAATTTAATTAACAGTAGATAACGTTAAAAGTGGGCGTTATAGTAGGCGTATCAAAGTTGTTTCTGCTAATGAATACAACTAAGATATTTCATTATAGTCCTTTATCCTTTCAAAAACTTCGTCCATAAAATAGTTATATGACCAAAACGCAAAGTGTGCAAAACTTTAGAATCATACATCTAAATTTTGATTATACTGAAAAATACACCGCGCTGTATAAATTTTCGTACATGCTGATCTATAACAAACCTTGTGTATAAGAAATATTCTGGCGAAATCTTAGCCCGGGCAGACGGACGGACTTAGCTAGATAATCATAAAATGAAAGCCTTTTTCAGAATATATGTACTTTATGGGGTCTTAAGTGGATATTTGGATGTGTTACAACGGAATGACAAAATGAATATACCACCACCATTTTTTTGGTAGCGGGTATAATAAACTTGTATGACACAATAAAACACGGTTACAACTCAGACTATAAATCACTTTTCGAGAAATAAAGTACACAACACAGTACAAAAGAAAAAACAAATGATTTCTGATAGATGTCGGCGTTTTAAAAGATTACAAAGGAATTAAATTTGTGGGGGTAAAAGTTTCTCTACTTTGACCTGTTCGTGCTGCAAACCACTATATGAAACCTTTTTTTTCTCTTCGGAAGTAATTATGCAATTTTGTAAACAATATATAAAAATAAATATTTTGAGAAAGAGTAAAAGTGTCAACATTTACTCTTCTATAAAACAGTAATTTGGGCTCTATTATAACAAATCGTAAAAAAAAACTTCTTTAAATTGCGCGAGTGGGATAAAATGTTTTAAAAACAAGTAAGAGCGAATCTTATATACCCTTCACAACGTGTAGTCATGCAATAACAGTAGTTTGTATCACCATTCATGCCATATGAAATACGTACATATATATAAAAACCACACATATATAAAAACATCCCATTGTAAAATTATAAATTTACGTATGTATGTTAAAAAAAAAAATCAAAAAAAAAAAAAATATTTAAAAGAAAATTTAAAAAAAATAATTAAAATATATATAATATATATAAAACAAAAAAAAAAAAAAAAAAATAATAATAAAAATATAAATAATATATTAAATAAAAAATAAAAAATAATTTAAAAAAAAAATAAAAAAGAGATAAAAAAATTTTTTTTTGGCTCAGCTGGGATTTGATGCCACGTTTTTTCTAACCAGTATACACGTTTGTATGTATGTATGTTGTTGTTGTAATGTTGTTTTTGTGAAAAAAAAATCGAGGTGGTCGTGGGTTTTGGCTCATATCTCAGTTGTTTATGTACCGATGTTTCTGATTTTCAATACCGTTCTACTCCCGAATGTTTCTGATGTTTTAATACCTTACCCGGGTCCAAGCGATGTCGGGGGGCTTCAAAAAGTTGATTTCACCATACACACGGACAGACGGTCAGACTGACAGTGCTTAATCGGCTCCCCTATTCATAAGCTTTCAGAAAATATATACTTTATGGGGTCGGAAATGAAAATTGTAGAAATTTGACACGGAATGACAAACCTATATATACCCTTTTTCACTGTGTGAAGGGTATAAAAATATTGGCAACAAAATTTAAAAGATATGTCATAGCAGCCCATAGCGAAATCCAAATCTTAACACAAACTCGAAAAACTAACCAACTTCAAGATTGCCCTTTAACAACAATACTAAGATGTTAAATTTTTAATTGAAATGCGGATACATTACATTATTTAAAAGAAGTAATGGGACATTAAAATTGCAACAAAAGTGTTATTAAACCAAAAATCTAAAATTTGTATGTTATAATAAACACTTAAATAGGATTTTCAACAATTAAGTTAGCGTAATAAAGTTCGAAATAGGAGGTTTAACAGCTTGATTAAAAGCATTCATTTTTGAAACCTTTTTCATCAGCATATAAAATATGTCATAAAATAAAATTCATTGCGTCTGTTAATAAAATTCTGGTTTACGACATTAGGGAGATAATATCTCTTTTGTTATATGATTGAACACAAAATTTTTTTATATATTTAGTTTATGTATGTATACTAGATATTATATTAGGATAGCGGTGTCAACTTTGAAATTTCAAAGAGCACCTAAATTAAAAAAAAAAGCGCATAAATTTCACAAAAAAACACTAAATTTAAAATTATTTAATTAAATTATACATTTTGATATACAAATATAAGTTCTCATCGATCCTATTAGGAGCAGATAAATTTAAAAACAACTTTTAAAATAATGTTAATAATAAAATATAAGTTGTCATCGATCCTATTAGTAGCAAAAGGAGCAGATAAATATAAAAACCATTTTAAATAGTATTTAAAATAGAGCACAAATTTCACTTCACACCTGCAAACATAATAATCACTATTTTACACAAGGCATATTTATTCATCAGGTAATTGCAGTTCGAAGAGAATTTTTTGTTTATATTTTTTATATATGAAGTTTGACATTAAAAATACATTAGAAAAGAAAGAAATTTCTTTTTTATTTATGCATTTTGACAGCTAAAATTTAAAAAAAGGTGTTGAAAAAATAATCAGCTGGCGAATCAAGAGTACCTGATGAATAAATGTTCTTTGATTTTACAGAAGAATTGGCAGCTTTCAGGCACCAGTTGCCTTCTGGAATAATTTATTTTAC
Source organism: Phyto melanocephala (assembly GCA_941918925.1). Lineage (NCBI taxonomy): Eukaryota > Metazoa > Arthropoda > Insecta > Diptera > Rhinophoridae > Phyto > Phyto melanocephala. Next base: position 58,021,650 of record OW799234.1, on the reverse strand, counting down.
AACTGGCAATAAAACTGATGTTCAAATGATAACAATAATTTACTTTTTATTCTATAGATATTCTGTTCTTTATATCATCTGGCCTTAACTTCTTTTGAATGATGAATTATGATGCTATCAATATAAAAATTGCTTTGATATAAATATTAACTGTAATCGTTTTGAATTTGTTTTTTGTTAATATAATTTGTATACATATTTACCCTGAAGAAGCTACCCATTGTTTGGTCGCGAAATATTGGTTAATAAACAATTTGTTAAAAAAACAAGTAAGAGCACTATATTCGGCTGTGCCGAATCTTTCATACCCACCACCAATTTTGTGTACATTTAAAGCACAATATTTATTATTTTGTTAATCGCTATAGAATAATCTCTTTATAATAAAATATGTATCATATCATGTATGGTGGTTAAATTTTAAGGGCCCATGTTGAAGGTGAACCATACCTAAACTTCAAATTTTTTCTTGTATTTCATTTGACATTTCTCAATCTCAGACTAACTCAATTTGAACCGTGGAAAGATACGCAATCGAGCAACGCTTTTAAATATTAAAGATTTTTATAAAAATGGGCGTTCAAATCAAAATGCATTTTGTGCACTTCGTGATTCTTTTGGTCAACATAATCGTTCGAATTCGTCCACAATCGTGAGAATTGTAAAAAATATTTAAATGTCTGCAAAGCAGGTCTGTATGAAATTTGAAAACATCTGTGAATGCCATCTTAGTTCGTTGAATGGGAAACATTGCTGTTTTTCACGATAACGTGGCAAAAGAGCAAGCAACCTCGACTCATCATCGTGCCCAACAATCGAGCATCAAAAGTGTCATTGAAAATATGGACTATTGGATCGTGGTGTGCCGCCTAGGTTAGGGGGGCCATTTGGCCGATATTTTGTTCCATACATAATTGAAGCATACAAATATTATCATTATAAAAATAAATGATAATAATTTCATAATAATTTTATTCAAAATCAACATAGTCCCTTAAAATTAAACCACCCATTATAACTTCGGTATGCTAGTAAAATGTTTTCGTAAATTTAGTCTTTCAATGAAAGTGGCCGTTAAAATACGCGTGTCAATAAAGTTTCTGCTAATAAACATAACTTAGATATTTCAATATAGTCCTTTAGTATTCCAAAATCTTTATTCATAGAGAATTTACATGAATTTAAGAGGAAGAAAGTGAATTTAAGGTTAAATTTTAAGGGCCACAGGGTGATTTAAAATATACATTCTCTGCATTTTTCTAAAACGGGAAATTTATAAGTAAGATTTTGATTTTTAAACTTCTATAACATTTTGCTTTTAAAAGATTTTCAAACGAAATAAGTTTTGTATAATTTTAAAATTTGTTAGCCATTAGTACATGAAAATAAATTGTTTATAATGTTTAGAGACAATTTTTTTTGACTTAGGTCAAAATTTGCCTAAATTCCCATTTTTAATAGAGCATAACTTCAGGAGAACATTAGCATAAGTTGTTAGCATGCCATCTAGTAGTTGCTAGTAGAGTCATCTATCTTATCATCTTTATCTTATAGTTAGCTACAGTACAATAAATGGCGCAGTGTATGATGAATAAATGCTAATATATATGACTAATATATTTTTATAAAAATTTAAGGAAAATAGTTTGCGTGGCACATCTATTTTCCGTTATAACGAAGACTTTGACCAAAAAGCCATGTTTGCAAAATTTCAGAATCGTACATATAGTTTTGTCAGTTTTATTACGTTTTAAATTTGAAATATACACTGTGCGGTATAAATTTTCGTACATTTTTATATAACTCTTTTCCTAATTCATAGATTTAAGCGATTTTCAGGGAAAAATATTCTTTTGACTCGATAAATAAATATTCGAAGTTTCATGACTACGTTTATGCGTCTGGACACAATTCAAAAGTGAAAGTGGGCGTAATAGTAGGCGTGTCAAAGTTGTTTTTGATAATGAGTACAACTTAAGTGTTTCAATATAGTCCTTTATTATTCCAAAATCTTTATTAATAGAGAAATTATATGAATTTTAGGTAAAACGTTATATGGGAGGTGGGCGTAAAAGTGGGAGTGGCACCTTAATTTTTTGGCATAGTAATGAAATTGCCTAGGGGGATAGACGTAGCAAAATTTATCATCATACCTCTAATTTTAGCGGTTTTATGAGCTTTTAAATTTCATTAACGGTAGATAACGTAAAAAGTGGGCGTTATAGTAGGCGTGTCAAAGTTATTTGTGCAAATGAGTACAACTGAGGTGTTTCAATATAGGCCTTTATTATTCCAAAATCTTTGTTAATAGAGAAATTATATGAATTTTAGTTAAAACGTTATATGGGAGGTGGGCGTAAAAGTGGGCGTGGCACCTTAATTTTTTGGCATAGTAATGAAATTGCCTAGGGGGATAGACGTAGCAAAATTTATCATCATACCTCTAATTTTAGCGGTTTTATGAGCTTTTAAATTTCATTAACGGTAGATAACGTAAAAAGTGGGCGTTATAGTAGGCGTGTCAAAGTTATTTGTGCTAATGAGTACAACCTAGATGTTTCAATATAGTCCTTTATTATTCCAAAATCTATATTAATAGAGAAATTATATGAATTTTGGGTAAAACGTTTTATGGGATGTGGGCGTAAAAGTGGGCGTGGCACATTGATTTTCCGTTACAAAAAAGCGTCTCACTAAAAAGCAAAGTGTGCAAAATTTCAGAGTCGTACATCCAATTTTGTTGCCTTTATGACGTTTTTGTTTTTAAATATACCGAAAAATACACTGTGCGGTATAAATTTTCGTACATTTTGATCGATAACTCCTCTCCTAATGCATAGATTTAGACAATTTTCTAGAAAAAATATTGTCTTTACCCAGGAAATATATATTCGAAGTTTCATGAGTCTACGTTAAGGCGTTTGGACACAATTCCATTTTATGCGATGTTCGAAGGACACGGTTTTTTCGACCTACTCTTGCTTTTCGAGATATAACTCTCTTCCTAATATTCCGATTCAGCCCATTTTCAATACCAAACAAACCTTGTCTATAAGAAAGATTCTGGCAAAATTTGAGCCCCCTAGCTTTTTCGGTGCGACCTCTATCGTGCTTTCAACAGACGGACAGACGGACGGACATAGCTAGATCGTCATAAAATCAAACCCCGATTCAGAATATATATACTTTATGGGATCTAAAATGGATATTTCGATGTGTTACAAACGGAATGACAAAATGAATATACCCCCACCATTTTTTTGGTGGCGGGTATAAAAATACGGTTTTAACTTTTTCATACTAAACGATTGTTATTTTTGTGTTCCATTACTACAACAACTTATATTATTATTACCAATATACATATATGTAATCAATTCCTTAATTTAATTGAATTTAAACTTTTAACCAAACACCGAATTATAAAAAAATGAGCCGTTTTTTTTTATCTCCTTAAAAGTTGTATTTTTTAAGATACGAGGTTGAGGAAGTAAGGCATCGATATATGAGTTTAGCCAGACCATATGTATGTGTTATGAATGTGGTGTGTGTAGTAAAATATTCGAGTAAGTCTCCTGCAATATCGTTTCCAGAAATAATAAATAATGAAATAATTCTGGTTGTTATCGTAATGAGCAGCAAATTTAATTTAAATCCACTCAGTAATTTTTTTGCATGATTAAGTAAGAATTTCAAAATATTTTAATAATACAAACATACATATTTATTATATAAGTGGGATAGGGTTTAAAATTTTAAAAATTTAAACCAAATACTTCTATAGACGACGTTAGATGATTTAGTTGTTTAGGCAGTATGTGTATATATGGGATACTCAAAAGACCTGAACAACTGACTAACTAAATACAAAATTAAATATATTGCACATTTCCGCGAATTTGCTTGATTTTCTTATGACAAAGGTAGCCGATGTATTAATACTGGTTGTTGTCTCTCTGCATGCCAAATTTCATTTTGTTCCATTCTGCCGTTTCTTCGAGATTGAGTAACAAACCCTACAGGTAATATTGGACTACGTGGTCAATTTTTGCTAAATGGACTACTAACAACATGGTCCTAAGTTATGCAGTCATGGACAATATTATTTTTAATCAAGGGATTGTAGTTAAACATAAGTGTTCGTGGAAGAAGCCATCGCTGCTGTACACATAAGTTTTACAAAGAACTAGAATTTATCGATTCAACTCTTTTACCAAAAACTTGTCTGGAAATCTTTTATAAAACATATTACCTCAAATCTATATCACATCTGGTACAATAGTTAGCATTCAGGGTTGAGAATCAATTAGAAGTTAAGACAGATTTTTATAAACAAGACGTCTTCAGCAGTGAGGCTCATTTCTTCTTACCGAACAAACAAACAGGCAGAGTTGCCATCTTTGAAGATAGCGCAATTTTCACAACTTTCTTAATACTCCACTTCAGCTCGTAAAAATCACTTTTTGGTTTGGTTTACATGCCGAAGGCGTCATCGGCCAGAACGCTATCCCTCAAGTCATTGTGAGCCAGTTGGAGGAGAATTGGTTTCAAACTGATATCGCAACATGCGTTAAATCTCTTATATTGCTAATTCGATGCATTATTGACGAAATAAAATCGCATATTCGAGGAAAGTAGTACAATATTTTATTGCCTTGATTGCATGCATAAGGAGCAGTCGCAGGGAAATTATTTTTAAATATTTAATACCACAAAATCTATGACCTAGCGAAGGCAAAATTCTGGAAATTTTAATTGATTTATTTTTAAAAGTAGGTCTTTACATTTAAAAAAAAAACAATGTTTACAAATTGCTTGTTATACTTCATTCAGAATATTAGTTTTCTTCTTTTTTTATTTCGTCCTAATGTACACATATTTGTTTCAAAATTTTTTAAACTATTGCAATATTTCAATTAAATTTTCTAACTATTACTTGTACTTACTACAACTTGCAATTTGTTTATGTTTTAAAACTTTTCTGTTTTGATATTTTTTTTTCAACTCTTCTCCTAGTTTTTGTTTTTCTTAAAATAAATTTCAACATACTCGTACTCAATTCAATATCGATAACTTTGTTTCAGTTTTTTTCTTTTTGTTCGTTCTATTTTTTTTTGTTGCTCCAAAGAAACTGAAACTAAAACTAACAGCGAAACTAAACAAAAATATTTAAACTTTTTTTATATTTAACAGTAGTAGTTTTTACAAGAAATACGAAGAAAAAATAAGTTTTTCCTAAAAAAAAAAAAAAACAATAAAAGTTTAAAGAAAAAGTTTTATTTTCGTTTGCAAATATTATTGATGATCGATGTGACGATGCTATCTTGTTGTTGGTGTAGTTCCTGTTGGAAACAATTTCATCAAAATTTTACATTTCACATGAATATAAGACTAATGACCAGCTACAAAATTAGGACAAAAAGTTTGAAGTTTTGACCAAAAATCTGTAAGGATTTTTTGGTAAGTTAATTAATTTGGTTTTGCAATAGTTTTTGTCTTGCCTTGTGGGTTTCTTTTGATAAAAGCATTTGGCACGCATCATGTTCATTAGTTTATTGAGGATGATTTGAAATATTTTCGAAAGATTGTTAGAGAAATGCAAATAATTATGTATGTATATGTAAAGTCTGTTCTACAGCTTAATAGCCTTCGCCGTAAAGGACATCGACTAGTAAAATTTTTCATACTGATTGACATTACAAGCCAGCAACAAAAATTTAAAAGTATTTCAAAGTTAATTACATTTTTGTCTTCTAAATTAATAGTGCAAACGGATTCATTCTAGATGTCATCTTAATATGAAAAAAAAATTGGTCATAAATTATGTGCTTAAAAACAAATATAAAGTCATGCAAAAATATATTTAACGATTCATGTAAACAATCACGATTAACTGATTGAACCTGGGTTCATTATAATTTGCATAACTACTACTCATTAAATAGAATCAAGTAAAGTTTATTAGCACCAATGAAGGGCTAAAATATATTTTCTAATCATTTAAAAAATTATGATCATATTTTAAAAAAATCTACTGCGAGAAAATAAAAATACAAATTTAACCATATTTTGGCATATTTGTGGAACATAATTGATATTTGGTCAAACAATGAGCATGACCAAATTAGCAAAATCAATGAGGACTATATTTGTAGTCAAATATCGACAATAGATCGCGCGCGAAATAAGAAAACTTATCTTATCTTTACTAATAGCACATAAAGCTCAAATATTTTTAAGTAAAATTGCACTGCTAATGAATGAGGATTTTTGGCCCAGTTTTTACACACAAATATTGTACTGTACTACAATATTGTACTACGTATTCCATTTAATATTTTTATATCCTGGGACCAAAATTCCTACATAGGTAATACTATGGTTCTTGGTAATACAATCGTTAAAACTGAAAAGCTTATCGTTTAACTACTAATTCTCGTTAAAAATTAATAACTTGGTTAATGACTGTATTATTCATGGTCATCTTATAGCTAGTCTATTTAAGGTATACTGGTATTCTAATATTTTCTAAAAATTATAGATTTGATTTTTGAGCTTAGTTGTAAGTTCTTTTTATTATGGAAAATGTAGATGGAGATGGCGTAGCAGTTGAGTGCAGTCTAACAGCACCATCTGACGTTATGAAGTTGTATTAATTAAATCGTGGTTTGCTGGATAATTTCTTAATGCCACATTCAAAATTCTATAAATTTACCGCTGAAAGCGAACCATCCTGTTAAAATAATAAATAAAACTTGTATATAATACCAGCGGCTAGAAACAAATTAACACAGCTATTTAGGCTTGATATCCAGTCTGCCCACCGTTTAAGATTAATATCCCTAAGTTGATACATCCGCCTGTGTTCTGTATTCCGAGCGAAATTAAATCATTTGGAATTGCTATTGTAGTATTATTGTTTATAACAAAAAATTCATTGCAATTCCGAATGACTTAATTTCACTCGGAATTCAGAACACAGGGGATCATTTGCCATATTGACAAGAAGTCTTGAGTATCATGTTGTCATAATGTATTGTATTAGCTTGCGAAAGTTTCTAATCTTTTCTAGAATTATTTTACAATTGTAATATTATGAAAATTCGACGCTTAAGACTCTTTTTGACGTCACCAATCATGTTAATGAAAACACTGCACATAACGGTGTATCGTGTTGTGTACAACTTTCATTTTACTAAAATAAAACTTAATAATTTCATGGACTGACCAAAGTTTTTGCTCTAGTAGCTTACTAATCTTATGCCATATAATGTTTAGAAATAATTACTTTTTCTAGTACACGCGATTCTATTTCGTCAAGAGTACGTCAGTTGTTGGCTTGTAAATGATCAATCAGGAACATGGTCACGTATATTTCTTGAGATAATTCGGTTAGCAAATATTTGGATCAACAAAGTGATCGTTTTATGCACTAAATGCAATTTGTGTATTCTCATTTGAATCATTTCTCCTCCAAATGATTTGCAATGATATGTGAAACAAAAAAATCACGAACAACAAGACCAAATTACTAAGATAGTCGCCGGATTGCGTTATGAGTGGTGGTGGTCTCTCCTGTACTCACAGCAAAACAGTAAATGTGATCATGACTCGACCAATAGTATTGTGTATTACCTGCTCTGATGGAGAGACTTAATTAGGTTGTCTATAAATTTGGTAAAAAGAATGCATATTTTGGAAATAAATTTCTATGATTTGTAAACCTTCATCTGCTGTAAGTAAAAATTCTAACACTCAGCACTAGTAAGACCTCATAATGAATGGATAACTACTACTAAGTTTTGCAGTAGTGTTTTATATAGAAAGTTTTTTCAAGCCCAACAGACAATTTTTGTATTCAAAGAATAAAATAATAGCATTAATATTTCGAAATAATTACTGAAATAGGACAGTACACGTGTTCAATTTGGGTAAATTTTTTTTTCGAGAATCACTAGCCGCATGTCATGAACAGTATTTGCATATTCTGCAGTGCTAAACTGTGAACACAATAATTTATTTACATCATGCTTAATACCATGATTTACTTTTAAAAAAAATTTAGATGCCGCTGTTAAAGCCCCAAGCGAAATTTGTCCAAAAATATCAAATGACAGTTCACTTGACAGTTAACAATTTTATAATTTATATTTGGCTTAAAAATTCTTCACTTAAAAACTGTTGTACTTTTTTTTTAATTTCGCATTCAACATTACAGTATAGATATGTATGTAAATCCCCAGCTCTATATAAATAAAATCCCTTTTAAGCTCGTATGCATTTCTCTGCTTAAAAACTCTTCTCGATACATTAAATATGCAGTTGTATTCGTAAAACAAATACGTTTTATAACAATATATTACAATGGTGTGTGGTGTGTTTTTTTTTTGTTTAAAGTTCAATGGCATTTCTAGTGCCGGACATGCACACATATATGTAAATATACATACATACTCATGTGTATATATTTGCCAGTATATTCTTATGAATCGTTTAGAACAAATTGTACAAAAGTACGACATCCGACATGTGAAAACTTTGTTGATTTTATGATTAAATATTTTTTTTCTTTTTTTACTGCAGACATTATGTTTCTAAATGCATTACTGACTGAGAGGAGTCCTCAAAAATTCATGCATAAAATAAAGTATTGCGCTTAAAATTTTGATGAACATAAAAAAATTATATATTATAATAAAGCAGTTGTACTAGATATAATATTTTTTTTTGAGGTCACGTGAGAAAGTTTATGTTTGAAGGCATTTAACATAAAAATATTATTGCTTTTTATCTAAACACATTTAGGTGATATAAATAAGTAGTAAAACACCTATTTAGAATAACTTTAGTGTTCGTATTTGCTTTCTTAATATCTCTAGCTATTAATACAAATTACAGAACTTCTAATCCCCTTTGTATGAGGAAAATTTTTTTTCCTAATACTTATCAAGAAGATTAAGATTAGTTTGTTGTATTTAGACAGAATGTTAAATTTCTTCTAAATAAAACATGATTTGTTTTACGAATACATAATTCTACTTTTAAGAAAGCATCTAATAAACATCTAAAAAAAATAGGCTTTAGCTGTTAAGCGTTAAAAACACACAATAATTTATGGTTTGACAAACAAACTTTAAAGGAAGAGTACAAATATAAAAAACTATTTTGAAAAATATTACGCATTCAGACTTAAGATAGAATTTGTAACTTTCTTACGAAAAGTAGTTTTCATTTTGTTTATATCTGTTCTGTGGTGTCATGGATTAGCTGTTTTGTTTCTGTTCAATCAAAAATCGCTATGTGTGGTTTGCTGCTTTGTTGTTGTTGCTCTGTAAAATAAGGCAGATACATTTAAAAAAAAAAATAAAATTAACTACCGAATGTCACATCTGACTTTTTCTGTCGTAATTTGAAGTTATAATCTTCTAATTATTGTCGAGAATTTATCTGAGGTAAAAAGTTAACTTCATTTGTTAATGCATTCGTTTTTCATCTCAAACAAGTCATTCTTTAGCTTTGCAACACATTTACAAAATGATTATAGTCTTTTAATAAAATTAAGATATATAAAATATATAATAAATTTAAATCAACTATGTAATCACTCTTGAATTAAAGTTTGTATGGCTGGTGTTTTGTGGGAGCTCCAGGAACCCCGTCCTGCTCTCTTCCACAATCAGAATACTCTCTTATATCTTCACGATATCAGTAAATAGACTTGTATAAGGATACCATTAAGCTTATAAAAAATTAAGTTTATTTCCTATTCAATTGATTTCTGTTTAAATAATTGACTAAGTTTTGTATGTATATGCGCTTCCATAAGAATTATATCAATAATGGCATTTGAGAATATACCATCAATACGGCCGATTAAGATACAGGTGATATATGAAGAAGCCTACAGTCTGTTGAGAATCCATAAAAATCTATTTTAAAAGAGCAATTGATATATTATTTATATTATTGATGGAAAACATGACAGTGGTATTGTGTGACAAATTTTCAACAAAATATAAGAGCGTTAACTGCATCACCATAATACCAGAGGAAAAAACGGTTGAAGTAATTAGGGTAAGAAACGGGCAATGCATCGATATTTATACGGACGGATCGAAGATTATTGATCGAATTGGAATGGATTTTTTTGACACAAGTTTAAACAGAGATAAAACTTTTATCTACCCTATTTAAATTCTGTTTACCAGGCTGAGGTTTTGGCAATTACGAAAAGAATTAAACTGATAAAGAATACTGACAACGAAGTTTCGTTTCGTATCTTTACAGATAACCATGAAGTTAAATTGACCCTATTGAACGACATATAGCATACTCGCAAGTTCAAAAATAAAATTCAAATTTAAAAGATTAAGGAAAACATCAAAAAGTGCCGAAATGCTGCCATCAGTATGATGACGAATATATAATGAGGTCACCTAAATATTAAGAAATCAAAGGAGATTTTGAAACTGAGTAAAAAACAATCAAAAGATTTAATAGTGTAGTATTAGGTTACAACGATCTGAAAACTTATCTGGCTCACATTTTTTATGAAAAAAAGAATTTATATAAATTTGTCATCTGTGGTTAATACAATATGCAATATTTGCTTTAAAAATGTCGTATGTCCAGTCATGCAGACCACCTTAAATATCTACAAGAAGGCATTCTGTACTACAGGAAATGGCTTGTATGACTTATGCAGAAATGAAACTCACTTTAATGCAAATCTGATTATGAGTGATGAAGCTAATTTTTATTTGAATGGCTTTTTTAGTAAGCTTAACTATAGGCTCTTCAGTTCTACCAATCCGAGAGCAATTCATTAATGCCAATTGTATTCCGCTACTTCTACAGTATGGTGTGGCAATACATCGGAAAATATATTTTTTCCTTGCTTCTTCGAAAATGAAAATGGAAGTTGTGCTGCAGTAAACGGAAAGCAGTATCAGCTAATGAAACTACATTTTTATACCATACAGTTAAAAACTAATTTCAGATATTGTTTCAGTAGGCCCGAGGCTCAATGACACTTTAACGTCATATTTTAAAAGAGAAAAAATTTGCGAAAATTCGGAAATTATTTTAACAGCGGTAGACAGATTTGTTAACAAGCGACTTTTTACTTTGGGGTTAGTTAAAGGTGCGAGTATAAGTGAACAAGCCCGAGAAAATACTAAAACTCAAGGCCAACATTTCTGCAGAAATTTGAAAGCTGGAATGATAGATTTCGTAGTAGCATTATTTTCCATGCTTAGTGTAAAATAATTTCTGTCTTTTATATTTTACAATCTTAAAGAAAATATATATTTATAAAGGAAAAGGTCGAAAGATTCTGAAACCCCATTGTGACTTTTGATCCACCCTATACTAAAAGACGTTATAAAAAAAATTCTATTCTTAACTACATTTGATTGCTAAGAAGAGATACCAGCATTTATACCCTGTCGCATCAGGCACAAAGTGTCATATATATGATGTATTTTCGTACAGGTTATGTACAACTCCACATATTTTTACGTAAAATACATCTTCACATCAATTCATCACTCATGTAGTTACAACAAAAACTAAGACAAGACGAATGAGATAACGAAATACAAAAGAATTCCACATCGTCAAAATATTGCGTTGACGTTATAAATTGACTGTAAATTAATGAATGAATACACACAAATATGAAAAATAAAAGTCTTACCTTTAAATTGCATCAAAAGAATGATAGAGGAGAAATTTGAAAGACAGTAAATAGACAGTGATAAAAGAAGAATTATGTGAAGCTGCAATTTTCTAGCGTACATTAAATTAATGCAAAATATATATTATTCAAAAAAAACATTAATTTAATTTTACATTTAACTCTCATGAAAAGTTTGTGCAAACAAAAGCTTGAACATTTAAAATATAAATTTTGAAAATGTTAATGGTTTAAGTTTCAATTTAAAGACTCCCCAAAAACAAACATACACCTTGCAATAAGAAAAAATATCTCTCTTTATATTATCTTCCTTTAATTCACAATTTCATCTCAACTTGTTTTTATTGTATGCTTCTAAAGAAAACTTAAAGATTCATCAGCACGATACCAATAAGTTTGAATAATTTGTATATCTCTCCCTATAGACCACAACAAATAACTTTAATATGTGCGTAGCAGCTTATAAAAATGTTAGCAAATAAATTTCCCTCAAAGTATTTATCATTTCAGTTTTGTTAATTTTTTACGTACAGCATTTTATATTGCTTTCTGTCACTAAATAGGAATATTTCGTTTTTATTGTTGTCTTCGGCAACAATTTACTACTCTATTGCCACCATAAATTCATCAATTTTGTAGCCAGCACTTGATACGATGCGAAGCCAAGTAGGATAGTGTCAGATACACAAACTCACTTTATGGAAAAAATGAAGGTAACTTTAGACTAAATACAATCATTATGATGTGGTATTAAATGACAAATCGACAGATTTTTCTTTATAACGACAATGACAACAGCAATGGTAATATAACGACAGCAAGTTCGTGTGAGTGGGAAAGGGACACACAGCATTCAGATACAAGTGTTTTTGTATAAGTAAAAGGTGTCTCAGTAAGAACACACTTTTTTATTTAAAAAAATCTACATATTTTTCAGCTAGTTGTGACACTTTCAATTGGATTGTAAACAATACACATTTTGATTAAATATATCGAGAGCTTATATTCAATACCCGCCATACGCCAAAACACAAATTTTCAGGAGAGAGAAAAAACTGTTTCATTCCAAAGTTCTTAAGGTATGAATTAATCTTTCTTCTATAATATTTTTTAAATATGACTACTGAGTTACCCTTATAAAAAAATAGAACTTTTTACTCTATTCGTAGCGATATGGTTGATGTCGGGTATTGCAACTGAAATCTTTAAATATTTGTATGGCGTATAGCGGTTATTGCACAGTAATATGTAATTTTATTTAATTAAGTTTTTGTTTAACGTTTTTCTAACATAAAAGAATTCAATAGCGAAAAAATAAAAATTATTAAAAAAAAGGTAATTCAAATTGGACATTGTCACAATGCTTCTTATTACTTTGACTCCATCTGAACTAAATTATCATAAAAATAGTGGTATAACCGGTTTCAAATCTTGAAGATTTTTCCATTTACTAGGCTGGATTGGAAGCTTAGCAGTATGCAATGGCTTTGGTTCAGTATATCCTGTGTACTTTTTAATTCTGTTGAGCAATTTATTGTATTTTTCATTTAAGTTAACTTTAAATTGAACTTATCCACTTGGCAAATACTTCAGTGATCTTAAATGAAAAACTGTTGGATCATTTTTGGTTCGACCAGGTCTAATGCTCGAAAAGCGAATAAGTTTGGCATCATTGAAGTTTTAAAAAAACTGTAATTTAAATACATGGCATCGAATGGTTAAATAACTACTGTGGCATTAATTTTTACTGTTTTTCGTGATTCTTTGGCTATTTCGATATAGTCTATTGGCAAGTATATTGATTAATTTTTAAGTTTGGTTTAAATTTTAGCATGTGCACTGTCACATTCCATTTGTGTGTGACCTTTCTCCAAGTACTTTTGTTCGATTATTTTATTATTTTCTTTAGCGAAAATAGATAAGGCATTACGGTTTTGTTAACTGCAACCATACGAATAAATTATTCTTGGTAAATTATCTGATGAGCAATGTGTTTTCAAGTGGTATAGTATGATAGAAATAAGTGTTGAAGAAGACAGATCGCCTTGTGTTTCATTCCACCTATAGTTTGTGCATTGGTGATCGGCAAGATTGTAAACAGTGAGTTTATGAACTTGTAGACGTTCGAGACGTTGTTAAAACGTAAAAAAAAAAATTTTAAAGTAAAAGCTAAGCAGTACAGTCCATAATCTCATAGAATTAACAGTGTCAATATATATTTATGAGAGAAGGAAGGGGTGGAAATTTATTCTTTCCGTATTTTCAATGTATGGCGGACATTGCATTACAAAAAATCGTGCGGTTCATAGAGATATATAAAAAAAGTACTTAATAAGTATAATATATTAATTTTTTTTCGGAAAATTTCGTCAGAGATTAAGCTGGCATCAGTGAACAATTTGCAATCAAAAAGTAATTTTCCATTGAATATAAGTCCTCGTTATGTAGAAAAAGCTATTTGTCGAATGGCTCCCACGACTTTAATGAGATACTATTACTCTCTTTAAATTATTAAATTATTTTTAAATTATTTATAAATTATTATTAAATTTTCCTTTACCTTATATCAAAGATGTAAACGTATCTCACTGATGACGTGTCGGAGTTCGCAGTGAACCCAGGAATTGTTTCTGGTTTATTCTCATAATTCAGAGATTTCATAGAACCGCAAAGAAACAAATCGCACGTTGGTAATCACATGATCTTGGTAGCCAACTGACACTAATTTTTTAAAATAATTCGTTCTGGCAATAATAACAATAATTTTTTAAAATAATTCGTTCTGGAAACCATTACTATAATAAATAACGTTTTTCATCCGAGTGCAGCAGGTGTAGGCATCTTGCTAAAACAATATGTCTTCCAGATTCATTCCGTCCACTTGAAGCCACAAAAACTCCCTCATCATGTTCCTGTATAGAATGCCTTTCAAAATCACTATAATCTTGGCCGCATCTTAAAAAAAAATCATTCAGCAACAAAAATCCATTCCAGAGAGTTGCTGGTTGTGGGTACATTTTTAAACATCGATTGCATTAGGACTTTTTGAGCAATTTGAACAATTTGTATATTTTTACAGGGTCATATAATCGAAGAATTGATAATTGGCTGTAGCTTCACTTACGCAATGAGGGAATTGAAACACTTTCCATGGTTTATTGGTCGAAGTTCCTCAGCACTCACGAAAGTATAGTTCTATTATCAAGTTTCGCTATTTAGTGCTACGTCAAACTTTAAGTTGCTAAGAACAATATCGAATTAATGTTTTCTGATTTTTGGCCACACTGTCGTTTACAACAGCAATTGTTTTAGGAAAGCAACCGGTACGTAGACTAATAGGAGTTTAACTTTCCATAAGTTGATACATAAGCATCACATTTTTGACTTAAAATTCTTCGTATTTTTCGAGTGGTCTTTTCACATTTAAATAATAAGTTTTCGCAATTTAACGCGAAGACAATGCGGTCCGGAATAAATAAATGTGACATCCGACGAATTTCTTATTTGTCGCTTGAACAAAAAAAAATTATATTAAATTTAAAAGTGCATTCTTATTGAAACACCTTTTTTATTGTGTGTGTTTGTTTATGTAAAGAAGAATTTTTAGGTGTTTTCTTTTACAGCATTAATGATGCTTGAACCCAAACAACAAACAAAATTGTATGAGCCTGGTAACAGTCTACACATCCATTTAAACAAAAACACATACATACATGTGAAAATACCAGGCATTCATTCTTAAGTAGACAAAAGGTGATATTTTCGTAATGATTACCTTTTACTACACTGAAATTCCATGAATAGCTTCATTCCAACTATTCATTAATTGAAAAATACCCCAACTTTAAAATTGAAAAAAAGAAAATAATAACTTTTTCTTATTTAAAGTTTTGTGACGAAATTTTTCAAGCTGAACATTTCTTACAAATTTCGTTAATTTTTTCTTATTTTGCCTTAAAAAAAATTCCAAACTTCCTAGTTTAAAAATTAATTGTGAAATTTTTATTAAAAGTTTTTAATAATATTCTTTAAAATATTAATGTACCTTAATAGTTTTTAATAATATTATTTTTTTAAATATTAATTTACATTAATAGTTTTTGGAAATGTTTTTCTTTAATAAAATTTAATAGTTTCTATTTCCAAAAAAATTTTATTGAATCTTAATCAAGTTTCCCTTTCTTAAAGATGTTGCTAGGAGTTTATTCAATACGACAATTTTAGGCAAATTTTCGCTTTTATAGAAATTTTGAAAATTGTTCATTAGGAAATGTTTAGAAAATGTTTATCTTCAAAAATTCTAAAAGTTTTCACGAAGTTTTCAAAAATTTTACAGGCGTGTCTGTTATAAACGAATAAAGTATGTAAGAGGCACTATTGGTATGCCAAAGGTCGGTCAACATAAGGCTTAAAAATATAATTTTTTTATATATCCTTTTGTTTGCTTATAAAATATACCAAATTGGAAAAAAAATTAGAAATAATATAAACTGACCTAAATAGGGGAAAACCCATTTTGTATCTCAAGTTTTGTTTAAGGTCAGCTTTATTTCGGGACTTACAGTAAAAATGTTCTATCAGAAACCAATACCCCTCTCTGCTTACGGTTACAGCACTTCAATCTTAATTTTCGAAGAAACAAGCTACAATGATATCTTCAGATGTAATGCTATACCATGCTATACACCTAATTGGGTGCAATTGGCATTAATCGGTTCTGAGTACCGCAATTGTTGCCAATCGCATAGTTTAGTTGTGATAGTAGAATTTTACGGCTATATCTACAGAATTTCGTTTCAGAATATAAATATGTAGTCAGCACTAAAAAATTATGATTCTTGCTATAGAAATTTTATAAATGAAAAGTTAAATTGAAGGAACTGAACTATTTGATTGGCAATGAAAGTCATTTTCTATAGTTTTTTTTTTTGTATTTTGGTAGCACTTTGCTCTACCGTTCAATATTTTGTACAGTGCCAAAAGTTGTCTACCAATTCAATACCATGTTGAGGTTGACGATAAACTAAGCAATGAAAAAAAATTTTAAGGGGCGAGATTCTGACTTCCAAGTCTCGATAGTATTCGACAGAACAATTGATCGTTGATTTAACCCCATACCAACAATATTTTCAACGGTCAGTAACCAAGAAGTTCCCTGGGGACCTCATATTATTAATATGTCGAATATGTACATTATTTTTGTATTTTTTTTAAATATAGTTATTTTATTGCACGCATATATTCGTGATTTGCTAAATGCCCTATGTGACCGCGGAATATCTGTGTAAATTTATTTCTAACAATAAAACACATAAAAAAACCTCAAAAAAATTTATTTGATTCAGGTAAATCAGTAAGTTTAGCAAATGGAGATTAGGTAAAATAAGGCCATACAAATAATAAAAAAAGTGAAATAAGTTTAAAACTCATAAATCGATGTGCGTTAGTTATTTTGCTGCCAATATTTTGCATATACACATCTGCTGGAATATTACATAATGACTTTTCTCAAAATTTTTACTAAGTCCAAATCAACTCGTTGTCCTTGATTAACTTCACGCTCTACATTAGGTAACTTCGCATTGTAAATAATTCTCTTTAGTGGAAAATATGATTTCGAGTAGCAGACCCACCATATTTTTATCCCATATTTTGCTGGCATAGGGGGAATATATTGGGTAAAATGTGTTCGTCCTCGATATGGAAACAGTTGTTTGTCAATAGATAGGGATTCATGCGGCGTATATAGTTTATCTAAGTTTACCATCGTTATTGCCCAAACGTCATCAATATCAGATGCTTAGCTTTCTAATGGCATTTCTGCAAGAGTAGTAGCGTTATCAACACGAATCGTTTTGGTGATAGCAATAAAACGATTTTTGGACATTGCAGCTTTATAAATAGGTAAATGTGTATCACTTCACAATTTTTTTACTGGCTCAGAATAGGATCGATACAAATCCGATGTAATAAGATGCCGAGGAATGCAAGAAACTCTTTTTGCAATAAAGGACTCCATTTCTTGGGTTTTACTGATGGATTTGCTGTGTTCCAGGCTAAAACCAATTCGTTAACTTTTTTTTTTGTCTCACGAATGAAAACATATGCAATTTCATTAGTTATAATAGAAGTGAATATTAACAATGGATCAGAAACAATTTTGGATGCGGGTCCTGATCTGCACTCAGTATAATTTACAACATTATGTGTTCGAGTACGATGAAGTAC
Source organism: Phyto melanocephala (assembly GCA_941918925.1). Taxonomy (NCBI): domain Eukaryota; kingdom Metazoa; phylum Arthropoda; class Insecta; order Diptera; family Rhinophoridae; genus Phyto; species Phyto melanocephala. The sequence continues at coordinate 58,003,724 of OW799234.1, read as the reverse complement.
TGGTGGATCAACGTACCTTTTGCTGCCATTTTTTGAAATAAAGTGCGGCAAACCACTTTTAGTATTAGCAAAAACATTATCTTGAATATTTTCATCGGAGGCTTATTCTTTGGCAACTTAGACATTTATTTCTCCTTCATCAAATCGATCAGTGTCATCTTCATACTCATTTTGTTCTAAATACCTTCTCAATGTTTCCAAAGCTGCATCTTCTTCATTCGCAATCAGATATTGAAAACGCATTCGATGATTTAAGTCAATATTTTGCCAGTCACTAATTTTTTAACGATAATTTGAAGAAAATATGAAATTAATTTTTTTATATCTTGTATTACAAGAATAATTTGTTTACAAGTAATTTCAAAAGCATTTGTTAAAAAATCCGTTATTTTCGTCTATAATTATTTACTAGAGTTGGTCGCGTAAGAATGTATCATCCCTGGTATACTAATAATTAATTTTATAACTTAACTTATTATCTTTTGAATTTTTTTCTACTCTTATTTACTTCAAATTTCCCATGCAGATAAAAATAAGACTACAATTAATTAAAATAAATAAAAAGGCCCCAAGGACCTTGTCGGTTATCCACAATAAAGGTCTTTAATTTGCCAAAAATATGGAAATATGTATAAAAATGATCTGTAACTTATCTACACTGCTTTATAACATTCCAAACATAAAAGTCAAGTAATTTTAGAAAATTCGTCCAAACTATTTTAAAATGCTGCACATTTGAAAATTTGAAAAGTCCCCAGGGATCTTGTCAGTCATCGAAGCGTTAAATAATAAAATTCAATTTTTCTGATTTTTTATTCAGAGGTAAATCTCTCCATTTTTCCTTAATTTTAAATAAAGAATTAGGGCCGTATTCATAAAAAATATTTTAGGTTTATTGAAGGTTTATTTGACAAATTTCTCTACAACATCTGTCAAATAAGCCTTTAATAAACCTAAAATATTTTTTATGAATACGGCCCTTAATATTTAAATTTTTTAATCAGGCTTGAGTTCATATATAATATTCGGAGAGTGCTGATGATGAAATCGTAGCTGGTTTCGAAAATGCATTCCACTCGGCTAGTGTCGGTAAAAATATAATTTTTCAGATTTATTCTTTCATTTATCACAATTAAAAAAATTCTTTGTAAAAATAAAGAATATTAAAATATGAACTCAAGCCTGATTAAAAAATTTAAATATTAATTTTAACAAAAAAATTCGATAAAATAAAAATTCAATTTGCTTAAATAAAGAATATACAAAAAAAATATTAATATTTTTAATTTTATGCTGACTTTTGCCTCACCCTGTATATATATAAAATTTAACAAATTCCTGGTACAGACTCTTCTTTAAACTTTCGCACTTACAGTTTGCTTAGCCACCAAAACAATCAATAATGTTTATTTTTATTGGTAAAATGTGTGTGTGTTTTTGTAACCATTTTATCATAATACTTAAACATGCTTTTGCATAAAATAACTAATAAAAAATACTATTTTCCCCACACAGAAACTTTGTGTGTTTCGTTTTTTTTTCTATTTTTTTTTTTAATTTAAGGCTTTTTTTATTATTCAGCCATAATCTGCAGATATAAATTGTGTAAAATGTAATGGTAAAATAATAGAACACTTTTATATTTCCATTTTTCTTATTCCATTCTTTTATTATATGGTTGGTATTAAAATCCGGTTTTTAAATCAATAAAAAATTTTAATTGAAATTATTTAGATTTTTTTTATTAGAACAAAAACAATTGTATCCTGCAATGTGCACAAAATGTGGGCGTTAAAAATATTACCGTCAATGTAATTAGGTCTTTCTTAGCCTCAATTTTCATAATAGAAAGTCAATTTATTTACATTATTTTTTTAATTGCGCAACAAAATTATGATGGATTATTATTACAACAGAGGCAATTGACAGAACTTTGAAAAATTATTGTTTAAATAACGACTTGTTATATATTATTTATTTTTTTTTTTATACAGTTTCGCACTTCTGGTGTGTTTACAATATTAAAACTTTTATGTTTAGAAATTACAATTAAGATCAACGAAATTTAAATTGATAAAAAAAAGAGAAAATATTTTTTTTTTCGCTGTAGAATTTTATTATATTATTTATAACATATTAATGAGGCTGCTTAGTAATGTGTACTCAATACTTAGTTGAGCAAACAAAATGAAAATTTTTGGTATTATAAAATTCTGCTACAAAGACAAATCAGTTTCATAAACTTTAAAAATTTATTTACTCTCAGTAAGGATATTGTACAACACACAAATTCCCTATCAAAAAATAAGAAATAAAGAAATCACTGCCTATACCCATAGACAGAAGCGCCAGATGATTTAAATAAAACTTTTTGGTAATTGTGACATGGCCAGTATGCGTAAAATTCAAGTGGTTTTAAGCAACATCGTTAGATATGTCTTCGGAATAAGAAGACTTGATCGCACTTCTTCCTTTGCCAAATTACTTCTGGGGGTCTCAAGACTAGAGTTATTCTTTTGACTCATAAAATAATAAATACTCAAACACCTTCCTATTTGTTTGACAGATCGCTAAGGGGCAGAAGGCTCATTACACCTAATAGCGCCCATACACAACACCATAATAATTGTGACTGTGCCAGCTGATTGACCGTGTATGAGGTTGTGGTGTGATTGTACCAGCTGATGGTGCTTTATCATAAACGGTTTGATATTCTTTATCCAAACACGTTTTTTTTTTTGCTCCTTATTCGTTTTCATTTTAGGATAATAGCAATAATAAGTGCAGCACAAATTTTTTCGTTATTCGTTACAAACTTTTCCACACAATTTTTGCAAAAAAAATGAATTTTGTACCACCATGCTGATGCATTGTGTGCTTGAAGTTTAATTGCACAAACACTTGATTGCACAATTTTATGGTGGTGTGTATGGGCCCTATAAGCTAAGGTATTTCGTATCTGAATGGCAATTTTGCGTTAATAGTATTCGTCTTTGGAATTCTCTACCACCAAACCAACAAGTTAATAGCAACGTTAATAGCTTTCGGAAATTTATTTTTCATTATTTTTCTTAAATTTGAATTGAATATATTGTTATTTCATTAATTAATTAACGCATTAATGCATTTATGCATTTTTAAGAATTATTTTTTTATATTTTTTATATAACTACTAGCTGGCCCGGCAAACGTTGTTTTGCCATATACATAAATTATTTCTAGGAAATATGTTTTTAGTTCAATAAAAATAACTAACTTGCTATAAGTGTGTGGTGGTACATATATTCGAAAGCTTTGTCGACAGTTAAATTATGTTTTATTTATGTTTAAAAAAATATTCTTTATAAAAGTGACGAATATATTTTAAATTACAATTCTTGATAGCTATCTGTTCAATTGCTTTATCTTGAATTGCACTTTAGTTCATAAATAGATTTTTATTTTTATGGTTTAAACACTGTTTAGGTATTCCTTTTACTTTGTATTGCTTATTGTTTTCTACCTATAGAACTGCACTAAAAAAGTGAACGTTAAAGTACTTAGACGTGGTAAAAAAAGTATCCTATTAATCATACCAGAATCTTAGTTATATTATATGAAAATTTCAAGAAGATCTGTCCGGCAGTATTGCCTACCTGAGGGGGCGTAAAAAATGCGTGTCGTTGACGGGTACGAAAAATAGATGGGGCCAATTCTTAGACTTACCAGAAATGTACACAAAATTTCTAAGAATCAGTCGAACCATTTCGGAGGAGTTTAATCACAAACACCACGACACGAGAATTTTATATATAAGATTATTGACAATCGGTGGCTAGTTTGAAAATACATATTTTAAACTTACCCCCATACCTAAACAAAAGCGTTGAACGTCAAGCGTTGGAGTTTTACATGTGTTTTGTTTTTGTTACACTAACAAAATACATGCAAAATTGCAACGCTTGACGCTTAACGCTCTTGTTTAGGTATGGGCCTTAAAGTATATTGTTTTTAAATTGCAAAAAACTAAACTTTGTAGATATTAAAGTTTGATATTTTAAACAGTTTAAATTATTTAATTGAATTGTTTTATTTAGGTTGATTTGACTAACAACTATTTAAACATTTTTGAAGGAATCTGGAAGGATCATAATTTGTTCTAAAGCATTTGAGATGCACTTCTAGCGTTTTAAATCTAAAATTGTTTGCCAAAAAGTTTTCAAATTTTTTTTTTATTTAAACAATTAAAAACAAAAATATTTTAATTATTTCTCACAAATATACTTGGCGTAACTAAGGATACTTTACTAGGTCGCAATGAATACTGTAAAAACTATAAATGAAATATATCTTTTTATACGCACGTGTAAAGGCTTTGACAATAGAAAGAAGAAGAATATAGACTGGCTTTTCGACAGTCAATTCTGCTTTAGCATTAATTTTAGAGATAACTAATATAGACGCCTTTCAATATTAATGCATTAGCAGTGCATTAGAATATTATTAAAAATATAATTCATAAAATGAAATTTTCGCTACAAGTTACATATACTCTCAAAAGAAACTCCATTAGCCCATTCACCTGTACTGAGAATATTTTTCCCTTTCTCTGATATTTCTCAAATAGTGTCGCTGAACAACTTTAAAGTGTGAAATAAGCTTGTGGACTGCTTCTAATTTCTTAATAATTTTTTTCTTTTTAAGTTAACTTTACCAAGTGAGTAATTTTTTCCTAATAAAACATTTTATTGTGTTTTTATATATTGCTTTCCAGAAGTAGAGCGGTAAATAGAGTTCAAAGTGATTATTGTTAATTGGATGGAAAGCGACAAATCAGTTGCTTGTGAATTGAAGTCTGTTAAAAAATTTTGTAGATTTTCTAAAATCTCCGACAAAATTTTTAATTAATGCAGGTCCAAATTAAAAAATAAATAGCTAACAAATGGAAAAAGAAAAAAAAAAATTCACGATCTTTGACATTAAATTTATGGCTCCACGAAAAGCCCCCCAATGAAAAAACGCCTAGAAAACAACCCCCAATGAAATAAACCCAAAAAAGTATTAAATAACACCCAAAAACCGTGATTGAAATAACATCGAAAAATAAATGAATTAAACCCTAACGCGAAAACGAAACAGCGCCTAATATTTGGGAGTTATATTATATGAATGATTAAAATGAAATAACCCCCAATAAAATAAACCCCATCAGCAACAAAAAATAAACTTATGCCCGAAATTCATTAAAGAGTCAGTTTCACTAAGGATTTTATGAAGTCAGTATGGACCAACAGCAAAATCGCAAAATTATTGAAATGAATCGTGTGGAGGCCCGCAGGCGTCTTCTTCATAATAAGGATATATGCAACTTCGAAAGTGTGCCAGCATTCATAATTAATTTTTTTTTGGTGAAGGAATATACAAAGCTCGTTTAATAGTGACTACTTTTGGTTTTGTAAATGGACTAAGTCAAGTGCAGTTATTTTCCCTTATACGATGGAAGCTATTTCAGATCAGCCACCAACGAGCTATCCTAAAACTTTACGAATGGCTTGAAAATCATACTCATGAGAGATGTTATTATAGTTACAATGTTGTAAAGAAGGCAGTAATTTGCTGTAAGGGAGATGTGAGGATGTATGGACAAAGAATTGTTTAATATTTCCAATATAACTATTTTTGAAAACCAACTACCAAAAAACTATTTTCATGTACATAGATAAATAATAAACTTAATACATTATACGCAAGGAATGCACATAGGTCTGGCGAGCCACATTTTTTGGCCAAAACTCAAACTTTTTTTTTCCTTGTATTATAGCAAACACTTCAGATAAACAAAAAATGTAATTTGTTTTTGAAAATTTGATTTAACTGTTACTCTATGAAGTAAGAAAGTTCAATACTTTAATTGCAGTGGTTAACTCAAACACGTGGTGTAGTTTTTTGTTTAATTTGAGTCACAGGTTACACGGAAATAAGATAGATATTTAAATCTATTAGCTATGAATATTGATAACGATGGTAAGTATTTCAATTTATAATAGTAAAATATTTAATAAAAATTATGGTAATAAGAAATTACGTCAACAATTTTCATAACCTCAAAATCAGTGATTTTAACTTTTTATTAAAAAATATATGTATAGTGTATAACTTACAAATTTCAAGCGATTTCAACGAACAAAAACACACAAAATTACATTAATATTTGGTGCTTACAAATCATCAATCATTTTCAGCTAGTTGTTGTATATCTTAAGGAAATCGATTTTTGTTTCAGGAAACCTTTGCTTCAAAAATTGTGATTTACTCAGAGTTTGGCAAAGTGGAAGTAAAAAACAAGAAAAAAATCGAATTAATAAAAACTTTATAAAATTTTTGTTTTTGTGTTACTATATGTGTTTTTTATTTGAATTCATATAAACAACTGAATATTTTAGTTTTGGCCAAAAAATGTGGCTCGCCAGACCTAAGTATGTGGAATGGTAAAAAATAAAATGGTAGCTCATGAATTCAGGATGGAGAAAATATACGTTGTATGTATAATGTACCTCCTCACTGCTTGACAGAAGTGGAACCAACAACCGATTACTTTTAATTTAGGGAAAGCAATCATTATTGCCCTCCGTAGACTAATTTCACAATCTGTCACGAAGGTCGCACCATCCAAATCCAGAACGTTATCATTTATGTATTTAAAAAAATGCTCGTAGCATTTTGTTGATTTTCTATTCGTCAATATGAACACAAGGGAAATATCTGTAAACATTCGAAAGATATTGTAATATATTCACAGGCTAAAAGTTTTCTTGTAAATGGCCTATTTTTATATAATTTATTTGCAAGCAAATACACCCCCCAAAAACCAACAACTTTAAAAATGAAACAACCCCCGAATACAAAATGAAGAAATATCCAAATTATACACGATCTGAAACAAGCCCCGAGTTTTAAAAATTTGTTGGGTGTTATTTCATTGGAGACTATTTCATAATTTGAAAACCGCAAATGAAAAATGAAATAATTTCCGAAAAAAATGAAAAACGGCCCAAAAAATTTGGGAGTTATTTCATATGAAATATCACCAAAAATGTATGAAAAAAATTTGGAGAATATTTAATTTCTAGTTTTGGCGTTATTTCATTATTTACGATACCAATTATTTTTCGACTAAATGTAAATGTGATTTGTCCTTCACGATCTATAATGGATTGCAGTTTGTTGCAGTGTTGTATGCAAATCTTGTTAAGCTACATTCTGTATTCAATCAAAGCTAATTAGAACTCTTTCTCTATTTGATTTAGATTTTTCTATTCATCAAGAAACTTCATGCTGCAAAAAATCCAATGCTATTAAAATCTTGCGTTAATTATGAAATTCCTTTGAAATGTGACTGTTAAATATCCAAAATGTTTATACATTTTTACTTTATTTTCATAACAAAACTTGCATGTGTGTTTATACTGAAAAATTAAAGAACAAGGAAAAAAATTTGTTCCTTCACATAATATTTCTTTCACCTGTAATATTTCTGCAAGTATATTAATATCCAAATCATTGTGTTTTTTTTATAATTAAAATATATGTATACATACTACACACTCACATTATTAAAAGCACACTTAGCTGGTTTCTGAAAACTAACAAAAACAAAAAAACAAACAAACAAAATTTTTAATTAAAAAACTTGTGCACTAAAAGAAAATTACAAAATAAGACAAAACAAAAACTACGTCACAAGCGATGAAGACACACATACAATAAAACCCAACAAATTTTAGTCATCATTTTTATTCGGTTTTTACGTTATGTCAAGATTTCCTTTTTAATTTTTATCTTCAAACTTTTGCACTTGAGTTTGCATGTGCGAAGAAGGAAAAAAAAGCACTTTTCTAAAAAATATAACGTAAATAGTTTTCAAAATGTTTACCGCACTTGTGTTGAAATAAAAAACAAAACTTACATACTCCACACATGCATTCTGACGTTTGTATCATTTTTTTTTTATTTTAAATTTTATTCAGTTTGTACAACTTTTTTGTTTGCAATATAACACTGTTTTTTACCAAAATAACAAGATTCCCAGATTCGGATACAAGAGACCGAAAAATAAATACAAGAGTACTGGGGTCTTAAAAGCTTACGACTGAGTTTTATTTTAGGGGAAAGTGATCCTACATTTTAAGCGCGCCGCAAATTCGTATGAATCACCAGTAGAAATATTTTTGTCGGCCATCTAATCAACGTAGAGCTAATATTTGAACTTTTCAACAAAAAGTTGTTACAAAGTTGGATATACCGAAAGTAGATAAACTTTTTTCAAAACATAAAAAAATGATATAATCGATTATATAAGTTTTTACTTTCTTAAAAAAAAATCCTGAAAAGTAAAACATATCGGCAATGCAATGCAAGTATAGAGATTTTGGCATTGATTTCTTCCATAACTCTGTTCTGTTACACTACAACTGATAAATGGTTCTTGATATACAAATTTTTATTTTATTATAGAAAAATATACATGTACAGAGTGGGCCAAAAGTTACCATGTGACTTAGAAGTTAAGGAACTTTTTCGTTTATATATATTTTTTTCAAATTATAAAATATATAAAATAGAAATCGTTTCAATATTTATTTAAGCTTTGCATTGATGGTCGGGTTAAGTATCTTCTATAAGATCTATCAAAATTTTCGGCGGTTTGCATACAAAGTTGTACTTCAGTTTAAAGATTATCTCAGGCTTGTTCACAAACACTTCTTCAATCAACCCCAAATAAAATAGTCGGGTGCTGTCATAACTGGTGAATGATCTGGAAAATTTATTTTAAAATTTTTTGAAATTTTTTGCTCATAAAAAATTTGACTTTAAACTGCCTTTATGACTCAAGCTGTGTCTTAATGCTCCTGAAACCTCCTCACAGGTCTGTTCTTAAGTACTGCCGAAATTCTAAAGGTTAAATGAGAGTGCTTAATCTATAATTCCATTCGGAAAAAAACGTTTTCGAATTATAATGTATTAAGCATACAAATTCGAAAAAATTTACATTCGAATCGAATTGCGGAGTAACAACCCAGTCTTGCTTATCAATAGGGACTCAAATAAGTAGTTAACGTTTTAACATAAAATTAGCCGCTTAAAAATAAAATAAAATATTTCTCAGACAATTACAATGACAATTGATTATAAAAAATCCAAAACTTTTAACTTTTGAAAAAAGAATCTATTTGCTACAGTATCAAAAAATAAAAATTTTCTTCAGATACTTCTTCTAGATAATGCTGACAGTATGAGCTAATCATTTGCAAAATTTATTATTAAACAACAACTAGTCATTACCATATGTTTTCGTTGTGATCTTGATCTTAAGATATACTTGTAGGTTTACTAAGACCTTGAACGAGAACTATAATGTGTACCGACCACCTTTTTTTATATTTATTCGTGGATATTTTTCAATATCTTTGAAGAAATTAGAAAATATATAAAAATCCATATGTTAATTCGAACACGAATTTGTTTTTATAATTTTTTACCATTCCCTGTATAACCCGATTATTGCTCGTGAATTCATATATATAATTCAAAGATAATAATTTCACCTTTAAGTTGCAAAAACTATTGTTATGCTCTTTTATTAAAATATTTTTAATTGTAGTAAAGAAATCGCATATAATATGTGATATAAGTACTTTTTAATGTTTGCATTTACATATGTATGTGTTTACATACATGTGTATTCATATCCTGTTTTCTATTGTATTGTAAACACACACATACTCACCGGTGTATACAGGAAAAAAACGTAAAGTCATATTATTAATAAACAAAAAAAATATAACATTACGTTAGTGAACTTTTTAATTCTTATGGGAAATGATTCATAAAATACTATGGTTGCTATAGTTTTCTTCATTCCTCGTTTCTGTTGTTGCTTTATTTGTAAGTTATATAAGTAAGTGAACATGAGTTAATAACAACATCAACAATGCATAAAACATGATAATCATATATAATGTCACTATAATAATACATCCTCAAAACTTTTACTGGCAAAAAAGGAAACTGATGATTTAAGCAAAATGAAAAATAGAGGAAAAATACACAGAATTATTTTGTGTTTCGTAAAACATCTATGGAAATGTGTGTGTTAATATATGTTTGTATGCAAAAGTAAACATGTTATTACACACTGATAATCCTGCACTTCTATACATATTTTACAATATGTTAATATACAAATGAATGAATGTTTCTCTCATACATACTCATTTAAATTAAATTGTACAGTAGTGTCGAAAACTATTGCAACAAGTAAAAGATTTTATTTAATTTTTTTTCGTATCGAAAATTCACAGAAGTTATTATTTCAGTGGTTACCCAGCAAAATCTAGGTAATGACTTGCTCTTACTAAACAGCATACTTGTCAATGACTTTTACAAAAAGTCTTTGTTGCTAAGAAGTATTTTACTTAGTAATGACTTGACTTATATTGTGATACGAATGTACTTGTTTTCAGACATTAGCTTAGATACAATATAATTTCTTATTGCGAAATTAAGTTTAACACGCTTATTGTATAAGTAAGAATGATTTCGGCAACAGCGGTACAGCATTTCATTAACAAAGTAGTGACTTATGGATTTTCGTTGGTTTTTATATTTTAAAATTATCCTTATAACCGAATTTTCTTCCTTACAAAAACCAAACAAATTCTTTAAGTCCAAAATAGTAATGGGTTATTTAGGTTATTAAAACCAAGCACTTATGTATATCTATAAAAGTAAGTGCTTATTTAAGCACCTATTTTTAAGCGACCTTAATAAGTACAAGGTGGCGCAAAAGAAATCCTCCTATCAGAAAATGCTACAAATTTTGCAATTGGCCCCTAATGTCAGTTCTGTTTTGACATTTGTGTAGTAAACACATGCAAAATACACGTTAATAAACAATGTTACGCTACACTTCTCCAGAACGCGGAATATTGGTGACTATTTATTTGACCAATAATCGGTCGGTGACTTTGGCACAACGTGAATTTCGTCGCAGATTTCCTAGCCGTCCAACGCCTACTGGTGAAACACTGCGACGTTTAGCCGCTCGCCTCGAAGAGACTGGCACAACACGAGATGCTGCCAGGAGTGGCAGACCCCGGAGTAGCCGTTCTGCAGAGAATATTGCTGCTGTAGCCGAGGATGTCATGGAAGCGCCGTCGACATCGACCAGACGACGTGCCACGCAAATGGCTATCAGTCGACGGTCTTTACAGCGAATTTTGGTACAAGATTTGAAGATGTTTCCGTACAAAGTCCAGACGGTGCATCAGCTGTTAGCTGCTGACCGCCAATCGCGTCTAACATACGCTCAAGCCATCCTGAATCACCACCAAGAGGAAGATGATTTTTCATCAAAAATAATCATGAGTGATGAGGCCCATTTCCATCTTAGCGGGTACGTAAATAAGCAAAATTTACGCTTCTGGGGCACTGAAAGTCCGCGTGTAACCCACGAAGAGCCATTACACCCGCTCAAAGTTACTGTATGGTGTGCTGTTTTCGCTGGAGGAGTCATCGGACCTTTTTTCTTCGAAGACGTCGCGGGCCAAACGGTTACTGTGAATGGTGAGCGCTACAGAGCAATGATCAACGAGTTCTTTTTGCCGCAACTTGATGAATTGGGATTGGAAAACATGTGGTTCCAACAGGACGGTGCAACAGCACACACTGCACGTGCCACAACCGATATGCTGAAGGATGCATTTCCCGGGCGCCTAATCTCCCGTTTTGGCGATTTGAACTGGCCAGCAAGATCGCCTGATTTGACCGCTCCAGACTTCTTTTTGTGGGGCTTTTTGAAGTCGCGGGTTTATGTCAACAAGCCTCAGACTCTTGCAGCTCTTAAAGACAATATCCGTCAAGAATGTGAGGACCTATCGCCGGAAGTTTTGGCCAAAGTGATGGAAAATGCCATAAAAAGGGCTCAAATGACAATCAACTGTGGCGGCGGCCATTTACATGACATCATATTCTCGACTTGATGTAAAAAAAATTAAAAGACCAAATAAAAATACTCCACAAGAAGAATCAAAGTTTTTCATTTTTTTTTTAAATTACAGCCAAAAAACATCGGAAGGTTATTTTTGCGCCACCTTGTACTTACACTAGTATCTATTTGTAAGCGAGCGTGATAAGTACTTGCCTCCAATGACATCGCCATGTTTAAATAATGGGTTTGGATGCTAAATTGTAAGTAGTGAAGAACTGCTTTTTAGTTAATTTAACTCATTATTTTGTAATGAGAGTAATGTAATGATAGAGAAGCAAACCTATCCTGTAGTGCGATTAACTTTGTTTTAAAAATAGTCGTATCCTAATATTAGCTAACAACAGTTTAATCGATTTGGATATTTTGTGACGAATTTTTTATTTTTAATCGACAAATAAAAGGTGATTTTTTATTAATTAAGTTTTTCGGGCTGGCAAAATTACATCTGTGAAAGTGAAAAGTGTTCAGTATACTTTGCCTTTTCATCATGGAGAAACTCACAAACGAGCAACGACTGCAAATGGTTGAAATTTATTATCAAAATTTGTGCCTCACAACAGCTCAATGGAAATCCACTGTTTTATCGAAAAATTGTGTTTAGTGATGAGGCTCCTTCGCACCTGGGGTGAAGAACAGCCACATGCCTTACAAGAGTTACTGATGCATCCTGAAAAAATTATAGTTTTGTGTGGTTTATGGGCTGGTGGCATCATCGGTCTATTTTTTCAAAGACGACCGTGCAAGAAACGTTACCTTCAACGGCGAACGATATCGAGCCATGATATGCGACTTTTTTTTGCCCTAATTGGCTCAGTTGGACTTGGTTGTGGTTTCAACAAGACGGTGCCACATGCCACACAGCTCGTAAGACAATGGACATATGGAAGGATGAATTTGGTGAGCAGTTTATCTCTCGAAATGGCTCCGTGAGTTGACTGCCAAAATCATGTGATTTGACGTCTCTTGACTATTTCTTGTGGGGTTATGTGAAGTCGTTGGTCTATGTGGACAAGCCAAACATGATTGAAGCCTTAGAGTATAACATAACACGTGTTATTTATGGAATACAGGACGAAATGCTAGAAAAAGTGGTGCAAACTTAGACCTTATGAATGGACCATTTGAACCGGAGCCGCGGGCAACATTAACATGAAGTTATTTTTAAAAAGTAAATGGCCAATTATCGATTCCAATAAAAAAAATTTTTTGGAGAAGATTCCCTCACGATTTCACGATTTCTTCAAGCATCTAAATTAATCAAATTATATAGATCGGTGATTTCTACATGTAGACTAAAAAGATATTTAAAAAGTCAAAATTATTGTGATGGCCTTAGTATGGACAGCATCTTAAAGGATGTTCTTAAATTTATTTTAATAAAGAAATTTGTATACTATTTTATATTAGTTTAATATAAATATCTACTTCTTTTATTAAAATAATACAATTATCTTAAAATTAGTGCTTGAATATCAACTCTTTTTTTACTAAAACCACTGTGTACATCTATTGCCAAAGATCGTAAAATATAAATCGTAAAATCTTGTTTAACTTCGTTACAATAAACAAATTCTAATGTTTGTATGGAATGAGTATAGGGTGATTTAAAAAAAAAAAATTAAAAAAAAAAAAAATAATCTTTATTAATTGATAATTGTATGGTGCTAAGGATAAAAGTTAATTTCTAGAACCGCAAGTTATTTAGACGTAAAGAAGCTGCGAGTCTTTATTTTATCTTTTATCAAGGACTTAGTATTGTATTTTGGCAATGTTTCATATGTGATGCCATAAAAATAATTGAATGCCATTAAGTCCTCCATTCTTATTGACCACTTAACTAGATTATTTAAAGTAACAACGAAAAGCCCTTTGCTCGGTACAGCTTATGGACAATTTTCTTATGTGTTAAAGAAATATATTTTCGTAGACATCCCGTCCAAATTAGACCAAAATATTTGGTAATGATGTCTCTTTACCGCCAATTTTTGTTGGTAACATGATAGCTTGCCTTATTTTAAAATAACGAACTATTCCATTCCATTGGCGCAACAAACATTTACTTTTGTAAGATAAATTTCGCTATAGGATCTTGCTCATTCCAAGCTTAACAACTTTTTATTGACGTAATCATTAAGCAAACAATTAGATGCATCACTTTAAAGGACATTGCCAGCATTATACAGGGCAATATTTTCTGAAATAAACAATTTTTGCAATAACTATTAACAATTCGTTAACGTTGCTCTAATTTTGGTCTCCCAATCATAAATTACCAAAACAGTTTTCACAGAAAAAAATTTTGCCAATTTAAAAACTAAGACACCCTTTAGTAACATGACTTAAGTTTATAATAGATGTTGCATCTACACACATATTTTTTAATACAAACACATATGCATAATTTTATAATTCCCAGTGGTTAAATAAAGAGTTAAATAGGTCCTTTAAAACGCTTTGTGTAGCAGACACATGTACTCTGATACCCACTGCATACTTATTTACTTTTTATACGTGTTATTATCAGAAGAAGATCATTTGGAGAAATCCTCAATGGAATCTTTTGTGAGAAAGACTGTTGAAAGATTTTCTGATTTTTAAATTGTAACAAAATTTTTGATCCATTCATTTTATTAAACGCTTTTAAATTTTTTTTCGAACACCACTTTTAAACTTTAGAGGGTCCAAATAGAACTAAATAAAATTCTGTTTATTTTTCAATATTTTTTATTTTATTTTTCTCTTAGACTCCTTTTAACCCTTTCGCGGACACCATTTTTGGCGAAGAGTTTTCCGTGGGACACTTGCTGTATCTCCGTTATTTGGCAAGATAGGAAAATTCTGAAAACACCAAACTGCTAGAAATTAAAAATAAAAACTATATAATGGCAAAAAATAATGTGTTGTTTTTGACGGTTATGAACGTCATGCGTTTACTTGTGTCTTAAATGTGATACAAAAGCAGTCTGACGTTCCTAGACGTCAGACGGATATACACGTCAAGGCAGAAGTTAGCCTCAAAGAGTGATGTAATGGCGCACATGACGTTCATACGCGTCATAGTAAATTTTTAGTTTTTAGAATATAAAACACTTTATTTGAGTAAAAATAAATTAATTCATAAAATTCAGTTTTTCAAAAGCTTAAAGTTACATAAACAAAAAGGAAACTAAGGTTTAAATGGATTTTAGTACTTATTTATGTATTATTTGTGTGCCACTCTTTAAAGCACAACCCAGGACAAAAAGGACGTATAGCCTCTTTTTTTGTTTAACAACAGTAGAAGAATTTCATCTTCTATTAGATCTTAACGTTCCAGTGGAATGCGTTTTTGACTTGAGTAGATCAAAGCTGTTATAAAAGTTATCCATGTATAAATGGTGACCTTTATTTAAATAGGGAACTATTAACCGTAATACTAAAGAATGTGTTTTTTTATTTGTGTCAGATTCTTGATTATGCTTTCCTCTATATAAATCCATATTTAAAGTAAATCCATCTGGTGTACATAATTAAAAAAAATTTATTCCATATTTTGCCCGCTTTGATTTTTAATATTGATGACAAAAAAGACGCCCTTTGAAAAGTAATAATGACTCATCAAAGGATAACGTTTCCTCTGGGTAGTATGACTTAGAAAAATTGCTAACTAATGTGTTTAACAGTTCCGATACCTTAGACAGCCTATCAGTTTCACAGCGATATCTTTCATAATTAAAAAAACGCAAAAGTTGTTCAAATCTTCTGCCAGACATAAAAGATGATATTATTGGATGGTAATATCACGAATCCAAGCTAAACATTTTACGTATTAATGGAAATTTTATTTGTCCTTGTAAAAGATACAAGCTTAAAAATTTTTCCATTTCCTTTTGATTTGTGTCTTCAAAAGATTTATAGCGAGAGCTTCTTGTCCTTGTTCCCAGGTTTTCAAACAAACTCTTTCCATATTTGTTGGTGCACTCATCAAAAATTTGAATAATTTCCGGTGTCTAAAATTTTATAAAGAAATCATAAGGACTAGGACTTACGGGTAAAGTAATTTTTAGGCCTGATTGAATTTTATCAAACGAAAAATCTGGAATACTTTCACTATCCGAACTCCAAATATCATCTATATCGCTTGCATTCAAAATATTTTCGTCGTTGTCATGAACATGTACGAAAGATTCTAAATTTGTATCACTTCAACTGGAAGAAGTTTCTGATCTTAATTTTTCCGGGATTTAATTTTGGTCTCCTCCTGAGAATTCGCCATCATCAGCAAATGGGTTTGAAGAATCGTAATCTGTTTCGGAGTAGCTGCTTTCATCCAAATCTACTTCAGCAAACAACTTCTCTAAAGCATCATTTTTTCTTTCATAGCTCATTTTTAAAAGCTTTGAACGTTAAATAAAATACAATTTCAGCTTAGTAATAGTTTACAAATTATATTTTGTATATTAAAAATATAAATTGATTTCACTGCTAAAAAAATTTAATAATTTTTGCGATAAAAAAACATACCTTCAAATTACTAATTTTAAACGTTTTGAAATTTGTTCCCTTAATTTTTATGCGACTTCCCACAGACACACACTTTTACATTATCAAGCAATTCTCATACAAGTACGACGGCTATACACATCATGCGTATATGGGAAACCCTGAATTAACATCTTCAGTTTGGTCTATAATTTAACCACGAATCGTCTTATAAATTAACAACGCTTGCAAATTATTGAATTTTATTATCAAAACGCGTGCTCTGTTAAGAAAGTTCATCGGGCGCTTCTTATCGAAAAATTGTGTTCAGCGACGAAGCTCATTTTTGGCTCAATGGGTACGTTAATAAGCAGAATTGTCGATTTTGGAGTGAAGATCAGCCAGAAGCATTGCAAGAGCTACCAATGCATCCAGAAAAAGTCACAGTTTGGTGCGGCTTATGGGCTGGTGGCATCATTGGACCGTACATCTTCAAAGATGATGCGAATCGAACGTAACTGTGAATGGTAAGCGCTACCGTGAGATGATATCCAACTTTTTTTTTGCCCAAAATGCAAGAGCTTGACTTGCATGACATGTGGTTTCAACAAGACGGTGCCACATGCCACACAGCACGCTTAACAATGGACCTAATTAATCAAAAACATTGTATGAACAAATACCGTTTTATACAATTTGATTAGTTTTGTATTTTAAATATTGCAAATATTACCAAATGAATTTAATATTATCAATAAAACAACGAAAATTAAAAAACATCTGTATGAAAAACGTATAAGATAATCGTAAAATAATTACAACAAATCATCTCAATATTTTTGTGCTGTTTTCATTTATGAAATGTTTAACTAACGGCTGTTTTACGCAGTGTCAAAATAAAAAAAAAAACATAAATTATGCATTTATTATAAACAAGTATATTTTCAACAAAAATATAAGCAAAATTTGACGAAAATACTCAACTTCGCTCATACAATTCTTTTCAAAGTCAACACTTATCTTAGCATTGTCATCGTTTTCCTATAAATATGTATGTTACGAGTGCAGCTTTTTCATCTTAGATTTATCACTGATGACAGGTGGTGTTTTATGGTTTTTTGATAATATTTATTGCTTTTTTGTGGTTTTAAAAAAAACTGTGTGTATAAATTGTTTTTATGCTTTCAGTGACTTTTATGGATTTCTTTTTATTGTTGTTACTTCAAAAATATTTTAAATTTGTTGATGATTGTTTTGTTTCAGCAGATAAATAATTGTTCTTATTTGTTATTCATAACAATAGCGTTTTGAATAGGGCGTATTTATATAAAAAAGTAAGAACTTTCAAAAACTTTTACGTTTCTTGCACACAAAACAGAACCATGATTACGACATGAGCACGATGGTCATACTGTATGCTCTATAACAACGTTACGTTATAGACATTCTTATTTTCTATTATCATTTCTTTCATCGCTATAACGTAGCCACTGTTTAAAATTGTTTATTCTATTTCTTTTTCGTTAAAAATTTGTTACGTGAGTCGTTTAAAAATAGTAGGATTAAAAAAATTATGATGACAAAAATTACTATGATGTTTTAACAAAAATAACATTGTTATAATTGCATATCTATATACATATAAGAAAGTAGCGTATCTGACTGATTCATCATCGCACAGCCCAAATGCAAAAACCCAAAGACATGAAATTTTGGATATACAGACAGCACCACTGCGTAATAAAGCGTTAAAACGGGTAAAATCGGTAATATTATATCTGCCAAACTAAACTCTATTCAGATCAACTTTAAAAGATATTGTAATCTACTCGGAAAATTAAGCTGATGGGTGTTTGGTATTTTTTTTTAATTTTTAACCCCGAAGGTTGAAAACTATATTTGGTATTTCTGTGGTACCGTATGTAACTTCCAAACACATTAAATTAGGAAAAAAAAATTAAATTTTATTTTTTAGTCCGACCAGAAATATTAACAAAATTTCAGCTGAAATTTTTAATAAAGGGATTATTGATACAAATTGGGAATTTTTTGTGGCTGAGTGTGTAAAAGCAAATATTAAGGACAAATATAAACTGCAAAGAATAAATATGGGATAGTTATTCAAGTGTTGGTTGGTAAACGTGGTAGTTTATTGCACGCAAACAGTCAAGTGGAGTCTGTATGACACCGTCTTGACCAGACCGCATCACTTGTCAGTTCCAAGGTATCTTAGAATAAATCCAAGAGTAAGGGTACTAGATCCACCCCCTAGCCGTAAGGTATCTCAGTAGATAATTCAGTCCAACTTCAGATATTGCAGACAAAAAGAGGAGATTTTTTTCACTTTTTTGCCCTTTTTTAAACGCCAACTTACCCATTCAATTCGAAAGAATATAAAAATTAATTAAATGGAATGAAAAGCAAATATTTTTTTCACGAAATAGTTTGTTTATGTTTTTCTAACGGAATTTTTGACATTTTAATTCAAGACCTAATCAGTCAACTGCAACGTAACGTAACAGTAGAAAATGTTGCCATCTAGCTGCTATATTTTTAACAGCGTGACTATTTTATCTCGTTGTGTTATAGCCTTTACAGACTTACGTGTTAAACACGTTTGAGGTAAATCATGTTAAGGCGTTGTTGATAAAAAAAAGAGGAAAACTACCAAAACCTGAAAAACACAGTGATATTAAAAAAACGCAGTTACGCAGTGACGACGGGCAAATCGCAGTTAAAAACTGCGATCGCAGTGAAAACGGCAACACTGGTCATGACAATGGTTATTCAATGAAAGTCCGAGCAGACTTGCCTGTCCTTACATCCAATAACCCGCTAATGCCGCCAGCAACGTCGATATGTCCCTCCGACTAGTAATTTGCAATGAACGCCTTACATTAAAAGAGAGCCACGTAAGCAGTGCCCTTAATATTAAAAAAAAAAACAATATTTTAAAAAACTAAAAAAGTTAACAATATCGACGTAATGAAAACATTCGGCCGTGCCGAATCTTATATACCCTTCACAACGTGTAGTTATGCAATAACAATTGTTTGTATCACCATTCATATACAAAACATCCCATTGCAGAATTTTAAATTGAGTTTACGTTTCCAAAAAAAAAAAAAAAAAAAAATACGAAAAAATAATATGTATTTAGAAAAAAAAAAAAACAATAAAAAATTACAAAAAAAAAATTAAAAAAAAAATATAAATAATATAAAATAAAAAAAATTTATTTCTGGCTCAGCTGGGATTCGATGCCACGTTTACTCTAACCAGTATATATGTATGTTGTTGTTGTAATTGTAAAAAAACGAGTTGGTCGTGGTTTTTTGCTCATATGTCAGAAAGTTATGGGGCGATTGTGCTGAATTTCAATAGCGACTTATTCTTGGATATTTCCAAGAGATTGATACCATACACAGATTTGGGGAACATATAGTTGCTTCTAAAAGTTGATTTCAACCAACACACGGACAGACGGTTAGGGCTTATTCGACTCCTCTATTCATAAGCTTTCAGAAAATATATACTTTATGGGGTCGGAAATGAAAACTGTAGAAATTACAAACGGAATGACAAAGCTATATATACCCTTGTGCACCACAGGTGAAGGGTATAAAAATCGCCAAAAATTAGCAAAAGTTATAAAGTATATAAGAAATTGCTGCAACACTCACTAAAAGAAAATAAATCACAGAACTACAAAAATTGTTGAAACAAAAAACAATATTTTATATCTTTCATTACTACCGATAAAATAACGCATTAATTTTCAGAATCTGGGATAAGTTAATATTGAAAATATTACATGTTTTACATAATGCAAAATTAAGTAATTGATTATGAAAAAATTTACATAATTACAACTTATCTTACTAGTTTTGATATGAAAATAACTTGCTTATACTATTTTCCAAACTAAAACATACATTTGTTAAATTTTTTTCTTTTGACATGAAAAAACACTTTATTGATGGCAATCGTAAAGTAAAATATACACACACATTTTCAATTTTCCTTTCACTCAAATCTATTTATGAATGTGGCATAAACTACATAGTTTCAAGATTATCACATGTTCTAAAGCAATAACTTTTCTTGTTTTTTCTACAAATCATCCATCAATTGCCTTTGTTATACTAACTTAATACAACAATAGCGCTTTTTTTCTTTTGTATTAACTAATATCTCTAAAATTATTTATACCCATAGGTCATATTAACGTTGAGATAATAAATAATTCTACTCCTGAAAATATGCAACATGTGTTCATGTTATTCTCTGCTTCAGTGTTGTTTGTTGTTATTGTTCTAAAATATTTATCTATGCCTGGTAAATAATGGCATAACTTGTTGTTGTTATAGTTTGCACATATAAATAAACAAATTACTTTATTGTTTATTACGCATATGTATATGTATATATCTTTATGCATAAACATAAATTAAAGTATAAGTATACTTATGTACAATACATTTGCATGCACATACTTATATTGTATGTATTATAAGCATATTTCATATTTAAAATTTGTACATAAATAATATATGTCTGCCATGCCTAGTATATACATACGTTGTATGTATGTCTATTAGACATAAAAGTGTACATTTTCAAAAAAAAATTTACAATAAAGCTGAAAAGTATAATTTACATTTTGTTTAGAAGTTTTATGCTAAAATTCATTGCCATTTATTAATGGTTTATTAGATGTTTTGCATATTAAATACTTGCGCTAAAAGAAATTTCTGCTTCTTAATATCAATAAACAAAAGCAAAACTTTTAATGAGCATCTAAGTTTTAAACAACTTAAGTTAAATATACTTTTATTTAATTTTTTTTTTATTTGCATACACAAGAAGAGAAAAACCATGACTACGACATTATAACGACGGTCATATTATATTCTCCATAACAATAATTGGTTATCGAAAACAAGTAATAGTAATTTTTATTTTTTATGTTTAAGCATTCATTTCATCCACCTTTCTTTCAAATATCTACACAGTTGTCGTTTGAATGTCGTTCGTTTTAGAACATTACGACAGAAATAGTATAATGTTAAGGGAAAAATAATATTAAGTTATAATGATTTTAAATTTTAAATAACCGTAAAAAATTTTGTCCAATAACAGTATGAATGTAAAACAAACAGAATCGGTTGCTGTTAATTATAATTTGTTTTCAACAGTTCTTCAGCTTGTTGAATAACTACACAAGGCAACAAAAATTTTATTCATTTTAAAAGTTTCAAAAACCATTATGCAATTTTGATGTATTGTGGTTCCAGTAGTACAAATATCGTCCAAATTTTAAATTCTATGGGGAGATTTTCTTGAAAAATATTTTTAAATAAAATTCAATATTTTTTTAGACGCTTCTCAAAATAATCAATGATGACTCGAAAACGGTTCGTCCGATATTATGAAAATAAACTTTGTAAAATTTAAATTTACATAGCCTTTAATTCGTTTATATATTGCGTTTTAATCGGCTTAGTAGTTTCGGAAATATAATACAAAATTAAGGCAAAAAATATATTTTTTACGTGAAAAAAAGCATTTTTTTTTTGTTTTTAAAAAATTCATGAAATAACAAAAACGGCAAAGATTGTTTAAATGTATTACTTTATCGCAAAGTCACATATAATAGTAATAAAATATGATATCGATCACAAAAATCGTTTAATTCGTTTCGAATTTATTTACAATTAAGTGATCTAGCTCATTTTCACAAAATTTTAGTTTTTTTTGTTTGATATACATCAAATTGAGTAGTTAATGTTCTTCTCCTAGAAAAATTGTTTGGATTAAACATTTTTGACATGTTTGTGATTCTCAGAATTAAAAAAAAAAGTAATAAATGTGCGTGCACGCTGAATTGCTCTTTTTCCTATTAGCTACCTGTAACGAATGATTTTTTGCATAAAATTCTTAATTTTTTTTTATGATTCTTGGGAATAACAAAAAATTTTCAGCCAACACAAAAAAACTGTCAATACTAATCTGGGTCAAAGCACACACAGTCGCTTAAAAGAGTAGCCACTTCTAGTGAAGTGTCCAGTGGCTCTAATTCCCCCATTCGGCCTTCCTGCACGTTTTTTCGACTCGAATGACTGATTCCATTTATTGATGTGTTTAGCCACTGTAGTGGTTCTATTGGGACCTTCACCTTCTCTATTTTTTTCGACCTTGTATCAATCTTTCAATCTTTTTATTATTTTCAACTTGTAGACAAAAATTCTATTTTCAGCTTTTAGAGCACTGCACAATCTCAACCCCTGTTTATATCTTCTTATACCATATATCTGTTTGAACTCGTTGATTATTAAATAATTCACTTATCGCTCTTAGTTACTTGTGGTGTTGTTTTTCTTTTTTTTATATATATTTTCTTATTTTATTTAACATGAAAAAAATAATTTTTTCTCGCAATTTTTTTCATGTTTCAATAAACAGTTCACTGTGATTCTCTTTGTTTTTTTTCTTTTCAAAATCCTTTCCTCCGTAAAAACAAATTTTAACGATTTTAATTATACATTATGATTTTTAAAATTTTGAATTGTTCTCAAAATTCATATGGCACTCAGCCTTTATTCTTATTTACACAGAATTTTTTAAGGACACTCAGTCACTTTTTGTTCTTTATTTTATAATTAGTTTGTAATTCACTCAGCTTTGTTTTTAAAAATAAATATAAAAATTCTACAATTTAAATTTACGGAGAAGTTTTAAATGTTAATGCGCAATATTGCGCAGCTTCTTAAGAAATCTCGGCTGTTTTAAAGCCTGTAGTACACGAAATGTAAATAGCATGTAGTTGTGATGAAATTTTGATATCATCATAAACCATAAGTGTATCCGCTACGACCACATGTGTTTCATTTGCATTTTGTGTAAATTTAATTTTTATTTTATCGAACTTTTTCTGTTTAAACTAATACTTAAATTTAAATCAAGCTGGAGTTCCTATCGCTACCTAACTGGTGGCTAGAGCAGGACAAATATAGTGCTATAAATTAAAGATAATAACGAACATAAGTAAAAGAATTGCCGTTTGGTAAAAAATTTCAATCTAACTCATTGTGGTAAAACTATATGAAAAAAGTAAAACTATATTAGATACCGAATTCAATTAACTTATATCCCAAGCCTGATTAAAATTTAAATATCAGTTTATAAATTTTGTGTAATATCAAAATCTTACCGCATGCAACCACTACGACTTTTTTAAAAAATTTTACCAAAGTGCTGAATATTTAAGTGACGTTAGACCCATATGTGCATGTGGCTTTTAACATATCGTGTACTAAACGCTTAACTCTTTTTACTTCTTTTAATTTTTAAACAATAGTTGTAAACAATAATAAAAAACATTCAATTATAAGTAGATTTAATAAAAAAAACATATACTTATCATATAAAAAATATTGTAAACTAGAAAAGCCCGGCGCGCGTTGCTTCGCCCCTTAATGAATAGAACTGCATTCTGAATTTAAATTGAATATCAAGTGTAAAAAGCTAAAAATTATAACTTTTTTTAATGGGCGTGGTACTTTTCGTTTTTCTAGTCACGAAACTGTATAGTCATGACAGCTCAATATGTGTGCAAAGCTTCAGAAAAATCGGTCCAGTGCAAGTACCTCAAAATTATAACTTTTTTTCTGGGCGTGGCCCGCCCACTTTTACCACCCATTAACAATCCCTGGAATGTGTACAACAACTTGCCAAAGTTTGAGTCCGATCGGTTTTACATTTTCGGAGTCTTTAGCTAACACACACACACAGAATTTCATTTATATATATATAGATTATGTATTGCTTTTGTTATGTGCGAGTCTGATGTGACGTACATGCGTAGAACGAAACATATTTTTACAATCAAAATGCGTAGTCTTGCTTTTATCCATATTGCGTTTAAAAAAAAAACTTTGTTGATTTACTTCTGTTGTAAATTTGGTATTCACAGTTTAGTGAATTTAGTGACCTAACGACTTGTTTTTTATTTAGCAGTTTTTATGATAAAACTTTATACATGCCAGAAAAACTTTCCAGGTTTATTACTATCTAATAATACCATTAACATATTGACAAAAGGAGTACCAACAAAATAAAATATTTTCTTTTAAGCGAAAGTAAAAAATCTTTAAGGCTACTAACAATCTTACGCGATTTAAAAGAAATTTTTATTTTTAAATTTAAATAAAAAGTTCAGTAGATGTTTTCAATTATATGGTGTATATTTTTTTTACCGCTTTCCTTAAGAAGTATACAACAGGCAGGTAGGTAGGAAAGGGGGATGCAGAAAGCAGTATCTGCCTCCTACACCCACACTCGGGGACCGATAAGTTCCATTGCGTTACCCTTTCATGTATTAAGGATAGAAAATAGAGAGAAAGAAAAAGTTTCCAAAGATATAGTACAAGAGAAAATAATAAAAATAAAAAAGAGTTAGTAGGAAATAAAATAGAAGAAAGAAAAACATATTCTCTACGAGCCCCATTGCATGTTCACTAGCCACCCAATCCCCATGATGAATCCGATAATATTCCCCAGCTTGCACTTTGAAACATCACCCAAAGCATCGTGGAATCGTTTACCTAACCACTTTAGCCTGTGATTATGTAGCCTTGGGCAGTGACAGACAATGTGTTCCACAGTTTCCAACTCCTCCTCATCCTCACACATCCTACAATAATCCGGAGTGTCGCGATCCCATTTACTAATCCTAGCCCTCACAGGACAGTGCCCTGTTAAAACCCCAATAGTGGCCCTCAGACATACCCTACCCAGGCCCAGAAGAACCGTAGAGTCCGCTGAGTTCAACCCGGGCCATAAAGCCCTTGACACCCTGTAGTCTCTTCTGTCCCTCCACGCCATATCGGTCCTGTCAGATACCCACGGCCTGATACGCCCAAAATAGTATCCTAACGGAGGTCTCATCATGTCCTCTTCGCTCGTCGAAACCAATGCCGATCCACCGCGCGCAAGTTCGTCAGTAATTTCATTGCCGACGATTCCATTGTGCCCTGGTACCCACAGTCTGACATCGAAGAGGTTCATGATCCCATTGAGTGCCCTCCTATACTTCTCAACCAACCTAGACTTGACATAATGTCCCTTCAAGGCATTGAGCGCCGCCAGTATACAACAACTAGCGTTAAAAATGCAATTAATATTTTGTACAAAGTTAGTTAGTTAGTCACTAAACTTTAAACTATTTTCTTTCTCTCTCTCTCTCTCTAAACTGACAGCCAGCAAAATGTTTTACTTTTTCTTAAATAGCCAACAAATAAATATTTCGTCTATTTTGCTAGAAATATTCAAGTTTAAAAATTATACAACAAGAGCCCTGTTTACCAGTATTATTATTATTTCATTATAAAAATCTTGTTATAGTAAATTAAACAGCACACATTTGCCAAAATTGCCATACCTGAAAAATGAACATTTTCCAACATGTTAAAATGTTGTTTTATTACACTGTTTACATTCGGCTTTTATTACCACTTACATCTTTCTCCAGCTTGTGTCGAATTTACACAAGGGAATTTACTCCTGGCTGCTGGCTTTGCAATGTTGCACTCACTCACTTGGCATGTAATAAAGTTTTGCTAAGATTGTTATGTGAATTTGTCTGTTTTCATTAAAATCTTGTTGTTTTCTCTATCTAGGGTTTCTTTGTGCAAACGATGGTGTGTTATTTTAAGTTATGACACCTGTTTTCGTAAAAATGTTTTTATTGTTATTTTTTTATTTTTTTAACAAACGCATAATTTGAAATGCTGACTGTTGTATTTTTGTTATGCTCTTCTGTAATATACTTTTTGAAATAAATGTCTGCTCATGAAAGTCTTGTTAGCGTAAAAAGTTTTATGATTAGATTTTTACTTTTTTTCCCTAGTTTATTTCTTTTTTCCTCTTCAGCTATATTTTTTTTGTTATAATAATATTAGTTCTTTTTCATTAAAACATTTTTCGTCTTTTATGAACACAATTCTATGTTGGAATAATGATCATTTCATTATTGTCTGAAAAATTTCAAAATTATATATTAATACAACACTTTTCTTTTTTTTTTTTTTTCTTTTGGTATGTCATTTTCACTATAAGTCAATGTTTATGTTCCTTTTAAACTAAAAAGCTTTTTTTGCAACAATTTAAACGTGATTATGCTTAAGTGATACAGAATGTTGTTGCTAAGTATTTGCCGGAAAAAATAAATAGTTTAATTTTTCTAGGTATTAGTTGGAACACTTATTGTCAGTCAATGTTTTTGTTATGCAGCATAGAATTTCTCTTCAACTTGAATGTAAATTGTTTAGTTGAAATTACTTTTTTTCTGTAAAGATAATATTTTATATTAAATTAAATGCATAGAGTTTCTCTATGAATAAAAAGAGCTTATATTTAATTAAAAAATAAAACTTCATTTCAAATTAATTTAATAAAATTCTAAGATTTAATCATTTTTATTATATTTTCTTAAAAAAATATCTCTCCCACTAATGGTTTCTTCAAAATGAGCTGTTCATCAGTATTTAAACTTTAAAATTCATTTATATTTTTATGTATGCAATTCGAAAAACTTTTGACAAAGTTGTTTTCTGAATGAATAGCCATTATTAGCATTTTTTACAATTTACTTATTTATCGCATCTACGACTCGGCTGCAGCAAGTACGTAAAACATTAAAAGTTGCTGAATAAATAATTTTTTTTTTATTTAATGTCTATGTATTAGTTTATGCTGCGTTGGTAAAATTTACATTTCATTGCATTTAGTGCAATTTCAGGTGAATGGGCGTTTTTTCTTTTTTTTTTTGCAAAATAAATTATAAACTTTGTGCTCTAAATAAAGTTGTCTGCTATCCACTGGTTATACAGAAGTAGGAGTTAAGTACATACCCAGCAAAAAAAATCTACGACAAAAAAGTGAATTTGCAGGGGTTGAACTGGTGACGAAGTGATTAAATTTTGGTGAAAACGCTAATGATTTTAGCGTGTCATTGGAGATCGTGTGTTTACATGAATATATTAATGAACTGCACTCCGTTCTAATAAGTCTATAGATCTCATGCATATATGGTGAGAAGCATCCGCTGTTACAGGACTTAATTTTATTTGTTTACATGAATTGTATAAGATTTTTGCCTGGTGTTGCATTCATTTTTAAGCACAACATTAATGACAAATTGCTTCGCAGTAGGGAGTCTATTAAAATAAATAATTTTACACAATTGATTTAGAAGTCTTTAAAATGTAAATCGCTTTGCACTACTTTCAATTTCTTTTTTTGCTGGGTATATAAATACTGGAATTGCAATATGTATTAATTTGTAGACTCAATAAAAAATAAGAGTAAAGACTTAGTTTAGCCATGCTGTTTGTAGCGTATTGAAGTACTCATTTGAGGGCATTAAATTTCTGAATCCTGATATAATTTTAAGACCATCTAGCTATGTCTGTTCGTCTGTCTATTAAAAGCACGGTATAATTAAAAAAAGTTTCGTTTAATTACTTCTAATATATCAGAATTGCTTCATTTTCAATTGTCCTTTTTGGACAATAATTAAAAGTCTCAAGAAGTTGCTCTTTGTATTCGCCTCAATTTGTAATTAAAACTAAAACGAAATGTTGTGATTAAAAAAAATCCGTACACTGTAGAGTTACGTAAAATGCTTTTTAAATATCAGCAAGTGGTTGTGGATTTTGTTATTGTTGTTGGATTTTCGTTGTTGTATTATTAATTAAATTTTAATGTTAATAATTTGCCACATTAAAGTTTACTGCAACCCATATTTTATGTTAAAATAATAAATTCATCTTAAACGTGTCATTGATTGGAGCAGATTTTCAGCTGTTATTATATTTAAGTTAAAATTTTTTTAATGTGGATGGTCAAACAGTAGGTCTCACTTCAATTCTGGCAGTTCTACCTATTTATTTGAAGTTTTTCTTAATTACTAAATAAGTTTTAGATAATTTTTGTGGGGGCATAGAGTTTGCTAGCCTAGGATTGACCACTAGGAGGACAACATTCGCCGCGTTATTGACGATATACGACTACAGAAATTTAAAGAACTCCCAAGCCAGCCGTGGCAGTCACATTTCAGAAGTCGTATTGAAATTATAATGTCCGAAGATTATCTTCACAAAAAGTTAATTAAAAATTCAGTGCCTATTTAAAAATTTAGTTTTTGTGTTGATTCTATTTCAAAGTGCTATACCTCTATAAAACACCCTTTATTTATTTTTTTTTTTTTTTGCGAAACTGCAAAGAAGTTTCCGCTCCATACGCAATTACTGTTTTTTTTTTTTAACTACTTAAATACCGAAGTATACGTTTCTCTTCATATAACTGAATACTTACATATACAAATATAAAATATCCTAACGTTCCGAAACCCATTTAAGAGAGCTAAGAAAAGTCTCCTATCCACTCCGAAAACCAATTATCTTCTGAAAATATTTCAATTTTGAAAAGACATAAAAAATTATTCGAAAGCCCTTATAATGAAATTGGGTTTAGTGCGGAATATTTTTGAATCGAAATCTATCTTCTATATAAATAAAAGAGGATGTGTGTATGTATGTAACGTATGGACTCCAAAACGGCTGGACCGATTTTGATGAAATTTTCAGGAAATCTTCAGAATATTTAGTCGGGTGACACTGCGAAGTCGGATTTTTGATTTTCGGTCTGCGGGTGGAGGGGCGTGGCAAAATCCAATCTTCATACTGCACCACCAATGACATATACATATATTTATTTTGTTTGCTTTTTTATGTTTATGTTTTTTATGGTTATGTAGTTCCAAAGATATTTACAAAAAAATGTTAATAATGATCCAATATCAATATTTTAAAACTCTCAAAATGTTGAATTTTAAAATACGAGTTTCGGTTTATTTACAAAAAGTATTTACAGCTCAATGAGCAAATTCAATTGAAACTGCCCGGCAAATTAATCAAAGACAAATCAATCGACACAGTAATGGATGAAGAACAAGCCTTCAATTATCCCACTGATTTTTTTAATTCATTGCAACCACCCGGAATGCCACCGCATGTACTAACATTAGAGGTTGGATCACCGGTAATTATTATTCGCAACTTAAACGCACCAAAGTTATGCAACGGAACCAGATTGACCATCAAAAACTGTTCACCAAATTTAATCGAGGCAACAATCATCGGTGGCAGATTCAAAGGCGAAGATGTACTTATTTCACGAATTCCGATAATTTTCAACGATTTACCATGCCAATTCAAGCGGCTTTAATTCCCTTTGGGTCTTGCCTTTGCTATTACCATCAACAAAGTACAAAGCCAATCATTGACTGTTCCTAGCTTAATTTTGGAAAATTCATGTTTTTCACACGATCAGTTGTATGTGGCTTGTTCTCGAGTTGGCACGCCAAAAAAATTATACGTTTTTACACAAAAAAAAAAAACAAAAAATATAAAAAACATTGTCTCTCCGCTGACCTTGAGATGAAGTAGTAAATAAATATAATTTTCAATCTGCCTTATAAACATGCGTTTCTGCTAGTTATTCTGTAAAAAAAACTTTATGATAGGTATTCCATGGATTTTTATTTGAAGGTTGTAAATTTCGTTAAAATTTCGTTATTGCTGCTTAGGGCCAGCAATACGGACCGGGTCAGCTAGTCACCTATAAAAGCGATATGTATTCATTTATTGTACAATATTTGCTACCATGTTGTGATATGCTTAATTTTTCGAAGGAATTTTTTATATGCCTTATACCCACATTTTCAACTAAATTTGCTAAACAAACTAGTAGTAATAAATGTCACTGTAAATTATCTTAGAGCTAAAAGCTTTAACGAAATAATTATTTCTTAGTAGTTTTGCCTAAGTAGTTCTAAAAGATTGCAACAGATACAAGTTTATCACATAAACGAGTTTTCCCATTCAATAGATTTCTGAAATTTATAGAGTTAAGGACAGCAACACATATAAAGAGTATAAAAAATAATTTATAAAAACGTGTGATTTCTGTTTAATGCATATTTACCGTTAACTTTGAGATACCCTTTATAATTTTGTTTTCTGTATTTTTTTTTATGGATTATGTGAAAAGCTTATTTATGCGTATGAGAGTAGGAGCTTTAAGCCAATTATATTAATTAATATCGTTCGTATATGTATTTTAAAAATTATCACTTCATTACTAATTAAACATTGTTTATTTTTTCTGCTTCGTCATGTTGAACGACATTAATTTACCCCTCTCTATACTAATATTTAATTATTTTTCTGGCTCTCTCTCTCTCTCTACTCATCTCTCTGGGGATTTTTGTTATTAAACCAAACACAAGTATAAATAAGAATAAAAGAAAAATTAGTTTATTTTATCATTATTATTTCTGCAAAAATAAATCTATAAGTACTTATCACATAATATCAATTAATTATAACTAACATTATCGGCTGCTTTCATCATACACATAGACACAATTACTTAATTGCTATGACTTGGGAAAATATCCTGCAAAATATACACATTTCGGTTTAATGAAAGAAGTTTTCTTTTTTTTTTTTTGTCACAAACCACCATGGTAATTTTATTGTTGTTATTCGTAGCTTAATATTTAATCACAGTTGCGCTTAGCAATGTCTATTTAATATGTATAGCTGAATGAATAAAGAAATATAAATAATTAATCAAAAGCATTTATTTACTCTTATTACAGGATGAAAATAGCAAAACAAAACAAAAAATTTAATAATAAAAAAAACAACAAATTTTTCTTTGAGTACAAACCCCAAGTGGTCGATTTATTTCTTTTTCATTATACATATGTACGTACTCATTAGTTATCGTATCACTTAATACTGTTTGCAAAAAACTTTCCAGCCAGGCTTATTACGTTTAGCAAAAAAAAAAAACACAACACAACACAAAAACTAGATAGATAAGAGTAAATTATTTGTTGATTTCTTTAATCTGTTGTTGTGTTAGTGAATTTTATTTTAGCTGAATTATATTTGATTCAATAAATAAGGCAGCTCACAGTAAGCAGCCATCATTATTTTTGAAATAATGTTTTTACAAGTTTAGATAAAAAACAAACTGCTAAGAAGTCGACGAAAATTAAAGTGAAAAATTTAATGGTTTCTTACCATTATAAGACCACGAAAGTTTGCAAGTAAAATAATTAAATTATAAAAGTTTTAAGGCATAAAATTATGCATAAAAGTATAAAGTTGTAAAAGTATTAAAATATTTGCATCCCTTTGCATAGTAAAAATGTTATGCAAAATTGCGAGTAAATGTATATTCCCTTAGGGGAGCCCTCATACGAACATAAAGTTAGCAACTACTTAGTTGGTTAGCACAGCGTTGTAAACAATTGGTTTCATTTAATGACCCAAGAGCAAAGTATATGGACATCCAAGTGTTGGATCTTAAGATAAGTAATTCATATAGAAGAAATCATTTGATCCTTATAAAGGGTCCACCATCTAACGTTTCATTTTTCAACAAGTGCTTATTTCGTGAATGGTAACACTTAGCTCATGTCTGATTTGACAGATAATTAGGTTTATCCTTTCGCTGAACGAATATGGTTGTGTATACGCTTCAACAACGCGTATAATCTTTTCAGATGAAGCTCATTTTAATCTTGGCGGATATTTAAACAAGCGAAATTGTCGCATTTGAGGCACAGAAAACCCGCACGCATTTATTTAAAAGCCGGGGCCATTTATCTTCGAAAATGAGCAAGAAGTGGACGTAGTCAATGCCGATCGTTATCGAGCTATGTTGAACGAATTTTTGTTCACAAAAAATGAAGAGGAAGATATTGACAACATTTGGTTACAGCCGAAGCTACACTTTTTTTAAAGCATTTTCAAAAAAAAAGGTTATTTGGCGGACCCTTTACATATTTTATGTCATAATAAATTCTAAGCAGAGTATGAAACAAATCGATACGTTTGCTTTTGTTTTCAATGTGTTAAAAGAACTTTACGATTATGCCGCTATTATGTTCCAATAAAAACGTATGCAGTTAGCAGAGAAACTAATGACAACAAAATCTAAAAATTTTACGTGAGTTTCGCAAACGTTTACTGATTGAGTTGCTTATTAAAATAGAAAATATGAGAGCACAATAAACCATAACTTTTGTTTTTTTTAGTAAAACTAAAAAACTGCTTATGAGGTTTCTTATACTTATTGTTATACCATTCATCTGTGGTGCCTATGGTATATCGTTCGTCACAAGTAGAAAAGCTTTCACTCATATATAAAATACATAAATAATAATATAAACTGTATTGTCATAAATAAACTTGTAAAATTATTCGTAAAAGGTCATTATTGATACTATTGCATTCAATTTTTGTGTCGAAGTGTATCTGTGTGAATTGTATTGGAATCACTGAAAAACTAAATTTCTTAAAAAATAAAAACCTTTCTGTATGTGACCATATATCTACTCTTTCCATTTGTTATGTCTGAATAACCCCAAAAAGCTTATTTAAAATATTTTCCGAAAGCTTATACCTAGTCCATCATTGTCCGTCTGTCTGTCCTTATGTCCGTCCGTATGTTGGCTGCAATCAACTTGTAGGACTTTTCACATATTTCATAGATCTGCACGTAGTATCAATCTTTTTATAATATCCGAAAACAAATTGCTATTGAAATCAAAAACAATAGCTAAATAGCTTTCTGAGATATAAATAAATAAATAAACTTGACTCGATAATTTATTGGCACGTTTGGTCATTTTTTTTAGATATGATCTGCATCTTGGGAGATTCCTAAAGAAATTTAGATAAATTGGCAATTAAGCGGCAAAGTTAGAGGCAAAAAACTTTTTTTCAAACATAATTTTTTTAATATATAAAGTTTCTCAAACCAACACCATGGAAACAGGACATATTTTTTTTAATTGAGTTTGTGACTAGATCAACAGGCATCAGATGAAGTGGAACGGTAACTTCAAATATGGACTATTAGAAAATAGCGCTATAACTTTTAGTCTCAAATCAAAAAATAAAATTGTATTGATTATCACTAAAAATCATAAAAAATGCAATTTAATTTGAAGTAAATTTTACAATTACTTTATAACGATAACTCAGGACACTCTTAATTTAGGTAGTTTCAGTTAAGCAGCTGATCATCAAATTTTCATATATTTTCTCTCTTTTCTCATAATATCCAATTTTCAAACTTCATATAAAAAAACTGTTTTTAAAAAATTTCTCCGAAATGCAATCATCTTATGTAATTACACCATGCAGTAACTGAAATTGTAAAATATTTTACTTAAGTGTCGATTCGCATATACAAATTTTCCGTTCAGCTACTTTAGGCCCATACCTAAACAAGAGCGTTGAGCGTCAAGCGTTGCAATTTTGAATGTATTTTGTTATTGTAACAAAAACAAAATACATGTAAAACTCCAACGCTTGACGCTCAACGCTCTTGTTTAGGTATGGAGGTTACTGTAACAGTTTAAAATTTAGTACCAAATTCAGTAGAAGGGTATTAATTTAATAGAACAATTTATTAAATTATATTAATAAGTTAACAATTAATTAGTTTGAAACTCATCAAATAGTTTATAAAAATTTTTCTTAAAAAGAGATTTAGAAATTAATAATTACATTTAAACATTTTAAATGATTTTTATATAAACTCGTCATACCCTCAAAAACTCTTAAAAATTATTATCACACAACTCGTACCGACATTACCATGATGAATATCAAATAACAAGGACAATAAAAGCAACATACATAAAATGCATAACGTTGGCAGTTATGACTATGAAATTATGATGATGATGCTATAAATTATTACATAATTTGAAAGATAAAAAAAGTGGTGGACACATTCAATAGGTACAAAGTAGATGTTTTACTAGATACTTAAATGTCAGTGCAGCAGACAATTGGACATAACATACATATACTCGTACACATAACATCATGCAACCGTCCAGCAGAATGTTTTACAATAAAATAAGTTGAAAAAAATTCATTAAAAAGAAAAAACAAAATATGAAAATTGAAATACAATTTCATTAACACAGATTATATAACGAAAATATAAAGGAATTGAAGAACAAACACAGTTAAACATTTTTCAATTTTGAGAAGAGAAAATTTATCCATATTTCGTTGAATAACAACGAGAAAAAAAAAGTAAGAGAACTATGTTCGGCCTTGCTGAATTTTATGATAACCCTCACTATCATGTATATGATATAACGACCATCGTAGTAAAGCCTGGGGGCAAATTACGGCATTCGAAAGTGATCGAAATTTGAAAAGTTTCTATACCTTATGCACAGCAAACTCGATCGTTCGAGTAAAATTTCGATCGTGCTCGCCGTAATTTGCTATTTTTTAGTAGCGATCATAATGTATTTTAATTTTTTTAATGTATTATAATGCACAAGTCAAGTTCGTCCATTTAATACTTATACTCACTTTCTCCCTTTTAGAAAAACTACAAAAAAAAAATCGATTTTCGTTTGTGAATTTTTAGAGAGACATCAAAGCAGTTGTATTTAACTGCTACTTTTGAGACCACGACTTATAACTTGGTGTCTTTAACGTGTTCGAAAATTATTTAAGAGCTTTAAAATTTTAATATTTAAAAATATATATTTTGTTTCAAAATATTTTTGCCTATAACTTTGCAAATTAGTGTTCAAAAATTTTTACAAATACCTTTAAAGCGTGCATATCTATAAATACTCACAGGCGAGTATATCTATATATTATCTAAGTGCTATTTTTAATTTTTATAAAATAATTATGTTTATTTGCTCATATCTCAAAAGACATAGGGCGACTTTGTTAATGTTCTATATAAATCTGCTCCGAAATATTTCTCTTATTTAAATACCGCACACAGATCTTGTCGACGTTGGGCGACTTTAAAAAACTGATTTTAACATACACGCTGATAGACGAACAATATTCAATCAATTCTTCCATTCAGAAGCTTTCAGAAAATATATGATTTATGGGGACAAAGATTATTATAGAAATATCGCGCGGAATAACAAACCTGTATACATATATCCTTACCCCTTCTGTGAAGTGTATAATAAAAGTATATTGTTAAACGTTGCAAGCATTATTTTTCTGTATTTAAATTTGCGGAAGGTTTAATGTATGGATATGCATTGTATACAAATTTATAAGCATTTGAGAATTATGTTCACTTTTTAATACTTGCTATTGCCATAGTAGTGGATAATGTGGGTATGTTCTTCAATTTCGTACGTATACCCCGAAATACACAGTAAACAGCTACAGTAGTAGGCCGTAAGTTTATGAAATGGACATAAATTTTATTCGAAATAATTAATATCTACAGGACTTTGTTTTTGATAGCAAAAAATTTTTTATTGTCTTCTCTAAAAGAAATAATATAAATTTTTTACTTACAGAAAGCTTCTACAAAAAGCTTAACAAATCATGAATTAAATTACAAAAAAAAACTAGAACTAGAAAAAAACTTTGTTTTTGATATTTATTATTGCATAGTGATCAAAATTTAATTAACATTCAATACTTGTTTTAAAATTTTAACCTTATTGAAATTGTCAATAAAAACATATTAGGGGAAATCACCCTTCGTTGCAAACATGATGCAAATGTTGCAGATCTTGCAAGTATTTTTTATATTCTATTGCAAACTTTACTTTAGAAAATTTCCAACTGTTTTTATTATTGGAAATAAGTGCTTGTGTGGGAAATGTAAGTTCAGTGAATATTCTTTTTGTGTTGTTTCAAACTTAACAATATATATACTAGACTTGAAAGATCTGCAACATTTGCATGATCTGTTTGCAGCGAAGGGTGATTTCCCCTAATATGTTTTCCAAAATGCAATAGAGTTCAATACAAATATTTTATTAATTTCTTTGCTATGCTTGTTTTTATGTACATTAACGTCAGCCGTAGCTTTGAAATTTGAACGTATCGAATCAAATGTATCAATAATATTCTTTGTACGCCTGCATAAATGCTGTTGCCATACTCTATACTATACTTCTCTATAAGCACAAGAGGCTCAACAAGTTTATGTTCTTCATGTATTATATACAGAATGGGCCAAAAGTCACAATGATGCTTAAGGCTATAATACACGGCATGTTTTTTACATCTGACTTTAAAATTTGTGAGACATATGTAAATCTACATGTCTGTCAAAATTGTACTTTTACACTGACTGCTTTGCAGCGGCAGATATTTCTGCCGACGACTGATGTCACATGTTTTTACAGAAGAATATAGAGCACACTCTAATTAAAATTTTGTCAGATGTCTCAACACATGTTTTTTTACAGAAGTAATATTTTAAAGGTAACACACGACATGTTTGTATTAGCAGTGGAGAATTTGACAAGTCAGATGTAAAGAACATGCATGTATTAGCTCCTTTTAACGTGTACACCTGTGTTCTGTATTCGTAGTGAAATTAAGTCACTGGAACTAGGATGGCGGTGAGAATTGGATTGAAATTGTAGGATGTGTGCAGGTTGTGTGAGGATCCAGGAGAGTTGGAGACAGTTGAGCACGTTCTCTGCCAATGTTCTAGACTGCAGAACAGCAGGTTCAAACGGCTAGGTAGTGTCTCGGGTTGAAGACTCAATATCTGATGAGATTCGTAATGGGATTGACAAACAACTGATGTAATAGTGTTTTCGTATATAAATCAAAAATCAATTATTCTAACGGGAACTTAAGGTCAGAATTTCGGTCTCTAAAGCATGGATTTGCTACTTAGTATATCATCACTCACAACCAGGCCTGCCATATTTGGCAATTTATCGGTATTTTGACAAAAATAATTATCAGAGTACCGATTTCCGATTTTTGCTCCAAAAATTTTCAATAAACTGTATAATTAGTATAATTTAGAATAACAACACTATAATACATGCATGTTAAATTTAACAGTGACAACTCTCAATAAGTAGTGCATATACTAAAGAGTTTTTTTTAATTATTTGCACTGTTTGTATAATCTATAAACACAAAGAATTTTTTTTAATTTTATGAGGCGTATTGACGCTCGTTTGTTAAGGAGTTATTATTTCAAAACTTAACAAAAGCGAAACTTGAAAACAAACAAAAATAATTGTATTAATACAATACCTAATTTTCAGTTCAACTAATAATTACTTTTGATTTTAAACATAAATCTTATAAATCTTTGAACACGAACAGTTTTGTCAAAGTCAAATATATTAAAATGTTTATTTTTCGAATAACAAATAAACCGGTTATTTTGGTACAAATAAACCGGTTATTTTGGTACAAATAAACCGGTTATTGTTATGAGCTGAACAGTACTGTTAAATATATGCAAACAAAAGTCAATCATAAAGAACACATTTTGGATTAGATTACTTGGTGCTTTATATTTTATAAGTCCAACATACATGCTAAATGAAAGGTGATTTTCAATGTCAAGTTCAACCAAAAAAATAAACAACTTTATTTTTGATTTTCCTCTCAAGCTACAAACGTGAATCATAAGAAGGTTTTTGTCCCTCCTGTAAAATTTGCTGAAAGTGTGTTAGCAGGCTTGCAACTGCAGTATATTTGGTTCGTTTTTTACTTTTGAGAATTGTTTTGATTTTATTTAGATAAATTTTTTATTTCAATAAATGTTTTGATTTATGTGTTATTGTTTGTTCGAAAAAAATTTTAAAAACTCTTATTAAAAAACCGACTTTTTAAATACAAATTATTGGCAATATCCGAAAACCGGTTTCTGAAAAAAGTCGAATAAAAGATCTCCCTAATTTAAGCCCTAACTAAAGTGTTAAAAGACACAATAACTTTTTTATCGAGATTCCAAAAGAATTCCCCAACTTTATTTGTAAAAAAAAAACAAAATTTTGGTCTCTGAATTTAAATAATCAAAAGAAGAAATATCTTAAAATTCATTTGGAGGAGGGAATATATATGAATAAGCTCGAGAAAATCCTTCAACTTAAGGGCAACATTGTTGCAAAAATTCAAGCACTACTGTCACAAATTTTAAAAGATGTTTGGGAAAATGCCCAAAATCGTGCCCATCATTGCGAATCAACAAACGGGAATCATTCAGAAAACATTTTTTTCATACTTAGTCTAAAAAAATTTCCATTTTCTTTATTTTGTAATTCGGAAAAAAAACTAAAAACAAATGATAAAATTAATAAATTCTTTGGCTCACCCTGTGTTTTTAGTTTTTAAATGGAATCACTCAATTTAGAAAATTAGAAATGTCTGTTTTGATTTAAATAATTCCTCATCCTACTGAGTTTGATGTTTTTTATTTGCCTCAATATAAAAAGTGTTTTAAAAAAATAATATTAAACTTCAACGACTCTAAATATATAAAAATGTACCGAAAAGTGTTCTAAAAAAAATAATATTAAACCTCAACGACTCTTAATATATAAAAATGTACCGAGTTTTAATGTTCCAAATTAACTTCCAACATTTTGTTTCTTTCGTATAACTCCATCATTTTAGGTTAAAATGTATATGATCTCGTAATAAAATACATTTATGTGCTTTTATTATTAGACATCGACTGTTTAATATTATCTTTATGTTGCGATGTTGTTATTTTTATTGTTGCCATTGTGTTTGTCTGCCTGTTTTTAATTATTTTTTGCAACAATATTTTGTGTTTTATTCCTTCAGTCACTTATCCTACAATTCATCCTTTCATACAACCATCCATCCATTCGTTCGTACCGTCATTTATTATTGAATTGAAGGATTTTTCATTCTATGCCGTTGTTATATTTTTTGTTGTTTGTTTTTTGTTTCTTCTGCTACTGCTGTTTTTATGCTCTTGAGCTGTTGTTGTATTATAAATTAAACAACACTTTGTTATTTAAGTTGTAATTTAATTGAATTTAACACGCATTAAAATACAAGACAAAACGAAGGAACTTGTACCTACATAAATAAGGACTAAAAGAAATTCTATATAGATGATTTTGTTTTTACACAAAGTGAGACGTTTCCGTCGAATAAGCGAAAAAAAACGCTAAGCCAAAATATAAAGTTGGCATTTAAAAATATATTATGAACTTGGCTTGTCTTAAGATAATTTAAATAATTTTCTCAAATTAAAAATCAAATACATCACTGCATTCAGCTTTAAATGAATTTGCGAATCCTAGGCGGATGGCCTACTTTTTTAATTTTGAAACAAAAATCCGACTGAAGCTTCTTCTGTGGTTCGAAGGTTATATATAGCCTTGTCATTTCGTTTGCAGTTTTGACAATATTCAATTGTGTATTACTTAAGCGCTGTGTCTGTCCATTTGTTGATCGAAATCGACTTTTTGAGGCCCCTACGTGATGCACAGATCACCTTTTGCAAATATCCTGGAATAAATAACACTGGAAAACAGCATGTCTGTTGCATGAGATTTTTAAACATGAATCTGAAAAGTATTTCCACATTGATTTCAAAAATATATGCCGTTTACTTGTCGCAGCTCTAGCTTTGGAGTTATGAAGTGACAGGATTTTTCATTAAAAATGCACATAGTTTAAGTTTAAAAAATTTATTATCTATATATATAAAAATCAATGTGTGTTTGTATTTTTGTATGTGCTTTATAGACGGTTAAACGGCTGCACCGATTTCCTTGAAATTTTCACAGAATCTTTCTGTATATCTGAAAGGAACTTTAGGCTATACTTTGGTTTGAAATTGTAAGTGGGTGGGGTGACACGCCCTATTAAAGAATAAGTATTAAATATTATATATCACGAAAGTTAATACAGCTAGAGTCTTCAAATTAAGTACGGTAAACTTTGACATCCACATGATCATTTGGGTAAAAAATGGGCGTATTTGCAATAGTAAGCGTGGCCACTAAAAATTTGCAAAAGCAACTTTGATATTCAAATAAACATTTATGGAAAAAATGGGTGCATTAAAAATAGTGGGCGTGGCACCTGTCATATGAATTAAATACTAAAATTAGGGGTGGCGAAGCACACCGGGTATTAGCTAGTATGTATACATTTATTCTGAATAAAATTTCCTGTTTTTGGATTTTCTAGAGTGAGATGTTATAAGAGTACTAATTTGATTGTTCCAACAATAATCAGCCATCATATGTTCATTCCAGTGCCCCTGATACCTCTCCTCCATAGAGCGAATATTCTGGTGAAAGCGCTCTCCTTGTTCCTCGCTTAGGTCACCGAGAATTTCAGGAAAATAGTCTAGATGGCTACGAAGGTAGTGAACCTTAATATTTATGTTGCATCCCAGCCGCTGGAAGTGTATCAGCAACTGTTTACCGTGCTGAATGTAGCCGTCACATTTCCTATTGCCCAAAAAATTCCTCACTACCAAAACAAACTCTCCCCATGCACATTTCTCTGATGCCGTTTTAGAAAGTTCAAGTTCCCTGATCCAGTCATTTAGATCATCTTGATTTAGTGGTCATCGACTACCTTGGCAATCAAAATCACTGTCGCTACCACTGCCGTCGTTTTCGGTTTGTCCGCTGCACTAGTCTGAATTTTGCGAAGATGTACATGGGTGCTCTTATGTTGATGTGCCACTAATACTCAAGACTAGTCTTATGGCAGATTTTAAGTTTGGATATATCCACTTGGAGCAATTTTTATGGTTTATTACTATGATTTTCGTTACACAAAAATAACAGTCGTCATGATGGTTGGATGGTTCACGCCAAATCATAGAAGCGTTGTACTTAAAAGTGGGTCTTTTTTTGTTTGCCCACAGTTGCAAAGATTCAACATATATTTTACATACAAAACTTGATATCCAAGGTTTAACGTTTGACGGCAACGGAAATCCAAAATAGTCCCACCAAAGATGCCTTTTTCACAAAGTCCCACACATTTAAACGAAATTTTTGGAACATATATTCTCTACAAATAACACAAAAACAATCAGGATTATTTAAGCACACCCTTCTTGAGGAAGACATACTGAAATTTATAAAGGAACTTGTTAAGTTACACCGCTATTAACATAAACTTTCGACTACTTATCTAAATTTAAGACGGTACCTGCACCTCACTTACTAGAGCTGCTCCAAAAAATCTGAGTGTAGATTTGAAACAAGCGCGCCCAAATTAGTCAAAAACAGTAAAAAAAATTTTTGTAACAAAAAAGTGTTATTTTGTTTTTCTGTGTATTCATTGAAATTCTGTGTATTCGTTCCATAACTTTCTGAGATATAAGCAAATAAACACAACTTCCTTTGTTTCTTTTCACATTTCTACCATAAGTTATCAGTTAAGGTTTCTTAAATTGTTTTGAATTTTTCAAAAAAGATTATAACTTTATAAAATTAGATCCCTTCAAAACTTATAAAATTGTACCCAAGATATATATCATCATGAGAAAAAAATTTATTCTGAATGTACTTGTTTCTCCTTATTATTTTTTT
This sequence comes from Phyto melanocephala, assembly GCA_941918925.1. Lineage (NCBI taxonomy): Eukaryota > Metazoa > Arthropoda > Insecta > Diptera > Rhinophoridae > Phyto > Phyto melanocephala. Next base: position 57,961,773 of record OW799234.1, on the reverse strand, counting down.
CACATTTTTTTCCATATTTTTTATTTTTTATTTAGGAAGTACTAAAATTGTTATTGATTGTTTTGTTATTGAGGTGAATATATCTATATTTTGTATACAAAATCTCTCTAATTTTGTTTTATTTCTTCAGAATTTTTTTACGTTGCAAATGCAAATTTTTCAAAATAAAATGTATATACAACATGAAGTTAATTCAAAATTTTTAAAAATAATCAAAAATATTCCTTGAAAGTAGTTAATTATTTTTTTTTTAATACTTTTGATTATTTTCTCGTAGTCCTAAATAATCTTGATTACTTTTAGATTATTTGTAATCATAATTAATTAACAATCAGGAATTGTTCAAAAAAGAATTGTGTCATCAATACCATTCCTTTTAAAATGTAATCTAATTGATTACTAATCGTAATCCAAATTTAACAACTTTGAAACACTGTTTTAGTTACGTGGCTTTTTGTTTATTTAATATGAAATTACGAACAATATCAGACAATCAGCAAGTGGTCCCATATTGAAAAAAAGTGTTTCTAGTGAACTCCTATGATAAAACAAAAAAATTTATTGCTCTGATTTAAAATGTTGTCTGAAAAGATGATTTTTTTTGGCAAAATCGGCCAAGGTAATGTCGCAATATTTCCCAGCGTTGTTCAAGCGTATACACAACCACGTTCGTTCAGCTGAAGGATAAAACTAATTATCTGTCAATTCAGATATGAACTAAGTGTTATCATTTACGAAATAAGCATTAGTTGAATAAAAAACGTTAGATGGCAGACCCTTTAGTTATATACTTCATTACCAAAAAGCGCTTGTTTGATCGCTTACTTAGTGCTCACCTGCTTTCAAGAGTGCCTCTAGTAGGCTTGTATTTTATTTTCAATGTCCCATTTTGTTGTTTTTTGCATTTGATAAGCGCAAGAACAACTTAATCATGCCTTCTCTTTACGCATTGCCAAAAAGGTAGCAGTAAGTAAACGAAACATTTAAAAAATATTTACTATTAAAATAAATGACACTCTTTTTTCAACTGCTGGAACAATAAGCAGTACAGAAGATATAGTTTGTTGTGTCTTCGCATGCAAACAATTTTAACATTTCCGTGTATGCGGTTACGGCAAGGAAATGAAATCTGCACCGCTTACAGTATTCAATTTATTTTGGTAGAGTATTAAACGAATAAAACTCCTGTTAAAAGAACATAAGAACAAATTACATTATTACAATATTGCATGTCGATTCATCATTTAGTTTAATTTAAGTTCCACATTCTATTAACTAAAAACTAATGACACGCTATTATGTTGTATGACACATTAGTCTCAGAAATAAAAACAAAATTAAAAAAAAATCACTATGAAAAGGAGAAAATTTATTAAACAACGTGGCTGGTAGTTTTCTATTACAAGCCAAATACATAAAACTATGATTTTGAAATGGTACTTTTTAGAGATACGTTTCATGACAACTAAGTTTATTTAAAAAAAATGTTTGAGTGATTTGCTGCAAAAAGCTTAATTGGATTTTAGTTCTTAAAATCTGCGAAAACAAAGAAAGTCTGCTTGTATCATCACACTTTCAAAAAAATCAATATCTTACCAATAAGATAAGTTGGCATGCGAGTAATGGAAAATTTGTTGAATTTTTGTTTTGTATATTTTTATCTTTTTTTCAATATTTGTGATTTCGGCTTTATTATTTTATGACACTGCTTAACTAAATACTAAGAAGATTCATATTGTCCATACTTCCAACTACTGAGCTGTCACATTAAATCTCTTAAAAATAATTTTAAGGCGATTCAGCGGTTATCATCTGTCTATAGATATAGGTGAAACGGAAGAGCTTTGGGTGATGAATTTTAAAATATTTCTAATTCATTAGAAGTAGAAAGAGCGCTCTATTCGGCCGTGCCGTATCTAATAAAACCCTTCACCGACATGTGTACATTCCCTTTATCGTAACTAAGCCTAGATTTTAGATTTCATGTAATTTGTCATTTTCTTTATTATTTCCGATGTCATCTTACATTTTGAATTTTTACGTAGTTAACTGTATTCTACTACTCCAGCCCTTTCATCTGATCCCAATTTTGCCCTCTAGGTTATAAAGAAACTGTGAAATAGCAATTTGCGTTTGTAAGTTTTAGGAAAACACCGAAGCAGTTGTACTCTGGTGCTTATATCTCAGGTGATTTCAAACCGATATGCTAGTTTTTCTTACAAATAATTTCTAAAATTATGGCTTATAATTTAATGTCTTAAGCGTAATCAAAAATTATGGATAAGTATAAAAAAAAAGATTTATATATTTAAAAAAATATATATTTTTTCCAATAGTTCTTGTCTATAGCTTTGCCAATTAGTGACCAATTTGTACAAAATTTGTCATGAATATCTCCAGAATCTGTATCTGTGTTGAAAATTTTAATTTTTATGGTAAAAAAACAGCGGCAGTCGTGTTTATTTGCTTATTTTTCAGAAAGTTATAAGGCGATTATGCTGATTTTCAATACCGACGATGGACAGGCGGATAATACTTAATCGACTAGGGAAAAGAGTATTGTAGAAATTTCACACGGAATGACAAGTCTACACTCACTTTGTAGGGTATAAAAAACATAAAATATTTATAGCTTTTCTATCCATTTGATAATTTATGTGGGCAAACAAAAAAGACCCACTTTTAAGTACAAATCTCCTATGATTTGGCTTGAATCATCCAACCTACATGAAAACTGTTATTTCTGTGTAACGAAAATCATAGTAATTAACCATAAAAATTGCTCTAAGTGAATATATCCAAACTTAAAATCTGCCATAAGACCAGTGTTGAGTATTAGTGACACATCAACACCACAGCATTTACAAACATCTTCGCAAAGTTCAGAACACTGTAGCCGACAAACCGAAAACGACAACAGTGGTTTGTTTGGGTAGTGAGGAATTTTTCGGGCAATAGAAAATGTGACGGCTACATTCAGCACGTTGAACAGTTGCTGATACACTGCCAGCGGCTTGGTTGCAAAATGAATATTAAGCTTCACTACCTTCACAGCCATCTACGCTATGTTCCTGAAAGTCTTGGTGACCTAAGCGAGGAACAAGGAGAGCGCTTTCACAAGGATATTCGCAAGGAAGAGGTATCATGGGCACTGGATGGCTGATTATTGTTGGAGCATTCAAAATAGTACTCATATAACATCTCACTCTAGAAAATCCAAAAAAAAAAAAATTTATTCCGAATAAATATTTGTAATTAATAAATTTTTTAAACTTAAAGTATGCGCTTTTTTAATAAAAAATCCTGTTACTTCATAACTCCAAAACTAGAGCTGCTACATGAAAACGTCATATATTTTTGAAATCATCGTGGAAAAACTATTCAGATTTATGTGAAAAATCTCATGCAACAGACATGCTGTTTTCCAGTGTAATTAAATTTAAAAAGTGGTTTTATAAATGTAAAAGCAAGTAAACAATTTATAGGACATTCATACATAAAATATTTTATATTGACTTAATGATTCTATGTTAATTATTGCATTTTTTTCTTTTACTTTCAAGATTGTAGGATTGGTTATAAATACGGAAGCGTTCCTAAGTAGAGGAGAGTTTGAAGCAAAATAAAATTTTATTCATTTAAACACACTTTTGATTTTAAAGCCAGACATTCTTAAAAATAGCCACAAATTATTATAATTTTTATTTCTTAGTATTCGCGAGGTCTTTAAAAATGTCCGCTTTTATGACAGAATTAGCGAGTTTAAAGAAATTTTACTAAAATAATTAAAATAAAAAGGTTTTTGCATTAAATGTCTGTCTTTAGATAACGTGTTCTTTAATGAGCTATAGTTGAAAACAATTAAAAATATAATCAACTTATATATGTATATACCAAGGCATATTAATTCATCAGGTAATTGCAGTTCGGAGAGAATTTTTTTGTATATATTTTTCATATATGTAGCTTGGCATTTAAAATAAATGAGAGAGGAGAGAAGATTGTTTTTTATATGTAGGATTTGACAGCTAAAATTTAAAATAAGTGAAGAAAAAAACAATCAGCTGACGAAACAAGACAATTCTGATGATTAAATGTGCCGTGATATATACGTTTATTTATTTGAATTATCTTTTAGTTTTACCGTACTAGGCACATAAAAGTACTTTCCGTAAACATGAATCAACCATTAATTTTCCCTTTTTGCCGTAAATGCAAAAAATAAAAACTCTAGAAGAAACAAATTCTATTAAAATTTAATTCAGAAAACCAACGCATGTGTATCTCTCAAAAAAAATTATTTTAAAATAAATTAAATGGAAAAAATTATATGGAGAATACAGGTGTTTCGTGAAGTGATGTGGTTTTAAAATGAAATTTTTCAAACTCATACAAGTTCATTTTTTACAAATTTTTTTCTTAACGCAATTGTTCGTTCTAAAGCTTAAACTCTTGAACAAATGCAAAAAAGAGTATGAACAGTATGTTATTATAAAATAAAAAGTATTTTAAATGATAAATGACATGTTTTGGATTTAGTGGTCGTGTCTTTTTGTTAAAAAAAAACAATGCAAAAAAGATAAAAGGAAAAAGGGTAAAAATATTTTTTTATACTTGTAACCTCTTAGTCATCTACTGTAAATTTCTGTTTTAACATTTAAATTTAGTTCTGATGATTATTAATTGTATTGAAGATACGTATTAGTAAATACTTTCTACACCTTTTCATAGCTATTTACAACACCATTACCAACAAGGATGGTGATTATGAGCTTTAGTTTTCTTATGCTGTAAAAAATAAAAAAAACAAAATATAAAGCAATTTGTTTTAAATCAAAACGGCTAATATTGTTTTGAAAACTTTATGCTACATATGGCGTAAAACGGAAAATGTAATGGATTAGAAATTCTATCAATGATTTTCTTAAAATATTGTATCATTAATCATACAGATGAATGATTTTTTTGCCAACAGTTATGACAAGTTTGTTTAAATCTATCTGTGTGTGTGTGCGTTAGAAATACCACACTGTTCATACTCAAATGTATAAACAAAATTTTGATTTTGTATAATCAGGGCACTGTCGTCTAAACAAGCTCGTTGTAACTTTTCAGTTTAGATAAACGTACATAATTCTTTACACATAATTTGCTTTAGTGAAAAGATACATGTTAAACATTAACTGATGTAAATACATAAAACTTATCTTTCCTAGGAAAACAGTTTAGGAAACCATCTATAAACCTTTTATAATTTTTATCAATAAGCAAGACAGTAGATATTAATGTTTTTTTTTTTTTGCCTAGCAAAACCATAAATAACTTTTTAATATGGTTTCTTAAAGAAACTAATCGCTACTAAATATGCTATTTTGTAACATATTTAAAATTTTAATTTATTGAAACTATTAAAAGTGTTTTATTCGGCCGTACTGTATCTGATACCACCCTTCGCTGTTAGGCAAAGGGTAGTCTAACCATAATGCACAATGTTCATTGTGAGTTACACTTTATCGTCAAGGTTTTTTTCCAAGCCTAATTTGCCAATTCTTTGCTTCAGTGTTTAACAAATTCAACCATAGAGAGGTTCACAATTGAGAAACTAGTTAAGATTGTTGAAGCTTTTAATAAAAATAAGCGTTTAAATCAAAATACATTTCATGCACTTCGTGATTTTTTTGGTCAGCAAAAAAATCAGATAAATTGTGCGAATTGCGCAAACTTTAGTAACTCGGTTAAGAAATGTGAAAATACCTGTTAGTTGACTAATAAGCTAAAACCTTCTTTCCATTTCAAGAGTCGTAAATATGCCGAACGATTAATTGGACAGACAGACAGACAAGAATGGTGACTGTACAAAAAAAAATATATTCAGCGACGATTTCTATTTTCACCTCAGTGGATTCGTTAACAAGCAGAACTGCTGCATTTGGACAAATGAGAATCCACGAGAGATTGTTGAAAGAGTGACTTTTTGTTGCGGTTTATGACGGCTGACGGCATTATCGGGTCATACTTTTTCGGTCAAACATTAACCGTGGCATTCACTATCGCGAGATGATAGCAGACTTTTTGTGGCTAAAAATAAAGAAAATGGACCTAGGCTACATGTGCTTCCAGCAGGATGGTGCACTTTCTACGCAGCCAACGAAACAATAGCTTTTTTGTGCAAAAACATCAATGGCTGTGTTATCCCATGTCATGGCTATAGTAATTAGCCGCCAGGATCATGTGAGAAGATACCACTGGACTAGTTTTTTGACGATATTGAAAAGAAAAAGAGCTATAGGATGAGATAATTTTTCACAATAGCGACATTAAACCTTAGCTATTGTCTCAGTGTCATGAAAGTATGGTCCTAAATCCGTTTAGTAATTTTTTTGCCTGATTAAGTAAGAGTACCAAGATACTTAAACATAAAATCATTTACATTTGTTATATACATCAGGATTTGAACATAAGGATAGGATTTAGTGTAAATATTTAACACAAGATACTTCTATAGACGACGTTGGATAATTCAACCCTTGAACAACAGCCCAACTAAATACAAAAAATTAAGAATTTGCATTTTTTCGCGAAGTTGCTTAAATATTGTGATAAACAGTTGCCTACGTGTTAATCCAGGTTATTGTTTTTGTGTAAAATTTCATGTAGCTCAGCTCAGCAGTTTCTATAAATTTTTACATTTGTTATTGTATTATTAGTAGCATTATACTTCCTTAATTTTTTTTTTTAATTTAATTTCAAAGATTAAAGGATGTTTTCGTTTTTCTAATTACCAAACCCAAAATTGCAGAGTATACCAAACAATGCCAAGTCTAAAATGGCGTGCAAAATAAAATTACAAATTACATTACAATTTAATAAAATGTCTCCTAAATTTCAGCACTTTTTACAGCTTTAAAGGCTTTTTACGCTTTTTTAAATGAAAACCAAATGAAGGCAAAACTTTACAACACTGATACCTAAAAAAGCAATTTGCAACGCACATTCACTTTAATGTTTAATAATTCAATTCCTAGAAAAGCTCTTCATTATCTACCATAATTACTATATAACTTTGCATTTAAGAAAGCACACACACATACATTTATATCTCCTAACCTAAAAGCACAGGTTAAGATGTGATTTGTAATTTATTATCAAAGACTACAGAACAAAGCAAAAAAAAAAAAAGAAAAACAAAAAAAAATTATTTTTTACATTAAATTAATTAAATTTACTTGGTTTTTACTTGGTTTCTTAGTATGATTTTTAGAATTTTACTTGAACAAACGGAAACAGATTTAACACGATTATCAACAGCAGCAAGCAATACTATACGTTGGGGATTATATCAATATATATATGTACATACATATACTAGGGATACAACTTTTTTAAAATTTTTGAAATTATCAAAACGGTCCTATCCATACCATGTAGTGCATAAAAAGACAATAAGAACTGCATCTTTAGATTTTCGATATCGTTAAAAAAAGGTTCCGCGACAAATGCAATTAAGTTTGGGATCAGTAAGTTCTAAAAAACTCAAAATTTTTACTTTATAAATTCATTTTTATATTGGAATTTTGATTATAATCATATAAGTACATTAAGAAATGTAAATAGTTAAATAATTATAAAACAAAAAACTTGGAAAAAAATAAAAAAAATCTTAAAGGGCTTTTAGAAATCAACTTCGACGCGGAACGCTATTGTTCCGAAATGACCTGAGGAAACATTTTTCGGTTTCAGCACAACATCGGCCACAGCGTGGTGATAGGGCCTTATTTTGGTTATACCCCTAATATACACACTTACTAAATAATTACTCAATTTTACTGAGATATTTCTTTTCTATGGTATTTTCAGTAGTAGCATAGTTTAAGTATTCCTCTTTTTTAATTTCGTTGCCTTAAAATGTGTGTTTGTGCTAACACAGTGTCTGTATATTTTAATTCCTCTTATATTTAAGTTAATGCATTTAAACTATTCTCCTACAACTACAACATTAAACAATACTGTATACTTAGTACCTAAATAACAATTTTAAAGGGTTATTCCAAACTGATTAAATTTGATTATATTAAAAATTAAAAAAAATTGTAAAATTGTCCACGCGTGTTTTGAATCCCGTTATTATCTAAATTTTGGCTAATGTCGACTTAAGCAGTTGTTCTTTTTTTTTGCCACAGCTTCAACAAAGTTGTAATGAAATAACAATTTATTTTTAAAAAAAATTTTCAATTAAGAAATTGAATTTTGTATTCCAGGGATGTGTTATTTTGTCAGTCTTATCAGTTGTTTATTGTTTAAAGCACTCTGAAAAAAAACAACAAATTGTTTACCGTATTTTAGTAATTATGCGAGTATATATATCAAAGCAAAATAGCAAAACTGTATTATCTAATTTTTTATATTATTGAAATTAGATCTTTAAAGTGGCAAAATGTAATATTTGACATATAATATGTTAATTTTACTTAATTATACACTTTATAAGCAGTAATGTTGTTTTGAGTTTGAGATTATTTAAAGTTTTACAAAAACTATACGTATAGTATACGTTAGTTATACTACAAACTCGGTGGCCATTCAAAGTTGACGATAGGTCTGATAAGGTCCTAAAGGAAACTCCAGGCAGTTTATTTCTTCAGACGATATTATTGATTTTAAAACAATGAGCACTTTAAAAAAATAAAAAATAAATAAATAATAAAACATTTCATTTGGCAAAATTAAATTTTATTAACGCGAATAACATTTAACTTGCGTCACACAGCGAACTCTAAAAATTATATTTTTGGTTTTTTTCCGCCTTCAAAATGTAAACTGAAGGCAGAGGATCGTGGAATTCTAGGCTGTAAGTATTTTTCCTGCGAAGGTTTCTAAAACCTATGGTTTATGCAAATAAACAAATTTATCATTTAACGTTAATTGATTTGTTAATAACTGGGCTATACTCGGCCGTGTCGAATTTAATTATACCCTTTACCATCATGTACATATGGAGCGCACAACATGCCAACTGGGCAGAAGTGCATACCTGTCATGGGTTTGGGCTTTTATACCCCTCCTTTTCAACCTAACCTAACCTAACCTACCATCATGTACAAAGGTGAAATGATATCACCGAAGCGTAGCCTAGATTTCAGATTACTTGTTGCACCCCATTTTTTGATAAAAATTGGGGCCCAATATCTGATTTTGAAAGCAGCTATATTTTAAGGCTTGTACCTCAGTTAGTTTCACACCGATTCGTAAGTTTCTCTCTGGAATAAGTTTGAAGGCTACAGCATATAATTTGGTATCACCAGTGTTTAGAAAAAGTATTCTTTTGAGCTTTATTTTTTAGATATATTTAAGAAATTTATAATTTTTAAATTATTTTTGAATATAACTTTGCCAATTAGTAAACAATTTGTCCAAAAATTTTTACAAAAAGGTCTAAAGGTATATTTTATCTACAAATAGTAACAAATGTGTCCATAGATTGTCTTAGATCTGAACATTTTTAATTAATGCAATACAAATATGGAAAAAGAGCTGGTGCGGTCAAAACAAATAAAATAATAAGGCTTATTTGGGCTTATTCCCAAATATTTTTAAAAGTTATATATTACACACAGGTCTATGCGACTTGTGGGGTCCTCTAAAAGAAGATTTCGATCAATGCAAGGAGAGTAGGATCAACTATTTCGAAGGTTTAAAAATATTTATGTAAATATAAGGTCCACCATCTAACGCTTTTTTTCAACAAGTGCTTATTTCGTGAACGGTAACACTTAGCTCATGTTTAATTTGACAGATGATTAGTTTTATCCTTCCGCTAAACGAATATGGTTGTGTATACGCTCGAACAACGCTGGGAAACATTGCGACATTACTTTGGCCGATTTTTCAAAAAAAAAAATCATCTTTTCGGATGAAGCTTAATTTGATCTTGGCGGGTATGTACAAGCAAAATTGTCACATTTGGGGCACAGAAAACCCGCACGCATACATTGAAAAGCCGATACACCTAAAACGAGTCACTGTCTGGTGCGGATTTTAGTCCAGAGGCATAATTGGGCCATTTTTCTTCGAAAATTAGCAAGGAGTCAATGGTGATCGTTAACAGGCAATGTGGAACGAATTTTTTTTCACAAAAATTGAAGAGAAGGATATTGGCAACATTTGGTCTCAACAGGACGGCGGTACATGCCACACAGCCAAAGCTACACTTTTTATAGCATTTAAAAAAAAAAATAGTTATTTTTCGGACCTTTTACTTTATGGGGTCGAAAATTAATATTGTAGTAATCACAAATGGAATCACAAATCTCAATCTACCTTTGGAAGTTCCGGTATAGGGTATAAATGCAAAAAATATTTATTTAAATGTATTATTATATGGTTATCTTCATTACACCTTTCATACAGTCAAAGAGGGTATATATACATAAATCGGTATATATTTAAACAACTGAGATATGAGCAAAAAACCACGACCACCTCTTTTTTTCATAAGAACAACATTACAACAACAACATACATACATACATAGAAACGTGTATACTGGTTAGAGAAAACGTGGCATCGAATCCCAGCTGAGCCAAAAAAAATTGTTTTTTAATTTTTTTTTTTATTTAATATATTATTTATATTTTTATTATTATTTTTTTTATTTTTTTTGTTTTATATTTATTATTTATATTAATTATTTTTTTTTTTAATTTTTTAATTGTTTTTTTATTTTTTTTTTATATTATTTCTATTTTTATTATAATTTTTTTTTTAAATTTTTTTTTATTTTTTTTTTGTTTTTGTTTTATATATATTATTTTTATTTTAATTATTTTTTTTTTTAACTTTTTATTTTTAATTTTTTTTTATTTTTTTTAATTTTTTTTTTTTTTTTTTGTTTTAACATACATACGTCAATTTATAATTTTACATTGGGATGTTTTTATATATGTATGTTTTTATATGTATGTACGTACTTCATATGGTATGAAGGGTGATATAGACAATTGTTATTGCATGACTACACGTTGTGAAGGGTATATAAGGTTCGGCACGGCCGTATATAGCAATTTTACTTGTTTTTTATTTTACTTTTACTTAAGTTTTAATAACATGTAAGTTTTTTGTTAATTATTTTTTTAATTTTTTGACTTTATTTAATCGCTGTCTCGTTGTCTTATGTCTTCGATAATAATAAGAAAGAGCATTAAGAGCATTACATCTCAAATCTAGGAAACGCTAAATCGAGCTCATTAAAACAGTGTAAATGATGGTGAAGGGTACTAGGAGCTTTGGTACGACCGAATATAGCTTGTATATATATATTATATTTTATTGTTTACAAAAACAATGCCAAGACAATTCCGATGGGAATAATTTCACTCGGATTACCGAACAGAGCCTTACATTAATTTTATAATGTAAAAGTTTAGAAATTTTGGGTTGTATATTGATATTGTTAAAATTTTTAAAATAAGTTTAATCAGGACATACATATATTAGCATTATATTCTTTAAAATATTGCTTAAAGCAATAACAGCAATGCGGTGAAAATCACTTAAGAGGCGCGGTAACATAAATTTAAACTCTCAAGTTTATGTCTTTTATAAATATATTAAAAACTGAGACAGAGCGAAATTTTCGCTAACACTGTAGGCACAATTTAATAATTAAAACATTGGTATTTATTTTTCTTCTTTTCTTAAAACGGTCAATATCAGGGATGTTCTTATTCTCTACAAATTACATATTTTTATACAATATTAAAGGAAATAAACTGAAAACAAAAACTCAAGCAAAAAGGAAATGAAAACATAATTTTGCTTTTTCCATTTAACTTTCTTGTGTTTAGTATCAAATTTAAAACTTAAAAACAAACAAAATTTGTACTTGTACGAGTACTTTAATACAAAAATGTAAATGCGAAAGAAAATTAATTAAATTTTAAAAGGTTTCAAATAATAAAACATCCTTAGAGGGAAAATATTAAAAAAAAATTTTTAATAAATGAAAAGTTTTTAATTTTCAAATTAAATAAATTTTTTTAATTACACAAAAATGCTGACTCTAAATTCAGATTAAATGTTTAAAATAAAAAAGTACACCAAGAAAACGCTAATCTTGTCATTTCTTTCTCCTTCGTTTCAGGTGAAGTTGAACGTCTACTTAAGGAATATCGTCAAAATCAAGAATTGGTACGCCGTATCGGCGGCCATTATTATCAAATTATTTATCCGGTTCAGCTGAGACATCACGAAAAAATGGGCATTTCAACGCGAGAAGTTAGTGCACCAAAGGTACGCAATCGTTTACGTTATAAACGAAATTTAAACAATAATACAATGGTATGTTCATACTTTCACTTCCACTACAAAAAAATCTCTCTCTCTCTCTCTCAAAAACTCTCTCCTCTCATTATCATGTTGTTAGAAAAAAACTTAACAATTACTATATAAAAACAAATAAATATCAAAAAATTTATTGATGGGTTTGTGTGATTGATATAAGAGCAAGATATAAAAAAATAAATTTTTACAAGAAAATACCATAAAACATAGCGCACAATAAAAAAATATGCAATAATAAATTCAATAGCTGAAATGAATTAATACCATCAAGATATAATAATGTTTGATGCGAGCAAAGAAAAATTAAAAAATTTTTTTAAAGCAAAATTCAAAAGTAACTTTTGACTATTCGACCTAAATTTTAAATATTCTAATAAAGTATAACCCCCATATGCATTAAATGAGTTTTAAATGCATTTCATTTCAAATTCTTCATACAAAATTTTCTTAATTTTCAAAAACATTTAATGTTTTTATGAATATAAAACTTACAGCCCAGCCAAAGCTAAACGAGAGCCTTAGAGACACACATAGGGGTATTTTGCCAATCTAGCCGGACATTTGGTCAAAAGTGAAATTTTAGATATGTAAAAATTTAAGTACGAAGCTCAGCAGACAACAAAATTTTGCATCGTTTGCTAATTTACAAAGAGATTTGACTTAGATTTGTCGTTTTTGGACACTGTTAAAGTCAAAAAGGTTGAGTAAATTGCATGGGCAACGGTTTGAGAGGTTTACAATAGATTTACAATAGATTTTAAATTGATTTCTTTTTTCTGTAAAAGACCTTGTTAACAGCTGCTTATTTTCATTTTTACTATAAAAAAAAAAATTTTAATTAGCAAAGCGCTTTTTTGTTCACTTTTTGAGAAAAGAAATATCACAAGGTGTTTGAAAGAGGGAGGTTGTGATCCTCAAAATGTTATACATCACAATAAAATATAAATTTTCAACTATTATACTAAAAAACGCTGCACGTTTTTGCGCTATTATTTTTAATGATTTTTTGAAAATATCACCTTTTTCTGTTTTTGCTCATTTTGCATTCATACGTACAAGTGAGTAATAAATAAGGTGATCAACTCGGTTTTACAACCGGTGGAAACCTCGGTTTTTTCCTCTTTCTGCTTGCGGTTTTTTCAAAATGTTGACTTTTCGAATATCGTATACACCGGTTTTTTTATCCGAAAAAGCCGGTTTTTTTATATTTTTAAATTTATTTTCATATAAATTTGTAACAAATCGTACCATAATATATTAAATAGTTAGGATATAAACCTAACATTAAAAGTTAAAGGTAATTGAAGCATAAACTAAGCTGATCGATCACTTTTAGGTGAAAAAAGTAGTTACAATAAAGAAAAACCAATAATCTCTTTTTCCAGATCCCAATTTTAATTAATGGCATTGAGTGTCTGTCAACTTAAATTTTAATTAAACCATCGAACAAACTAGTTTATGCTTATATTTGTATGTCTGTCAGGGGTATAAGAAACAATTTTTAAAATATTTAAACGATTTTCTCGCTAGCCTTTAAAATGAATTTCAAATTACAGAATACGTTAGTGCATATTAGTTTAAAACATCTATTTAACATTTAAAAAATGTACAGAAGGAGATACAAAAATTTATAACACCCTTTAAAAAGTATGTATTAATTTATTGTGTTTAATAATTTTACTTGTAAAGAGTACCTTTTGTCCTTAAACCCAAATAATTAAAACCAAATGGGTCAACTGCCTTCATGTCAGTTATTGCGTATTTGTGTAGCAAAACGTATTTAAACAGTAAAAATTTCATATTTAGATATAATTTTTATAATAATCTTTTTTACAATATTTTTTTTTTAAATAATATATTTTATATATTCGAACCGGTTAACCGTTTTCTCTCAATTTTTAAAAAGAGAAACCGGTTTTTTTAAATTTAACTTTCAAACTATTTGAAAAACGGTTGCTTAAAAAAGTCGAATAATCGATCACCCTAGTAATAAACCTTTTTAGTCAGTCATAAAATATTTTGGTTTTTTACAATTGTTTGTAAATGTTTTGTTTTCTTTAAATTTTTAGACTTATTTATTATCCTTATCTACATGCGTAAAAGAAGACATGAGTACTTTTCACCCACCCTTAAATTGTGGATATAGAAAAAAATGTTATCAAACAATTTCGAAGCTTGGAGAGTAAAATGAAAAAATTGTATAAAAAATACAGGAATGTAATTTGAGAGCATATTGTCTAAAACTCGAAATACAACTCTTGAGAAGTATGTTCAGTGAGAAGAAAAATTTTTTATGTGGCACTTCTAATGTCAAACAAATAAATATACAAAAAATAAAAATTAAGAAAATAGAAAATGTTTGATGAAAATTTTAAAAAAATTTTTAAATAAATTCAAATACACACATATAAGTATATATACGTATAAATATAATTGTAAATATATTTTATCAACAGGAAAAACACTAAAAAGAAGGCATTATTTAATTTGGTATAAATGCATCGTATTTTTACAGCTATCAAATGCTAATGGAGTAATTGGATAAACTGAGTATGTGTGAACACTTATTTTAATTGCTCAATCAACACTAAATTGAAACAATTAAAATATCTGTCTGAACAGGGATAAGGTTTGATTTCATTTTGTGACTAATCACGTATAATACACATTAAAAAACATTGTCATTTTTGATCAGTATTCTTTGGCAAGTCATAAAGACATACGCTACAATAGCGTCTTCAAATGCTTAGCTCTATTACGAAAAACAGTGTTTTGTGAGAAATGTTAGTCCCGAGTTTTATCGTGAAATTTTTTTAGTGATTAAGCACAATTTTGGATCAATGGATATGTTAAAAACCAAAATTGCCATATTTGGGCTTGTGAACAACCCGAAGAGTACCAAGAGCTTCAATTATATACATTTACAAAAAACGGTATTGTGTGGTTTATCATTTGGGAAATCATTGGGCAATATTTGTTCAAAAATGAGGAGAATCAGAATATTACTGTTAATGGTAACCGTTATTGCACCACATGAACGGACTATTTGCTTCCTGAAATTTAAGCGCATGGTTTCGGTGAGCTCTGCTTGCAGCAAGACGGCATTAGAATCCTTAGAGCATGAAACAATGAATCTGTTGAAAAATTATTTTGGTAAACAATTTATTTGATGTTTTGCTACGGTAAATTGGCCAACTAGATCGTGCGATATTACACTTTTGGCTATTTTCTCTGGGTATTTGTAAAGTGTAGGATCCTTGAAGATAAGCCAGCTACAATTATCGCTTTGTAAGCCAACATTACTCCTGTTATACGCTAGGTACCAGTCGCTATGGTCGAAACAATCGCCCAGAATTGGAACTTCCGAATGGACCACCTCACGCATAGTTATGACCAACACTTACATGCTATAATTTTCAAACGGTAGATGCTATAAATTGTTGTTTTGTTTTACCGATAATAAAAATTTTAAGTTCATTTTCAAAGTTATGTGTTTTATTTGAATTTATAGAACAAACCTCACGATGCATCATCCGATAAAACAAACAATACCAGGGCATAATCATACAAGTATATGCGACGGCGAATCGATACAACAGAGCAACTTTTTAAGGCCAAAGTCAATTCGTTTATTAGGGATGGAAAAGTTGTTATGATACCTTAATTTAATAAAATTTGATAAAAATTAAGGATACATATTTGTGATACATATTATAAATTATGCAAAAGCAACAAATATACATAAATTTAGTACATTTATTATCAAAGAAGTTCACTTAAATCTCATTTTCCATCTCTGCATTAATAAATTAAATCAAGGCGAATTTAGCTAATTTTGAAATTATGCTTCCCTATCAGCTGGGCTGATAATTTCGCCTGTATGAATTCGCCTTGGTGCATACAAATTAAAATGGGTTTTAAAAAATCCTCTAACATTTCCACAATGTTTAAGTCTTTGTTTAATTTTGAAAAGTTGCTACTTATAAATTAAAAGCTTTCGCAAGGTTTAAAAACTCAAAAGTGAACATAGTAGCTAATTATGCAAGGTCATAAAATAAAATCTATATATGTAAAAGTGAAACTCTGTCTGTCTGTGTGTGTGTTAGCTTTGGACTCCGAAACCGTAAAACCGATCGGACTCAAACTTTGGCAAGTTGTTGTACACATTCCAGGGAGTGTTTATGGGTGGTAAAAAGTGGGCGGGAATACGCCCATAAAAACTAAGTTATCATGTTTAGCTACTTGCATTTGATCGATTTTTCTGAAACTTTTCACACATATTGAGCTGTCGTGACTATATAATTTCGTGACTAGAAAAGTGAGCAGGTCCACGCCCATAAAACATTTATAACTTTAGGTACTTGCACTAAAAAAGTGGGCGAGGACACGCCCATAAAAAATTTATAATTTTGAGGTACTTGCACTAAACCGATTTTCTGAAACTTTGCACACATATTGAGCTGTCATGACTATACAAGTTCGTGAATAGAAATGTGGGCACTGTCACGCCCATAAAAAAAGTTCTAATTTTTAGCTACTTAAACTTGACCGATTTTTCTGAAACTATATAATTTCGTAAATTTGTTAATTTTTACAGCAAATGGAAAAAGCAAAAAAAAAAATTTATACTTACTTGCATTACAATAAAAATCAATTAAATATTATTTTTAATATATTCAATTTAAATTCAGAATCCAGTTTTATTAATTATGGGGCGTAACAACGCGCGCACGGCTTGTCTAGTAAATTTTAAAAATGAAATTTGTATCAAGAAAGTTTCTTAGGAATTAAATTTTTGTGAAAATATTATCATAAAGAAATTCATTAAAACTAATTATATTTATCTATTTATGCACGGCAAATGTATGATATATGAAACTAAATTTTAATATCTCAAATATATCTATTAAAAATTACTAAATGACTAGGGTTAAGAAATTATTTTTGCAGCTGTTCACATTGTTAAACAAATTTCTTAACTCCAAGACATGTTATCATTTCCTATAAAATCAAATGCCCACTGTGCAAATGCATCTCCATATTTTATTTAATTTTCTTAAAACGAAACTTAATGTGTATTATTTTAAATTATATTACATTTAAGCATTCTCAAAGATCGTCAAATTTACATCTAAACCTAAATTACAACCATTGCCACTATATACCACCATGAAGCATCATTATCACCGACATAATCATAACCCTGACATATAAGTGTTGGATATACCATTGATATTGGATACAATAAAAATTACATTTAATTTTCTTTTTATAAATTATAAAAATAATTATGAAATATTTGGATAAAAATCACTTTAATTTGCATGTTTATATTTATTTTCTTTAATTGCACAAAAAAAAATAATAACAAAATTATAAAAAAGCCCCAATTAATTATTTTACAAAATTTGCATGATTTTTGGTAATATCTTATCTTTCTCTTTAATATATTAAAAAAATAAATAAAAATATTATACACACTTACAAAATTTCACTGAATATAAAGCCAACAGATATATTTTTTGAAAAAAAAAAACAAATATTTAAAGAAAATATTTAGCGTGGAAATAAGTGTAATTAAGCAAAAAACGAAAATGATTTTATATTTACTAAGAATACATACAACTACATATACACACATAAATTTCTATATAAATATTATTATAAAAAAAAATTATCACGTTTTCTTTAAAATTATCAAGATTTGTTTAAGTGTTTTTTTTTTGCTTAAATTTTTTTTTAATAATATAATACCTTCGATAATAATTACACTGCAGGAACTTTTCAAAACAATGCTAGTAATAACAAAACCTGAAACAGTTGTTCCCAATGTTTGTGCTGGGATTTACTAAATTTTAACGATCCGGTAATCGTTAAATTTTTCGTCACTTAGGGCCTTTCTTATAACTTTTGTGCCCGATAAATAGCTTCGCATTATAACAACTTCCGTTTTTTATTGTTATAATTATTAATAATAATAATATTTAATGGATAAAAAAATAATAAATGAAGGCTTTCTAATGCAAAAACATTTATCGGTACGACAAAATCCTGCCTTTAACTAGCGGCAAGTTGTAATAGTGGCCCTTAGCGTTGTTTGCACTACCAAATATGCGTTTAAAAAAACTAAAAACTTTTTAAGGCCAGTTTAAACTATAACAAGTACAAGACGTAAGACATGTCGAAATTTGGTGACGTAATCCAAACTTTAAAACTAGACTCACAATCGAACAAAATTCAAATACTATATTTCTTTTTAAAGCTTTTCTAACATCTGATTGTTAAAAGCACAACAGGGAGGTACCCATCACTAAAATAATTAAAATTTATGCAGTTTTATTAGTAAAACTCCCCCAACCTTCTTTAATGAGATTTGTTTTTTTTTAGCGAATGACTTGTTTTAAAAATATAAGCGACATTTGAATGCTCACATTTGGTAAAAAGATATAAAAGCTTGCTTTAGAAGAATTTGTTAAGAGATAGATGCTTAATTGCTTTTTGCAATTAATAGTAAACAAATTTATTGTTTTTTGCTCACTTCACCACTTCTCAGTAAGACATATCAGATATTTGCATTTTCATAAATTCTATTAAACAATTCTGATTAAATATTTCTTGTTAATCGAGAACCGAACAGTTTAAGTATACGGTTTCTATTCGGCTGTTTATATTTTTCCTTAAAACATCATCTATTTCTCTAAAATAAAAACATAAAAAAATTGTATTTCTGCATTTCGTTTCTCTGTTTTATTTCCTCAAATACGTTCAGTTTTTTATTGCGTTGAATTTATGTTTTTTTGTACAACACATGAACATTTTGCTGAAATAAAACAGCCAATACATGCATATACATATATACGAATAACTTCAGTACTTACAAAAAAGAAAAAACTAATGTGAGTACATGTGAGTCTGTCTCTAGCGCAAAGTTGCAAAAAAATCGCTTAACTTTCTTTATGTTTTATATCTTGTAGTTTCTAAAGCCTTTGATATAATTAACCATAAACTTGAAATAGAAAAAAACTTGATGTAATGGAATTTACACAGAACTCCCTTAAGTGGATTTATTCGTACTTGACAAATAGAAAACAAAATGTCCGTTTTAAAAACATTATCTCTAAACCAATAGCCATTGTTTCTGGTGTTCCTCAGGGAAGTCATCTTGGTCCATTGCTGTTCTCCTAATTTATCAATGATCTACCAAATACTATTAAATTCTCAAACGTTATTATGTATGCTGACGACGTAAAAATATTCCTAAGTTATAATAATTACGCCGATCACACCCTCCTTCAAGAGGATATAGAAGCTTTTAATTTATGGTGTAGTCTTAACTTAATGGAGCTGAACCCTGAAAAATGCAAATGTATGTGTTTTTTTCGTAGATGTTATATTAAAATTAATTATGTTTTAAATGTTAATACGCGAAATAGACTGGAATCCATCACCGATCTTGGAATCTAATTAGATGCAAAACTAGATCTTATTCAGCATATCTCTTTAGCTTTGCACGTGCTGTCCTTGGATTCATAAAACGTTGGGCAAAAGAGTTTACAGATCCATATATAACAATACAATTGTATATTTCTCTTGCCAGTCCAATTCTTGAGTATGGTTCAATAATTTGGGATCCAAATTACAATGTTTACATTAATAGCATTGAATCTGTGCAAAAACAGTTCCTGTTATTTTGTCTTCGTGGGTTACAGTGGAATTCGTTAAACGTGCCGCCTTATACTAGTACACTTGCACTAGTATAGCTGCAACTTTAAAAAGTCGAAGAACAATGTTATATGCTACGTTTGTTCTAAATTTAATAAAAGGATGTATATGCTCTGATTTCCTAATAGCAAATATCTTTTTCAATGTACCATCTTGTTCCACACGTCATTTTTGTCCGCTATCAGTCCAAAGTTTTTAGAACGAATTATGCCAACTTCGATCCGTTTTTAAAGATTTGTAACGAGTTCAATAAACTTTATCATCATATTGATTTTTCCTTTAATGTTTATACTGTGATATGTAAAATTATTTTGATTTTGAATAACTAATATTAAACAATTGGTATGTACTGCTTTATAGTCTGCTGTAAGGATCTAGCATCCATAGACTAAAATAAATAAATAAATAAAAATAAAAAATAAAACATATAGCCACAACAAAATTCTTCCCTATCATTTCTTCCAAAGGCAAAACGTTTTATTTAGCTCTAGCTGCATCCTGAAATTCTTATTTTGGTATCCACATATCTTCCCTAAGTATGACCATGACTTTCAATACGTCCTTTGCCCATAAGATTCCAACTGACAGCCATTCTGCTGTCTTCTAAGTGTTTGGTCAACACAGTACCACTTACGACTACGTATCTCCAAACGGATGGGTATTTGGAGGGTGGTATTGCATAGATTTGCGTAACCTATTTTTTTCAGGCCAGAATATATGATTCTCCGAAGAATTGTATGGAGACATTTGTTTACAAATATTTGGATGCTACTGATGTGTTTGGGTGGGTGTAGTATTCCAAAAAACATTGCCAGACAGCAATAAAGACTTCACGTTGGAGTTACAGATTCTAAATTTTAAAGTCAGTATATATCTCGGTGGAGCAAAATTAAGGATTCAGCCTAACAGAAGCCCATCTCGCTTTGTCCAATCTGGATTTGAAATCGTGGTATGATCAGAAAATAACAAAAAAAAGTATAGTTCTTTACAGGTTGATGCCGTGAAAGGAATGTCTGAGAACTCGTTATATCTATGTGCAATGGTTTGGTCTTTATGAGATTATTTTTAGACTTAGTCCTGCAAACATTTTCGAAGTCTGTGTTGCATATCAGAGTATCTGTAAGCAAGCGAGGAGAATATCGTTTCCCAATCGAGGTCTACTTTTTTTTTCGGGACACCCTTTTAAATTAACGCCGCCCATGCTGCTGTATGTGAGAGATAATCGAAAGCTTTCTCTAAGTCTATCTTTAGAAGTTTTAAATCTATTTCTTTAGTGGGTTATACGCTTCCATTTGGTAAAGCAGGGGTTTACTCTAACAAATAGATGACTATTTATGTTAGAATCAGTTATTGTATTTTGCTTCAGTAAAAAGCAGCGGTTTTATTAATATTTTATTTTTTTTATTAACATCAAAATCTTGAACATTTTCCAAAGCTTTAAAAAATTCTATTTCTACTTTCTCTATTAAAGAAAAATTTCTTTCAATAGATAATATTTGTTCGATATGTTGGTTAATACTATTTATAAAAAATATTTCCACAAAAAGAAAATATAGATAAACGGTGATTCAATTTGTTGATTTTGAATAAAGCACAAATTATTTAGGAAACTATTTTCAATTCTTTTTATTTTAATAATGTGGGTATGGTTCAATTATGTAAGAAAAAAAATTTCTGCTAAATGGCAGCCGCGACCTCGGCGGCACACGACCATCTGATGGTCCAAATTTTTAATGACGATGTTGATGTTCAATTGTTAAGCACGATGATGAGTCGAAGTTGACTGCTCTTATGCCACACTAACGCGAAAAACAGCAATGTTAGCCGTCCAACGAACTAAGAAGGTATTCACAGATGTTTTCACATTTCATACAGACCTGTTTTGCTGATATTTAAATATTTTTCACAATTCTCCCGACTGTGGATGAATTTGAACGATTATTTTCAAATTCACGAAATGCATTTCGATCTGAACGCCCATTTTCATAATAAGCATGCATAACTTAAACACGTTGGTCGATTGTGTATCTATCCATGGTTCAAATTTTGTTAGTCTGAAATTGAGAAATATCAAATGAAATGCCGAAAAAGACTTGACGTTTAGGTGTGGTTCACATTCAATATCGGCCCTTAAGCTTTAACCACGCTTTATTATTTAGAGAATTTTAAGAAAGTTTTTCTCTCAAAAAAAAAAAAATTAAAACAGTACGGAAAAACTTTATAAATTATTTTTTCTATTAAAAAATAAATTCATTTCAATTTTCTGAAGCAATTGTGAACTTCTGGCATTTTCTATTTCAGACAAATTTTAATTATTTGGCTAAATACTTATGTACTTAAAAATGATTGCTTACACTTGATAGCCCAGGGACTTTTTTGTTTAAATAAGAATAAAAAAACGAACATAAACTTATGAACTTCATCTGTATTTAAAACAATATTAGAACCATCTTCACGGTAGCACAATATTCCGAAAGCAATATTTAATAAGTTTATGTTCAAGATGATTCAAAAGCGATTAAACCTTGAAGAGTTTAAATAAAAATAGGCTTTTTTTTTCTTTCTTTTTAAAACACAAGTACACCGGAGTTCTTCTCAAGTGAAAGTAATAAGAAAAACATTTGCAGCTTTAGAGCAAAATATCAAGTTGCTTTAATCACGTAAAAGTAATTTAAATTAAATTGTATTCAATTCAGTTCATTTATTATAAAGTTCGCTACCACATTTTTTGACAGGAATAATAAAAATGCCAAAATATTTAAGCGTTTTTCCTTTCGAATAGATTAAGCATAAAACCTCACGTTCTGCTCCCCTACCCCAACCACTATACTCTACAAAACATAACAGAGTACTGCAAATGAAGTGAAATTATTTATGACTGGAATTAGCAAATTAGCAGGAAATAATTTCAAAGTTATATCTAAATATTGGGTGGTGGCAAAATTTCACAACAACTTATAAAATAAATGTTTGTTCATTTTTATACCCTTCACCAGTGGTGCATAAGGTGGTTATATATAGCTTTGTCATTCCCTTTGTAATTTATACAATTTTCATTTCCGACCCTATCAATTTTCTTTATATTTTCTGATAGCTTGTGAATAGAGGAGTCCACTAAGTCATGTCCGTCTGCCCGTCTGTCCGTGTGTTGGTAAAAATCAACTTTTAGAAGCAACCATATGTTCCTGAGATCTGTATATAGTATAGAGATATTCGTGAACAATTTTGGATAAAGCATGCTCTAATCGGTAAAGTTTTATGCAAAAATTGTTTTTGAAAATTATATATTCCAAACTTTACAAACTAAAATCAATTTTTTCAGCTTCTTGACAACGGAGAGAGTAAATATTGGTGTCATCTGAAAGGACGTGACTAGCGCAATATAAGCACTATAAAAAATTAAAATTCATGTTATCCGCCACTACAAAATGGAGGGTCAAATCTGGTATTTTAAAATGTAACTCCTTGAACCCCCTCAATATTGGTATCAAATGAAAGACCTTAACCAGTAGAATACAGTAAACTATTAGTAAATGTGAAATCCAAGATGGCATCTAAAATAAAATGGCGGAACCAATTTTTTTAAACCCCATCAATATGGGTATCAAATGAAAGAGCTTTACTGGTAGAATGCAGTTTACTATGTAAAAATTTAATATCAAAAATGCCATCGGAAATAATAAGAAAAAGTTGGCATATAACATAAAATATAGGTTAGGCTACGATGTGAGATTATACCTATGCAAATGGTAGTGAAGGGTATTATCAGATTCGGCACTGCTGAATATAATACTCTTACTTGTTCATTTTAAATTTAGTTTTACGATTAAGAAAAATTACTATTAACTAATATTCTTTTTATTGATTCAGTTTTCTTCGAAAAATTATTGGGATGATTTCTTAGCGGTGTGTGGGGGAAGCTTTAAAACTTTTAAAATTAATTCGGTTAACTTATGTCGTGTTGTGACCCAGGTATGTGCTAAACTTATAGACCTCTTTCTTGTTGGATTTTTAGTGTTTTTTAATGCTTTAATGCTTTTTCTAATCCCTTTAGGAAAAGTTAACATTATGCTCAACTTAATTCCAAGCCCACAATATAGACATGTTTTTTTTAAATAGTTTTTACCAGCTAAACAAAATTAATATTTTAAAGTTGTATATTATACTTTATAGACATTTTAATATTTTACATAGCTTAAGGTCTAATGCAACTTAGTTTAGAAATAAGCATTCATAAAAAGTCTTTGTTGCATACTTTAAACATTCACAAAAACCACCAGCCATTGCCTACCATTAGTCGATTTTCTTTAAGTCACTTTTTACGTCAGTTAAAACGATTTATTATCATTTTACGAAATCACTTTTTATACACAATTTAATCACAAATGTTTTCATTGTTTTTATGTAAAAACAAAAGGCCCAATAACAAAATTACAATATAAATTAGAAAAGTACTTAAAGTACAAATCAATAATTTATAACTTTTCTAAAAGTAAAATAAAAACTTGATGTTTCTCGGTTACTCGTTATCATAAGACGTTAAATAATAATAAAATTTTTGAATTAGGCACGCTTACAGAGAGACAAATATTTACATAAATATTTATTATTTGACTAAAAATGCTTAAACAAATGCTAATAAAAACGAATTTTTGTTGAAGAGTAATAAAAGTTTTACATTTTAATTTCAAATAGAGTATAAAATAAAGTGCTTACCAAGATAAACAAGTACATCTCTTTAGTTTTAATTTATACACATTTAGTCTTACATACAGTTTGTTAAAAAGCAACTACAGTTCGTGGATTCCTGCACGACGAACAATACTTTTCATATTCTTTTGGCCAACAGGCAAAACCATAAATGATTGATTACTATTTTTAGTAAATTATGTTAATTAACCATTTGCTGTTGTTTAATGTTTCTTTTTATCGTACTATGGCGTTCTTTTGAATATATTTAAATTCAAAATTATGATTAATATTTGCTTAATTCACAAGACATTGTATTATGTCGTATTGTCATAGAAGGCTATATAAACCGCTATAATTTCGTTTGAAATTTTCCAATCCCATAATATACATATTATGACAGCTTTTTTGTAGCGGAGTCGCTTGAACTATATCCGTCTTTGTGTGTGTTTGTTGAAATCATCATTTAGAAGCTCCCAAATGTTGCTTAGATCTGTATATGCTATTAATATTTTGCAAATATTCTGGAATGACTTTTTATAGAACGCCAACACGAAATTTTTGAGATATGAACAAATGAACACAACGTTTGATACTATTAAAAACACAGAACAGACGTTTGATACTATTAAAAAAAAAAACATTAAAAAATTTTAAATAAATCGATTACAAACCGATAAAGTTATAGGCAAAAATAGTTTTGAAAATTATACATTTTGTTTAACCCTTTTACGTCCATAAGGAATCCAGAGTTGTTTTTTAATATCCAATCGATTTTTTTTCATTGAATTTTATACAAAATAAACTAAAATTGCAAATTTAAAATTCGTCTTTAAATTTTGTGGAATTTCGAGGGAAATACTTTTCTCAATGAACGATAAAGGGGAAAAAATTCATTTTAGTTTATTGACTTTTTATAAATAATTAAAAAAAAAAAACAGTGTAATAAAATAGGTTTAGAAATACTAAACTAATTGTGGTATTCTGAAAAGCAATCTTTTTGCTTGTAAAGCAAAGATGGACGTTTGAATTCATTTGAGTCACCATATATTGCCTCTCAGAACATATGTTAACCCAATCTAACTTATAATTACTCATATATTTGAGGTGTATAAGAGGCACTTGTCTATCAGAAAACAGGTTCTCCACTGTTTTATTTTGATCAGCTTCTTGCACTGGATTTTCGATTTCAACCACATCTCCAGCCTCTTCAATACTTTGTTTTAAAAAGTCTTGATCCTCTTCATTTAGCAGAAGTTCATCTTCCCAATCACTTTTGTTCGCCATTAGCAGTATTTAATTTTTGCATTAATTGAACTGCCTACACCTTCTGTTAGACTTAGTGTGTCCAGGGTTAATTCAAACTCCTGCTAACATTTAAATAAATCAGAAATCATGTAGTATTCACATGATTACAATAAAGTATAGTTTTACAGCCAAACCTGATCAAGAGAGTTATGTATTTTTAATTATCTAAAATTCTAATGCAATTTATATGAATACAATTTGTATGAATCAAAACGAAATGCCCTAGCACCAATGTTTTACAATTTGAAAATCTTCTCCTGAAGTTGGCTGTACTTCTACTTTTGTTGTTTATTTTTGCTATGCTCGAACGATTCCCCTTAAAATTGGGCGTAATCGTATCAGTATTTACACAATATAATACCATAGACAGGCGACAGCGTTAATTTGCATTACAAGTCTTAATTCAAATCAACTTATGAATTATCCCCATTCCAATGAGTATTAGATTTCCCGTAAATGCACTAAATCATATTGAATTTATACTGAATTGAGCAATTTCAATATGGCAACACGGTCGGCAATCAATCAAAAAATTACAAAATCAAAAATGTAAATTAAAAATACGTAGATTCGATTTTTAAAATTTTTTTTTGAAATGCCTTTATGTTTAGGTGAAAGTTTTCCTTAATACTGGTATCGTTCATCGTAAGCACGTCACACTCCCAAAAAGTGCTGTTACGGTCCTTTAAGAAAGCACCATGAATGTACCTACATATGAATTATAACCTCCATGAAAAAATACCATTAAACCTATGAATTTCCACAAATCCATTTCTCTTATTTCAGAGTGTCCTTTTGCCATCCCAACTTGTAGCAACATGTTCAGATTTGTGATTGCTAGTGCATTTACATTTTTTACTAAATGTAAAAACTGTCGTCTGTCACAGCAAAATTTTAATTTGCATTAGTGAGATTCTAATGCAAATTAACGCTGTCGTCTGTCTATGGTATAATCTTCCAATAACAAATGCCAGAAATTGTTTGTTTACCAGATTATGAAAATTTTAAATTCACTTTTAAATATATGTGCTTTATCTTACATTCTCCATTAAATTTTATAATGAATCACCCGTTATTTAACTCACAAATGTCCAAGTGATATTACATTTGCTGGCATTTTGATATTAGGGTGATGACATGCTTAACAAACAACATTTAGTAAGCACGGACAGAATACAGAAGTCAACTAAAGAAGTTTATAAACAGCATGTTTTTTTTAATTTCAATTCAGCTAGCTTTATTTTGTTCTCAGCCCCTGGAAAAAGTCAGCGGCGATGACTCTAAAAGAACAATTTTGGCAGAGGTGCAAAATTTCATATGAATCACATATTTGACAAGTCAGATTAAAAAAACATGATATGTATTAGCTATTTCGATTTATATTAGTCACCCCATTCATAAATAAATTTTCCATAACCACGTTTTTTAAAGCTCCGTCTTTTTTTCCATGTTTCAAACAAACTTTTTTATTAAACTAACTACCATCTTGTTACCCAATCCGGGTAATTGCCATAAAAGTCAAATTTCCTAAATTAAAGCTAACCTGGATTTATTTTGGTTTAGTTACCCAAAGTACGTCAGTACCTTAGAAAAGTAACACTTATTGTTTAAGGGCATTAAAAAGTCATTTTTTATAAATTTTTCTATATTCTTTAAATTTGTAAACAAATTTTAAACCATTCTTTATTTCAAATAAACATAAACTAAACTACAAAAAAAACAAATAAATACACAATCAGCACAACAAATTTATATTAATTAAATTTCCTTAGCCAAGTAGCCTCTTGTATACCTAATACTACCATTAATCCTTAAAATATTACCGTAATGCTAGTATTAGATTTAAAATTATGTGCACTATTTAGAGACTAAGTAAATTTAAATTTTTTTCACAAAAAACCTGCATTAAAGATTTCTTATCCACATTTTTTTTTTGTTCTACATATTTTTATACCCTTCACACAGTGAAAAAGGGTATATATAGGTTTGTCATTCCGTGTGAAATTTCTACAATTTTGATTTCCGACCCCATAAAGTATATATTTTCTGAAAGCTATGAATAGGGAGTCGATTAAGCCCTGTCAGTCTGTCAGTCTGTCCGTCTGACCGTCTGTCCGTGTGTATGTTGAAATCAACTTTTTGAAGCCCCCTGACATCGCTTGGACTCGGGTGAGGTATTAAAATATCAGAAATATTCGGGAGTAGATCGGTATTGAAAATCAGAAACATCGGTACATAAACAACTGAGATATGAGCAAAAACCCACGACCACCTCGATTTTTTTTTCACAAAAACAACATTACAACAACAACATACATACATACAAACGTGTATACTGGTTAGAGAAAACGTGTAATTGAATCCCAGCTGAGCCAAAAAAAAATTTTTTTTATTTTTTTTTTAATTTTTTTTTTAATTTTTTTTTAATTTTTTTTTTATTTTTTTATTATTTTTTAATTAATATATTATTTATATTTTTATTATTATTTTTTTTTTAATTTTTTTTTTAAATGTTTTTTTTTATTTTTTTTGTTTCATATTTATTATATATATTTTAATTATTTTTAAAATTTTTTTTTTTTTAATTTTTTTTTTAAATTTTTTATTAAATTTTTTTTTAAAATTTTTTTTTTTAAATTTTTTTTCAAATTTTTTTTTATTTTTTTTTTTAACATACATACGTAAATTTATAATTTTACAATGTGGATGTTTTTATATATGTATGGTTTTTATATGTTTGTACGTATATCATATGGTATGGTGATACAAACTACTGTTATTGCATGACTACACGCTGTGAAGGGTATATAAGATTCGGCACGGCCGAATATAGCGCTCTTACTTGTTATAATTAATAATAGCCATTTATATCACAGTATAATATAAAAACTATAGTTGATTAATCACTTGTAGTTAAAATGTAAATAATATTTTTTTAATAAACCATAAACAAATAACCAGCAATTTTTTTCACTCTTTAAATCTTCTCAATTATTTGCGTGTTATTAAATGCTAAAATAACAAATTAATGTTTAATAAACTAATATTTATCAAATCGTTATTTTTCTCTATTTTTTTTTTTTACTTATTTTACAGTCGGGTCAACGACAACGACCACACGATGAAGGAGGCTTCAATAGAGGCAGATCAAAGGTAGGTGCACCACTATTATCTAAGTAATAAGGAACTACACGCAAAAAAAAGTATTGTGGTGGTAATCATAATTTAGTAGCAAAATACTATGATTGAATTTTATAATTTTGGTTAGAATATACAATGTTTGCCACTATCAATATTATGGTTAGTTGAACAGTCATGCAATAATCATAGTATGACTACAAATGAAATGGACAATCATTCCCCTTATTTTTGCTCTCAGTTATATTGATTCTACTAACCTTTTTAATTTGTATAGCATTATTTACATCTTATCGTTTATTATTATTATATGATATTTAATTTGTTTATATATTTCTCCCATTTTGACTCTAACAAAAAACTTATTCAACAGGAAGAAGAATAGTTAAAAATAACTCATAGTTAAAAGAACAAGTATGAACGCTATGCTCTGCTGTGCGAAATCTTATGCACCTTTCACACAGCTTTTATCATCATTTACATTCATATCTATACATATGTATTAGCGACAACTTGATACTGTTGCTGTTTAAGCTAAATCGGCTTCTAAATCGTACCAAATATATTTTTATTTAAAAAATTTGGTAAAACAAAAAGGAATGATATGTTCATCCGTACGAAATCCGAAAATACCTTTCACCATTTTGTACATAGACTTAAGATTTGTTTTCATACGCCATTTTTCTTTATTATTTCCGACGCTATTTTTAGTTTAAATTTTTACATAGCTAAGTGAAGAGAGTAGTAGCCTGGAGACTATTTGAAGGATATTTTATTCCATATCTATTCAAAACATGTTTTCTTTACAATAATAAAATCACAACCATTTATCAGCCATCTCCAAAAATACGTGCCTTTATTTTAAAATAAAAAAAAACACTTTTACCCAGACACCCTTTAATATGATACTACAAACCATACAGAGTTCCAAAAAAACATTTATTATACCCTTCACACAAATGTGAAAACGGGTGTATATAGGTTTGTCCTTCCATGTGAAATTTCTACAATATCTATTTTCTAAAAGCTTATAAATAGGGCAGTCGATTAAGCTCTGTCTATCTGTCCGTCTGTCCGTGTATATTTTGAAATCAACTTTTTGAAGTCCCCGACATCACTTAGACCTGTGTCAAGTATTAAAATATTGGAAATATTCGGGAGCAGATCGGTATTGCAATTCAGAAAAATCGGTACATAAACAACTGAGATGTGAAAAAAACCCACGACCACCTCGTTTTTTTTTCACAACGACAACATACAGCATACAACAAATACACATGTAAATACAAACATGGTATACTGGTTGGAGTGAAGGTGGCATCAAATCCCAACTAAGCAAAGAATTTTTTTTTATTTTATATATTATTTACATTTTTATTGTTTTTTTTTAATTATTATTTTTTTTTTATTTAATATTTTTTTTTTTTTAAATGCATAAGTAAACTCAATTTATAATTTAAAAATGGGATCTATATATGTATTTTATATGTATATGTACGTATTTCATATGAGATTAATAGTGAAGCGAACAATTTTTATTGTGTTACTACACGTTGCGAAGGGTATGTAAGATTCGGCACGGCCGAATATAGCACTCTTACTTGTTTACATTAAATTTTCTCTAGATTTTGGTATTTTTAGCCCTAAGGTGATTTCAAGAAGTGGCCCAGAATAAAATAGCGAGCAATCGTTAGAAAGTAGTTTAAACATATACAAATACCATAAAATTTACTTTGACTTTAAGGCTTTTGACAGTATTATGAGCCTTAACAGATTTATCGGAACTTTACTTTACAAATTTCATATTCTTAAAATATGCCTGGTAACCTGGCAATACTGTCTCGGAGTGATTTTGTTATGCGTTTTAAATTCTGCATAAAGACAAAGTTTGTGCTAAAAATTAATTATAAATTGTGCAACTAATTAAAAGTGTACTGCTTCTGCTGAACTTGTATTATAGTTTTTCTCTTTAAATCATCTCACACTTCTCCTGTTTGCTTTTTCTACAACCACCTACTGCCTGAGTTGAAAGCTCAATTGCTAATATTGACCTCTGCTATTTCACTAAATTGGATTAAATAATACCAAAGTGTGTGTATAAACTTATAATTATGTGCATAAATAAAAAATAAAAAGGATAATGTATACAATTTATTAGTACTATGTATTTGTAATTTATAATTTAATTATATTGTGTACACGTAGTTTTAATTAATTAAAGTAGCAAAGTACGACAACACTTGAAATGTAATCCAATTAAATATATTAAAAATAGATTACAAGAAGTTCTCTAGGCTTCCGTTTAATACAAACTCATATAAATAAAACATAATTATTTATACACGTAAGCTAATTAATTAAGTAAAACACAATTTTTTTCTTGAAATAAATTGCCTTGTAATTAGTCATGTTTAAAATAATTACCAAAAAGTAAAAAACTTCTCTAAACTGCAGACCACAAATAATTTTTCAAATTCACGTTTTTTTTCTACCAAAAAAAATTTATTAAAATTTAAACTAAATTTTATTCAGTAAAAGATACTATTCAATGCTTTAATACTATTTTAATTTATTTTAATGTTCCTGTCTTTTCTATTTGCATAACAATTATTTTTAGTTCTTATATAAACATATAACAAGCGTGCATCCACGGGGAAGGTCAAAAAGGATATTTTCCAAATAATTTTTATTTTTTAAGTAATACAAATAAATAATATAAATATATATTTATGAAAACGTATTCGTATATATCAACCAGAGCTGGGAAACATATGTAGAACTTTGCTAAAATGTATTCAACATAAGTACAATACCATGTACAAATTGCATTTTGACCATTTGCAATTTGTTAAATGCTTTTGTGTTGTCCAACTTAAACAATTTTAAATTTATACTTGTCCATGCTTGTTTTCAGTATTTGCATATATCAATGCACAAATGTAAATTTGTGTTTATTTAAATGAAAATTTATACTAAAATGGTTTGGTTTACAAGGATTTTGATTTAAACCTCTGGTAATGCTAGGCAATTTATTTTATGAATAATTTTTGTTGTTTTTAAAACTTCTAATGCATGTATGTGTATGTTTAAAAAGTATGGGCACAAATATATACGCATATCGTCGGCTGTAAGCTAAACCTTTCTAACATATATTTTAACAATTTAAAAGTTAATAACGGCGGAAGCACACATTGCAGTGCTATATTGGGCTGTACTTTTGTGCTTACGACATTACAACATTTCTAGGTATATGTTAAGTCCTTTTATTTAATAGCCATTTTGGGGAGGTATTCAAATAAATATGAAATTCGCCATTTTGTACTGGTTGCCATTGTGAATGGTGTACTGTTATCCTCTTAGAAAAATATGTTATACCTATACGTAACTGTTTTGGACTAAGAACCTCTTCATGGTGTAAAGTTTTGGATTTAGTACCAATATTGAATGTGTTATTTATTATTTAGCTGAAATTCTTAAATTTTAAGAGGAATCTTTAATACTACGACTGTCACCATAAACTGACTATTTTCTCCTGTTGTTTCGTACAGAGAACAAAGAAGTCCTATATTGCAGTACAGAACTGATTAAGCGTTATAAAATTTACATTGTATCAATATTTGTTTTTGAACCCGCCACCAAAAAAATTGGTGGGGGTATATTTATTTTGTCATTCCGTTTGTACACACATGTAGGGGGAATATCGAAGCAGACCACTACTATCACGGGTCCCTTTTCGACCCCCTTCGCTCCTCAGTGATTTCGTGTCCACCGATCAGTATACCTTCAATCACTGAGTCCCGCGCCACAACCGGCGTTTGCTCTGGACTAGGAAAACGATTTCACACTGCCGACTGGTGATTGTCGACAATCCTCTCTCGGCATCCTCTAGGCACATTCTACAAATATCATCATCCACGATTTGCATCCTCTTCAGATGATATTTGAAGTTACCATGTCCTGTAATCAACGCAGTGATCCAGCTCATCATACTACGATTAAAACCGAGTATCTTCACTGCACCCCTGCCAAGTGGCTCCCTGAGCACCATACGGGCCTGTCTACACGTGGTTCCCTCCATCCACCTTCGCAAGTTTATAGAGTTCACCCATTGAAAGATCCTCGCCCGCACCAACCCATTACCCAGAGCAGTTCTGGGTTCCGGTCCGCAGAATGCAGCCTCAGACCCCTTCCTCGCAAGTTCGTCATCAGCCTCATTCCCAGCTATGCCCACGTGTCCCTTAACCCACATCAGCGTTACCTCATTTGTAGAGGCACACCTATTGAGCTTTAGAACACACTCAAGCACCAAAGAGGAGTTCACATCTATCCGCTGCATACGTTTTATAACCGACTGGTTGTCAAGTGCAATAAGAATTCTCTTCCCATACATTCGACATTCCAACAGGTGGTCCAACGCGTGCAGCAAACCAAGCATTTCTGCCTGATAGACTGACACGTACTCCCCCAGATTCAGGGTGCAGGATAAGTTCAACTCAGATGAGTACACACCAGCACCTGCCCTTCCGTCCATAAAGGACCCATCAGTAAAGATACTGATGTCATTCTCCATGCACTCATCGTGCATGAATCCATCCGCTATAAGCGTGTGATGTAGCCTTTCGACCACCTTCACTCGACTTATGCGCTCCATCGGCATCTGAGCCTCCCTAACCTCTTCATCCACGAGGTCCAGGATTCTCCTATGCCCCAAAACCGATCCAAAGCGATACCACATGCCATCGCTTCGCATCCGAATCGCCGATCTTGCCGCCGTCTCCCTTACAAATAAGTCCAACGGCAGCAGTCCCAGCATTGCCTCCATCGCCTGCGTTGGTGTGGTACGTATCGCGCCACATATACCAATGCAAGCAATCCTTTGAACCCCGTCCAACTTCCCCCTAACCGTCGCCTGAGAGGCCTTCGGCCACCAGACAACAGATGCGTAAGTGATCGTCGGTCTCACCACCACTGTGTAAATCCAGTGTGCAGCCTTAGGTGAGATTCCCCACTTCCGACCGCAAACCCGTTTACACTGATGCAGAATCCTCTTTGCCTTCTGTACCCTTGTCCCAACATGTTCATTCCAAGTTAGTTTCATATCCAGTGTTACCCCCAGATATTTCACCTTCCTGGACACATTGATCTCAGTCCCAAAAAGCATTAAGGATTCAATCTCTATGCCCTTCCTTCTCCGCGTGAAGAGCATAGCATCCGACTTGCCACCATTTATGGTTAGTCCCTGTTCACAACACCATTCTTCGGTTACTCTGAACGCCCGTCTCATGCAACCTAAAATGGTCTCCATGAACTTACCACCAACCATAATTGCCACATCATCCGCATACCCTACCGTATGTATGCCCATTACCTCCAGTCTTCTGAGAAGGCTGTCCACAGTTATGTTCCACAGCAGAGGTGATAAGACCCCTCCTTGCGGACATCCCCTGACCACCCTTCCCCGAATCCTGGTGCTCCCGCTCCTGAGATTCACTGCCCTACATCTGAGCATGGCGCCGATCTACTTCACCACAACAGAATCAACCCCTCGCTCATCGAGAGCATTTCCCAGTCTATCAAAGAGATCCTATCAAAAGCACCTTCTATGTCCATAAATACGGACAAAGCCAGATCACCATTGAAAATCTCCCTCTCAGCAACCCTCACCAGTTCGTGCAGGGCTGCCTCAGTAGACCTCCCAGCTCTGTAAGCGTGCTGACTCCCACTCAATGGCCTATCCATCAGCGTGTTCTCCTCCAGGTAGTCAACCAACACCCTTTCCATTGCCTTCAATAGAAAGGATGTAAGACTGATCGGCCTGAACGACTTAGCCTCCGTATAGTCCCTCTTCCCCGGTTTGGGGAGAAAAACCACCCTGGTCTCCCTCCACGCCACCGGAATATACCCTGTCGAAAGACAGGCAACAAATATTTCCCTAATCACCACAAGTAGAGTGTTCATACCCCACTGTAGTAATGCAGGAAATATCCCATCCATCCCAGCCGCCTTAAATGGGGCAAAAGACAAAATTGCACTTCTAACCCCATTAAGAGTTATTATCCTTTCAGCGTCCCTTCGCCTTACCTCACTGGCTCCCCTGTTAACGGGAACCCATGAGTCATTCGAAATGAAGCTTCCTGGAAAATGTACCTCCATCAGCGACCGTAATGTCCCCTCCATCGTCTCCGTCATGCCCCCATCGCTCCCGCGAATAAGCCCCATTCTGGAGACAGGGTCTCTAGACACCATCCTCTGCAGTCTCCCCACTTCAGATGTATCCATCACGCCGGAGCAGAATTCCCTCCACGTACTTCGTTTCCGAAGACGTATAGTCCTCTTCAGCTCCTTCTTCCTCGCCTTATACTCGTCCCATAAGTCAGGATTCCTCCCCCTCATGTAACGATTAAAGGCCCTCCTCGTGTCCCTCTTCATGGATTCCAATTCACTACTCCACCATGGAGTAGAATCCTTCTCATCCACTACCGTGAGAGGACACGCATTCTCGAAGGCAAGTCCGACAGTAGAGTTTACCCTCTCCACCGTCCGCTCAATATCCTCCGTATTCCGAAGTGCCCGGTGTGGAACACTCCCCGAAAGTCCCGAGAGGCACTCCTCGTACTTAGTGCGATCCGTATCCCTCGGTACCCTGATACGCCTACGCGCCTTCCTCCGCCTCCTACCATACAGAATCTCAAACTGGATAGCCCTGTGGTCAGACATGGTCAATCTGTCCACCACTCTCCAATTCCCAACTCTATCCAGCATCCCAACAGAGCATAAGGTGATGTCGATTACCTCCGCCCTACGTGCATCCACGAAGGTGGGCTCGACACCCCTGTTCAGGACCAGCAGGTCATGATACTCCACAAACTCCAGCAATTGCTGTCCCCTGTGGTTATCGTCCGTACTGCCCCATACAGTACTGTGTGAATTAGCATCACAGCCCAAAACAAGAGGCATACCCCTCAACCTACAGAACTCCACCAGATTCCTAACCTCCCCCGAAGGATGGGAGTCCGGTGTGTCATAGGGTAGGTAAGCCGACGCCACCAGAAACGATCCCGAACCCGCGCCTATCATCACAACCGTAAGATCCGGCGAACAGAGATGCGTCATCGGCACAGCACACACACCGTGACGCACCAGGATACATGTCCTCAACCTCCCCCCCATCTGTGAGTGAAACAGACTGGCGGTCCGACGAGACAGGCCCATGATGTTATCCCTAACAATCCATGGTTCCTGTAGTAAAGCTATATCCAACCCATCCTCCACAAAACATCGCATCATCACCGCCGAAGCCGCTCTGCTATGATGCAGATTAAGCTGGTATACACTCAGAGTTTCCCGGTATGGGCCCACCACCTTCCCTGATAGACTCCTAGAGGCGTCTACCCCCGCACCAGGTAGGACGTCCTGCTCACAATCCATCTCCCTTGAATTTTACAATAGCCTGATCAAGACCGCAGTTGAGTCGCCTCCCTGCTTTCTTGATGGCCATCGCATCCTCATTCGGACACCAGATGGTAAGCACCACGCCCACTTTCTCTGCACCTGCAAATTTTTCAACGTGAGTGACCCTCCATTTAGAAGTGTCCTTCACGCATCCATTTTGCCTCTGCAGTCTTTTCAAAATGATGTCCTTGCCCTCGGTGGCACCATGAGCAATGACAACCATTTTGCTCTCATTCCGAAGCACCCCTAGACTATCGATTCTCAGCCTCGCCCCTTCCCATAAATTGGTCAGGGATTTTGCTGATTCGATCGTCCAGCTCCTCGTCGACTGATTCTTGCACGTAAGTACAATGAATCCATCAATGAGTTTTGTGTTTCCTACGAAACCTATATCACCCCCATCCTCCGAGAGGTTGTCTAGAGCACACAGCAGAGATGTTTTAAACACCCTCAGATGTGATTCATCCAGAGGTCCCTCTAGTGATAGGTCGGTGATACCTAACGTGAGTCCACCTTCCGCCACTTGGGCGTAGGTTTTCCTCGCCTTATTGCCAGCCTTCGGCTTTGCATTAGTCCTAGAACTACTACTCGGCTTCTGGTCATCATCTTTCACGGCCACTTTCCGTAGTTGGTTCGAGTCCAAGTTCCTGGGTTTATCACCCTTAAACTTTTTCCCTGCATCCTCTACTTTGCCAGCCTTCGGCTTTGCATTAGTCCTAGAACTACTACTCGGCTTCTGGTCAGCATCTTTCACGGCCACTTTCCGTAGTTGGTTCGAGTCCAAGTTCCTGGGTTTATCACCCTTAAACTTTTTCCCTGCACCCTCTACTTCAGGTGTCGTCTCCTCATCCATAAGGCTATCGATCCGATTTGATATCTTTTCAATAGCCTTCCTACTCCTCCGACGTTTCCTCTTTAGTCTTTGCCTCTCGGTTTTATCCAAGGGCATAGACTCAGAGTTCGCGTCGCGGTCCGAGGTTTCCGTGATCTGGACAGATGCCTCCACTCCTGCTGGGGCGGATACATCAATGTCCTTCACCGTCAACTCTCTACCCACTGGAGTATCTTCAGAGATTAACCTCTCCGCCTCTTGCGAAGCTTCAATGTCCATCTCAATCCGATCCCTCCATTGGCCACGTCTAATCGGAGTATCCTCAGAGACTAACCTCTCCACCTTTTGCAAGGCTTCCTTGTCCATCCCTTTCGAATTTCCCCGATTATCACAATTTTCATCAGAAATATTTTTAGTTGAATCTATTTTGTTCCCACGAGTATTGGGGAAAGAAAAGTCGACCCGCACAGAGCCCCACATGCACAGGCAAGTCTGAATTGAAACTGGAGGTCAACTGGTATCCAGAGTTCACATACTAGCGACCAGGCTCCCTCCTGGCCACGCATCCCTTGGCGTATGTAGTCCCACCGTGGATTAGGGTAGATTTTCACGAGTCTACAACTCCCTGGCGGGGTCGTGAAGACCAGCCGTGGTCCATAGGGCCAATTACAGCAACACTGGGTGGTCCAATCTCAATGAGAGAGGGAAAACCACCCAGTGGCCGAGTCCATCAGCCGCCCCAACATAGGAGGAAACAGACGCTGACAGACAGGGAAAGGTAGTTCTTAGTTGTGCAACACTGCACGTAAGCCCCCGCATCGCTTCAAGATGACTACCCATCGCGAGGGCATTCCGTTTGTAACACATCGAAATATTAATTTTAGATCCCATAAAGTATATATATTCTGAATCGAGGTTTAATTTTATGACGATCTAGCTATGTCCGTCCGTCTGTCCGTCTGTTGAAAGCACGATAGAGTTTGGACCGAAAGAGCTAGGGGGCTAAAATTTTGCCAGAATATTTCTTATACACAAGGCTTGTTTGATATTGAAAATGGGCTAAATCGGAATATCACGAAGAGAGTTAAAGCAAGAGTAGGTCGAAAAAAAAACTGTGTCCTTCTAACATCGAATAAAATGCAATTGTGTCCAAACGCATTAACGGAGAGCCATGAAACTTCAAATATATGTTTCTTGAGTAAAAGAAAACATTTTTACTGAAAATTGCTTAAATCTACGAATTACGTACAACAGCAGCTTCAGAAACATTTTTCCGTAATAAGTCGCTTTCAGATTGACACCGTGTTCAGTTAAAATGATTGAACAGCATTTAGTGGTCACAGCTGCCCTAAGCATTACTTGAACTGAGAATTTGCTTTAGTTAACCGTTCGTAGGATCTAATTTATCTTGTGTGTATTAAGTGAACACGATTATT
The DNA here is from genome assembly GCA_941918925.1 of Phyto melanocephala. Lineage (NCBI taxonomy): Eukaryota > Metazoa > Arthropoda > Insecta > Diptera > Rhinophoridae > Phyto > Phyto melanocephala. The sequence goes on along the minus strand of OW799234.1, from coordinate 57,922,857 downwards.
TTGAGATCTTATTAACTGCTCAATGTAAAGTTTTGTTTAGCACAGAACACAATTTTAGAAATTCATAACACTCGTGCAACGTTCAACTCAGTTTCTTAACATTTATAAATTATACAGATCTAGCAAAGGCAAAAATGATTCTGAATTTTTGATTTTGAAAAAAATCACACAAAAGTTCATCATCTAACTTCAATAAAAAATGTATATTCTTATATTAAACTGTAATTATTTACTTTTTAATTTGACTCCATACATATTAAGAGATTTCGGTTTATTCCTTGTACAAACGAACGTTTAACACTTGATATTTCTATATTTAAAAGGAATTGTTATGAAAATAAAATGCTGTTAAAGTTTGTCAGTCAAATATTGTGGTTAAAAACAAATATTTATAAAATATTTTCATAATTCTTATAAACAAGTTGTTGCATACAATTACATAGAAGTGAAGGTGATGTTTGGTTTTATTGTTTTTAGCTTTTCCTGAGAACAAATTATATGGAAACATGTGTACTTTCCGTATGAATAAACATTAAGAATAATTAAAATTAAAAAAAAAAATACTTTTCGATACGAAAGGTAGAATATATAAATAAGATTCTTAAGGGTTCTTGTTTTATAAATTATTTTATAAAAATAAAATAAGTTACAAAAAAGTTATTATTGTCACTGTTATTATAAACAGTGTCCCAGTGTTGAATTACTAAATTACATAATTATCTTACACTCAACTTGAAAACAACCTCAACCTCTTTGAATAAGAACACAAGATTCACTATAAATATGTACGAGTCTATAAATCACAACACATTATGCAGTGGTTACATGGCTAGTACATAAGTACCTGTATAGGAGTATAAAAAACACGGTGATGCGTAAATAAAAGTATTAAATAAACCTTAATGATGGACCGACTGACTGACTGACACACATCCTTAAAAATTCTTTAAACATCTAAGGATAAAATTTGTCTTATATTTTCTTAGTATTCATTTACAAGATTACTATATACTCATATAATAACAATATGTATTATGAAAGCACGTTCTATGCTAGACTCTAAATGGTTTAAAAGAAATGCTTCTTAATACTGCAGGCTCGTATACATAAAGGGGTGGTAAAGATTGTTTCAGAAACAGATTAGAGAAAGATTTTTTCAGGTTTTGGAATCACTACAAAGAACTAACTGAAGTCGGTTAAAATTATAGGCGACATAAAATAAATTTATATTATTATTAAAACACTAAACAAATCATCAATATCAACATAAAGTCAGTAATTAAAATCTCATGATTATGGCCATGCTTATAAAGAAAATTGTTCGACGAGCAAACAACTCAGTTGCCAAAACTGAAAATTTTTTAATAAACAAAGCAAAATTATCTTAATAAATTAGCTAAACTACAGTTTCGCTTCTTAATATTTTATACAGATTAGTCGAGATTGTTCTTTGATAATAAGCTTTAAAATTTTATTACTGAACGGCATAAGAGTACAAACCCAAAGCACATTTTATTTAATACGGCTTGAGAAATATCCCGATGTAAAGATTTTGCTTTGAATTTGTCATAAGTTTATCATCTGATTAAACTTTTTTATTAAAAAAAAAAACAAAAAAACATCTCCCACAAAATACTTCTGCTAGGTACGTACCTGCATTTCTACCACCACTTACACGTCACTTACGTTCTTTAGGAAAACACATAATTTACCTTTTGCATGTTTTTCTCGGCAAATAAAATATTTTGTCCTTGTACATGTACTAGGCATTACCATAAAAACGGTCAGACTTTTGTTTGGCATGAAAATAGTAAAAGTTTTGTAGAATTTTAAACTCATAACAATCTTATGATTTTGAGTTGAAGATAAAATTATGCCCACATATATTTATAAAAAGCAACAACCAAATTTTAAACAAAATAGAAGAAATGTGAAAGTCAGTTTCCATTTTGTTGGCAAGCGTGTTTGTGTGTGGCTTAGAACATTTTGTGTCTTTATTTTCTTCTTCTTTTCTTTTTATTCTCCTACTTTTTCAACCACAATTTTTGTTTTTTTGGTCGTCCGCTTTAACAGACAAGAAATTAAGTTAAATTGTTCTTAAAAAAAGTTATAAGAAAAGAAAACCTCAAGGAATTTTTATTTGAAAATAATAAAGCTACAAGATTGGTATACGAAAAACAGCCTTTAGTTTGTCAAAGTACATTTGCCGGGAAAATAAAAATGTTAGAATTTAACCCTAATGCTTCTTCAGGAGTGTGTCTCAGTAGGAAAACACTTTTTCAATTCTGTTTCATTTTTTCTGCAATTGGCAACTGAAATTTGGGCCTTAGCGATCCTTAGAGAAAGAAATAAGTACGCCCACAACAAGCTGCTGCCTGATCCGGATTTTGAAAAGTCGGTGTGACTGGCCTTTTTTTTTTTTTTTGAAAATTAGGCCGAAACTATAGTTTCTGTAAACGGCATTCGTTACAATAGCATTATAATGAAGTTTTTGTAGCTTAAAATGGACGGCATAGATCTAGAAGACATGTGGTTTTAGCTTGTTGGCACCACCTGCCAAACCGCGCATGAAACAATCTAAGCAAAAAATGCAAAAATTTGTTATGTACATTATCTCAAAAGCTGTTGACAGAGGTAATGCGATTTAAATTTTAAAATTTTTTTTTATTTTGGTAGTTTTTTAAATTTCTAGTTTATGCAAATAAGCCGAAAACAATTTCTGAGCTCAAATGCAAGATCCAACGGTTTATATCTGAGATGTTTAAAAAACTGTGTGAAAAAATCGTGGGAAATTTTATGAAAAGATTAATGGCCAGTCATTAGCATTGTTGTGTCATTTGGCGAGTGATTTGTTCCCTACCTATTTGGGACAAAAATAAAAGTATCTTACAAAAATTTGTCTTTATTTTTACACAAAAATGCATTTTTACTGCCACACCTTTTGAAGTATTTATTTCTAAAACATTGGGAAATTATAAGAAGGTCAAAATTAGATTTTAAAGAGCGACTAGAACTGGCGAATTTATTGAAAATATTACATGTAATTATTTTGCTTTATCGTCTAGTCGATTATCCATAGAGATTGGAAGAGGGTAAATACCCAACTGGTAGAATCCCATCTCTAATTATCCACCGAGATATTGCGAGAAAGCGCCTTTGCTTTGAATTCTTTGACGCTAATTTAATGTGTTGGCTTGCGACATGAGCAACACTAAACGAATTTGATGGCAAAATGGCTAAAATACAGTTGTTTATTATTTAGAAAAATATTCATAAAGTCAAATTTCAAAAACTACGCCACATTTTACCTAAACAGTTTTTAAACGCTACGTACAGAATGTAGTACTGGGGGCAAATTATGGTATTCGAACGTGATCGAAATTTGAAAATTCTTATTAGAATTTCTATACCTAAAGCACAGCAAACTCGATCGTTCGAGTAAAATTTCGATCGTAATCGAATGCCGTAATTTGGCCCCTGGTTATGGGGGTACCAGAAAAGTTTCCATTCGTATAGTTAAGTTGTGAAAGTAGAATTTCATGCTTGTATTGACCTGCTTTCATTACGAGTTATCAATATATAGTAAGAGTTAAGAAATTATGATTTTTGTAAGCACAAAAGAAAAATTCAATTGCAATAATTGAGCAATTCGATTGGAAATTAATATGATTGTTAGTTTGTGGATTTAATTGAATTAACTATTTCAATCTAAATTCGTTCAAATTAAATAAAAACCTTTTAATTCAATATCTTATCGCAAATAATAACTCTCAACATATCAAAAAATTACGAAAAAAAATCAAAATAAAACATTTTAATCAAAATATCGTAAAAATTTAAAGAAAACCACTAACACAGTTATACTAAAATGAAACTTAAGCCAAGGACAGTATTTGACTTTTTTATGTACAAGATTTAAAGTATTTTTTTTTAAATATAGTATGTGGGTAAGACAAGGGTTCACCCAATTTAGATTTGCATAAAACCTTTTTTCTTATATTTCTATTCGAGTTTTACTCTAACACACACATACGCATATATGGATGTTCTGTATAGCAATAAATCTAATCCGACTTTAATTTTATGTTTTCTTATTTTACTTTCCAGTTAAAATAAATAAAAGCATGCCAAAATGACTTTTATATAACTCAGACAAGCTATTTGTTTATGTATATTGCTATACATAAATATTTTTTATGTTTGTATGTACACGTATGTATCCAGATATGATTTGTTGTACTTTTAAACCAATTAATCACGTTTATGCCTTTGTGGCATTAAAATTATATAACAGTATGAGTAAATGTGCGTACACACCAGAGAACGGCATATTTAAGGAGTTGCTTAAAGAACTCGTTTTTGAAAATTCTGGTTCATGTTTAAGCACAAAAACACTATTAAACGAAAATGGGATTAATAATCGAGTTAAGTCATATTTCAACAAATTTACCTCTTCTAAAAACATAGCGATTTTCTTTGAAAATTAATACGCATAGCAAAATATATGCATTTTATTTAATTTCTTCTTCCCTATTTTATTTCACGCATCTAAAGAGCAGTTTAAGTGCACAGTCGACTTATATTTATAATAAACTAATCGGTGGATTTGAAAAAAATAACAGCGTTTTCCTCATTCTATATATTGCGTCAAATGTGCTAAATATTTTTTAGATACACAGCTCACTTTCTTACGAAAGTACACAAACTTTGTTCAAAGATTTTGGCAACTGGAAACAATTAAACTGTCCAAGCGATAACAAATTTTCAATCGCCATACTGCGTTGCTGAATATACGTAAGTCGTTTACGATACATACCTTTTATATTTTGGGACTTAAAACAACAAATAAACATTTATCACCAAAATGCCTTTATATATTTGTTCTCCACGAATAAAAATTTTTGCAATATGTGTGAAACAATTATCGAATTTTTTTATGATTAAGGTAATCACTTCGTAAGGTGTCAAAGAAACGTTAATCTTCAAATAATTGTTTTCAGATCGGTAATAAAAAGAATTCAATGGGTGCCAAGTCAGGACTATACTGCGGATGACTCATTAAATTTAAGTGCTAAAAAAGTCCTTTGTCTGAGTCGATGTGTGGGAGCCCCATTGTTGTGGTAGAGTGTGATTTGTGTTGTTCTAGGCGGTCAGTTTTTCTTAATTATCCCAAGACTTCTACATTGCATTCTACATTCTACATTGCACCAATATTGCGATTGAGACAGATCCAGTTGTTTTGAAATATCTTCAACCGTTTGCTTCGAGCCTGACTGATTTAATAGGGGTTTGCTGATCTTGGATGACCAGCATTAGCTGTTTTTATTTTACTTTTGTTACACACATATGGTTAGCGCATATGTTAGTAGCAATTTTAAATGCTTAAAACTCCTTTAATACTGAACTGATTTTAATAGGTATGATATTGTACTTATCTGCAGAAAAATCCTTTTCAAGTGGAGTTTTCTAAACAAAATCAATTGTATAATGGGACCATATACTGTGTAACAACAAATCGTCTTGCCAATTAATATATAAAAAAATTTCATAAAATCTTTGTTAATAAGATATTTAAATAAAATTGTTCAATTTTTGTTTTCCAGCTGGCAGTAAGTTTTCTATTTCTTTTAAATCATTTAAACTTAGAGACGTTAAATAATTATTAATTAAACAATTTTAAGCAACAATTTATTCTTTGAGTGTATTTAACCCATATGTAGATATACTTTTTAAAAAAAATCATGGCCTTAGGTATTTTTAATGAATGTGTTTTTTTCTACATTTGAATACTGTCACTCTCCGATACAAAGATATTCAAAAAATAATAACTCCGGGTGGTCCAAAAGTCATCATGGCTTAAAAAAATTAAATAATTTTTGGTTTTTTTTAATGTTTTTTTTAGATTATATAAAATACAAAATTAAAATTTTCTTACACTAAGTATGGCAAATAATGTCACTGTTAAGTGATCCCCTTTTTACCTTCATAATAATGATCTGGTTTTAGAGAACTTGCAATAATGTGTTTATAATTTTATGACTTTAGCGCTAGAATTTCTGACCAAATGTTCAAAGCCAGCACTAATAACACTGCTCTGCAAAAAATAATTTTTTGTCTTCCCATTTAATAAAACTATGTGGACTATATGGATTTTGACGCGCTGAACTCAAATCCGTTGTCGGTTTTTTTCCATCAGATCGGGATTTTTTTTTATGGGCGTGGCAAATTTTTCCCCCTAAATTAGTCAGGTACGGAGACTTATTTCCTCCTAACTCGAGAATCAGTCATCCGATTTTCAAAAATAAAACAAAAAAATGTGTAACAAAATTGTATTTATTTTAGTGGAATAAAATTTTTCTCTGTCTCTTATCGTTTTGGAGTTATTTAGAAATTAATGGAGAAAAAAAAATCTACCCTAATGTTCTTAATTTGAAATCACAGGTAATTGAAAAATACTGTTAAAAATATTAATTCCAAGAACTATGTAAAATACCGTTGTACTTTAGTTCCATTACCTGCTCACCTAACGAAATGTTACTTAAATCATAAGTAAGGCTGGTTGCATTACAATATTGGGTACCTGCGGTAAATTTACAATAAAATCCACATTTTTAAACCGATTTTTATGGTTTAAGGCCTGTTTTATTTCCAAGACAAGTTGCTCTTAGAAAAAAGTTTAAAATGTTGAATATTTGCCTTAAATTTTTTTTAATTCCATTTTTAAATTGAAAAATATGACGAATTTTGCACAAAAAAATTTTTTTTCTCCATTAATTTCTAAATAACTCCAATACGAAAAGAGATAGGGGAAAATCCATTGAAATAAAAACAATTTTGTTACACATTTTTTGGTGTTTTATTTTTGAAAATCGGATGACTGGTTCTCGAGTTAGGATTAAATATGTGTCCGTACCTGACTAATTTAGGGGGAAAAATTTGCCACGCCCATAAAAAAAAATCCCGATCTGATGGAAAACAAGTAAGAGCACTTTATTCGGCTGTGCCGAATCTTTAATACCCACCACCAATTTTGTGTACATTTAAAGCACAATATTTATTATTTTGTTAATCATTATGGAATAATCTCTTTATAATAAAATATGTATCAGTTTCTTTGTAGAGGGTGGTCAAATTTTAAGGGCCCATGTTGAAGGTGAACTACACTTTGTCTTTAAATTTGTTTTCTGCATTTAATTTGACATTTCTCAATCTCAAACTTACTCAATTTGATCTGTGGGAAGATACGCAGTTGAGCAACGCGTTATAGTTATTAAGGTTTTTTATTAAAATGGGCGTTCAAATCAAATGCATTTTGTGCACTTTGTAATTTTTTTGATCAACATAATCGTTCAAATTCGTCAACAATCGGGATAATTGTAAAAAATATTTAAATTTTTGCAAAACAGATCTGTATAAAATGTTAGAAAATCTGTGAATGCCTTCTTAGTTCGTTGAATGGAACCATTGCTGTTTTTTGCGATAGTGTGGCAAAAGAGCAGTCAACCTCAACTCATCATCATGCCCAACAATTGACCATCAGATAGAGGAGTGGCGCCAAGGATGGGGGGAGGGGGTCATTTGGCCGATATTTTGTTAAATACATAATTGAACCATACATATATTATCATTATAAAAAAAATTATAATAATTTCTTAAATAATTTGTGTTTTATTTAAAATCAACATCGGCACTTAAAATTAATAACTTCGATATGACAGTAAAATGTTTTCGTAAATTTAGTCTTTTAGTGAAAGTGGGCGTTAAAGTAGGCGTGTCAATAAAGTTTCTGCTAATATATACAACTTAAAAATTTCAATATAGTCCTTTATTTTCCCAAAAACTTTGTCAATAGAGAAATTACATGAATTTAAGATAAACCGTTATATGGGAGGTGGGTGTGTCACCAAAACTTTTTGGCACAACAATTACATTGATTAGAAGGATATACGTAGCAAATTTGATCATCATACCTCTAATTTTGGCGGTTTTATGAGCTTTTAAATTTTATTAACTGTAGATAACGTGAAAAGTGGCCGTTAGTAGGCGTGTCAGAGTTGTTTTTGCGAATGAGTACAACTTAGATGTTTCAATATAGCATTTTATTATTCCAAAATCTTTATTAATAGAGACTTTATATGAATTTTAGGTAAAACGTTATATGGGAGGTGGGCGTGACACCTTTATGTTTTGGCACTGTAATAACATTGCCTCGGGTGATATATATAGCAAATTTTATCATTTTACCTCTAATTTTGACGGTTTTATGAGCTTTTAAATTTCATTAACGGTAGGTAACGTGAAAAGTGGGCGTTAAAGTAGGCGTGTCAAAGCTATTTTTTCTAATGAGTACAACCAATTTATTTCAATATAGTCCTTTATTATTCCAAAATCTTTATTAATAGAGAAATTATATGAATTTCAGTTAAACCGTTATATGGGAGGTGGGCGTAAAAGTGGGCGTGGCATTTTTTTCTGGCACAGTAATGACATTGCCTAGAGGGATAAACGTAGCAAATTTGATCATCATACCTCTAATTTTGGTGGTTTTATAAGCTTTTAAATTTCATTAACGGTAGATAACGTGAAAAGTGGGCGTAATAGTAGGCGTGTCAAATATGTTTTTGCTAATGAGTACAACCTAGGTGTTTCAATATTGTCCTTTATTACTCCAAAATCTTTATTAATAGAGAAATTATATGAATTTTGGGTAAAACGTTATATGGGAGGTGGGCGTAAAAGTGGGCGTGGCACATTAATTTTCCGTCACAAAAAAGCGCCTCACCAAAAAACAAAGTGTGCAAAATTTCAGAGTCGTACATCAAATTTTGTTGCTTTTATGACGTTTTTGTTTTTAAATATACCGAAAAATACACTGTGCGGTATAAATTTTCGTACATTTTGATCGATAACTCCTCTTCTAATGCATAGATTTAAATAATTTTCGGGGAATTGCTTTTACTCAGGAAATATATATTCGAAGTTTCATGAGTCTATGTTAATGCGTTTGGACACAATTCCATTTTATTCGATGTTCGAAGGACACGGTTTTTTCGACCTACTCTTGCTTTTCGAGCTATAACTCTCTTCCTAATATTCCGATTTAGCCCATTTTCAATACCAAACAAACCTTGTCTATAAGAAAGATTCTGGCAAAATTTGAGCTCCCTAACTTTTTCGGTGCGACCTCTATCGTGCTTTCAACAGACGGACAGACGGACGGACATAGCTAGATCGTCATCAAGTCAAACTCTGATTCAGAATATATATACTTTATGGGGTCTAAAATGGATATTTCGATGTGTTACAAACGGAATGACAAAATGAATATACCCCCACCATTTTTTTGGTGGCGGGTATAAAAACTGACAACGGATTTGAGTTCAGCGCTTTAAAATCCATATAGTCGACATAGTTTTATTAAATGGAGGATTTTGCTGCAGAGCAGTGTAATTAGACTTGCAATAAATTTCCAATTTCTGGCCAACTGGTAAAATGTAACTGACTGCAAAATTTAGACACTGCCGATTATCTGTGGGCTCCAACTCACTTAATGTGGGAATAACAGTAAATTTTTTTTTAAAGACATCACGTCGTAGTGAAGAACGACTAATTACAAGCTGAACTGAACGTCTTCTCGTATATGATCCTAGTATTATGTTAACTCTTGGCTCTATGTGTTGAATATTTTCCGTAGTGCGAAATAAACGTGGTCCTCCGATTCGAGGCAAGTTTCTTACGGTGCCCTGTTGCTGATAACGATGAACTAAACAATGAATCATTGTTTGAGGGGCGAAACTCTGGTGTTAAAATGTCGATAGTATAATCTATGCATTAAAATATTTGTCGTTGATTTATATAATAAAATTATATTATCCTGGTTTTATGTTCAGTTATGGATTCCTTAACTATTTATTCTTCAGGTGTTATTTATAAAATCTAAAGAAAATTTTAACGAAAAGAGTAATTTAATTTAAAAACCTTATGGTGTTTTTTGACCCACCCTGTTTTACCCAGCATTATTATATATATCTTACTTGTTAACCACAAATAAGAGTTCACTTCGCAACAAACGCACACTTAAATAATTGACTCATGTATATATTCATATTTAACTACAAACAATATTTGCCACATAAATAATAAAGTTTGGTTTTGCTTAAGTGTATTTATTTAACTGTTTTAATGTATTAGTTTGTGTGGCTGTGTGTGTACATTTTATTGTTCTGTTAATATTAAAATGAATTCCTAAATGAGAAACAACAACATAAACACAAATTTTACCATCTTGTTTATCAACGTCTTATTTGATTAATAATAACAAGACACCTGTGTGTGTTTCATTATACACCCTACAGATAAAGAAACTGGAATGTGGTAAGAAATATACTAGTCCCTTCTAACTTCAAACTAGTAACGTGTATGTCTTATTTTCATATATCAAACTAGCGCTTTTAATGTTGTTAATGTTTTAGTTCACTTGTATACAGTTTTATACTAGTTTAAATATTAGTTATTATTAAATGATAGTAGTGAGCGCATTTTGCACCGCAATTTAAGCATCAAGCACTTTGAAATTTTTCCTGACTCTGCCAATATTTGAACAAAGACATGCGGGTAAAAATTTCACGCTCTAACCACTGCACCAACTCACTATAATATTAAATTGATATTAATAAGATTTTTGTTTGAACTTGGCGTTGGACTAATGGTGAGTTTGTTAATTTTCAGTCAATTTGTGTAAACCTATTGCTTTTTCTATAGTCTCATCATAATTTAGCTACAGAGCAGAGTTGTACTATTTCAAAATTACATACTTATAGGCATCAAGAAACAAATACATTATATAGATATAAATGTATTGGCATACAAAAAGAAAGAGACGAGAACACCGATGTAAAAATGGTCGGTTTTTGATTTGGAAGCTTTGGCTAATTATATTCACAAATTTACCAATAGTTAAATTTTGATCTTTACCTATCAAAATTTTTTTTTTTTGGATTTTGTAAACAGTGCAGACTTCATTTATTTATTTTTTTTTTTAATTTTGTATTGGATATGTGATAATGCTAAAAGTGCATACGAAAGCGAAACAAATTATATCTAATGTAATGCTTTGTATTTCAGCAATAGTATTAAGGAGACATATTTGTTTCAAAAGTATTTTTTATATTTCTTGCGTACTTGATGCTACTTTTTCAACACTTAGTAAAGAAAAATTATGACTAAGCTGCTTCTGTAAGGAATAAGATCCACTCTAATAATTGTATAATCGAAATCTTTAACATCAGGCGCCCCTTATTAAAATCATGCCCTCTTCAAGCGCTCTTAGTAAGTGGAAGCGGCAAATGACTAGTCAATCTATTTTCTGTTCCTCAGTCATTTATCAACCATTTCGTTGCAATGCTTTATTGATAACAATAATATTTTTATCAGTCTCAGATTATGGCATCGTTTCATTGACACTTCTCAGCAATGGATTAATGCGTATACATATATTCACATTGCTCAGACGACGTATTCAGTTATACAATTCAATTTGACAATCCATCTCAAATATGCGTTTCCTGTTACAGATCTTTACTAATCTAGACAACATTAAGACATTGGGATTATAAATAAATATCCCAGCACCCGATTTCAAACATTCATGGTCCTTAGGGTGATGTCATCTTTTAAAAGAACATTCCACTTCGAATTCGAAAAAAACTATTAAACACTATTTATTTAAAACTTTCTGTGAAAAAGTCGTGACAACATCGATAATTTACTTGAACAGATAAAATCTCGCCTACTCTACCTCTATTTAAAGATTTATTTTCAGGCATAAAAATTTCGCTTTGAAGCATCTATAATTTCTAACTAAACGTGGTCTCCTTTAGATACGGTGATTACGCAAGTCCAGTGCAACAATCTGGCAACTGGATTTCCTTCAGTAAAGTTTAACGTTTTTGACAATATACGTATTAACAGTTACTTGGGAAATTCAAGTCGGCCAAAAAATGGAGTTGAATTGTGTACTTTTACGTTAAATTTTTTTCAACTTTCAACGTAGCTTTAATCGCCGACAGTGCATTGATGAAAAAACCCGATTTATAGCACATTGTATGACCAGTGTTTATTGATGGTATACTAAATTCAGTCTAGGCCTTAGTGCGCTCACGCCGAATTTCGTCATTCATAATCGGTTAATATTCCGAAAAACATTGACCATTCATTCCATTAACATTTACCTGTGAAAGAGATTTGTTCGTGTGGAAACCCTCAAAAATACGATCGTAGTGCGATTGGTGCAACTTAGAACGGTGACTTTTGAATGCAGACAAACCCAACTGCTTAAGACAAGATGGATCATTCTTTACCACGATACAGCAACCTTTTATACATCGGTTCAAAGGATTTTTTCAACACTTAAAACGTCATTTTAATGATTCATCCGCCATAAAGACGTGACTTCGCATCTAAAGACTTCTTTTTATTTCCGATCATAAATAACAAATTGCGACGTCAACGTTTTCCGACGCCTGATGAAGCGAATGAGATACTTGAAATAAAATGACCAAAAGTACCTTAAAAATCTGTGCACGCGTATGCAAAAGTATATTGATCTTAATGGAAAATCAAGGCATATTTATGTGGGGTCAGGTAACATGGTAACATTAAACGTATGACAAGGAGTGGCAACACATACTAAGGTACAACTCTGGCATTGCAGTTTTTATTGAAGGTGGCGAGTGACGAGTAGAAGAAAACAAACACTAGGTAACTGACGTATTTGACAAAAGAAGGATTGGACAGTTGCAGTAAAGACGTACAACCGAAAAGACATTAAAAATCCTAATACTTAATTTTAAGCCTGGAATAAAAAATTATTATTTATTATTAAAAAATAAAAAAAGTGGTTTTCATTAAAAAATCCTACATTTATTCATCAGGTACTCTTGATTCGTCAGCTGATTATTTTTTTCAACACTTATTTTAAATTTCAGCTGTCAAAATATATAAATAAAAAACAATTTTCTCTCTCTTCTAATTTATTTTAAATGTCAAACTGTATATAATAAAAATATAAAAAAAAAATCTCTCTTAGTTTTATTTTTGACTTAAGGTATGTTCACATTAGACAAGTATTTGTCGAAACAGACATATGTAAATACTAAAATGTTTTCTCTTCTGACCTACTATACATTTTTTATTTAATTAAAAATTAAATTTAAACAAATTGACATATCAATCTCATGATGTATGTTTGAGCTATCTTTGGTGAAATAAAAATCGCATAACATTAAAAAGATATTTATCAAATAAAGTGGTTACACTTAGTCAGGCAAATTTTTACCGAATGCAAACGTAGCATTTGTATAATTTTATATTTCCTAATACTAATTGCTTTAATAATTCAAATTCTAAGGTATAATATATTATGTTGAGTCTTCTAGTCCTTTGAGTTTTGTGCTCTTGACTACCTGTCACTTGTTGATGTTTTAACTAAGTTATGCTCTTATCCCTCAACCGTCTCTAATACACATCTTAATTTTTCTTTATTTTTTTTCAAGTTAACAAAATTTAAACGAGTACTTATGATAATGTATATTTCTCATTTTTTGTTTTTTTTTTTAATTCTACCTGTAGCAGGAGAACGAGAAAACCGCATACGCACTTGTTAGGAATCTGTATTGTAAACAGTTGAAAATTTGTTTTTATCTTGAAATAAAAATCTTGGAGGGTTCTGTATACATCGTTTATGATTCTAAGGAAAAATTATTTAAATTTATTTCCTCTTCTAACACTAGAAAGAATAACACAAACCTCTGACAAAGAGAAAAAAAAACACTTTTTATTACTTTTGGGGGAAGTAAAGAATTTTATTAGAGTGTGAGTATGATGGTATAAGGCAGTGTGAATATCTCTGGTATTATCAATATTATGATTTTGCCATTGTTAAAATTATGTTTAAAATACATAACAATTTAGTGGGGGTTTCCTTTAAAATATCATTTATTCACTTTATGCCCATGTTTACTTTCTGCAATACTCACTTTCTTCCCCATAAGGTAAATTCTATCTAAAATTTTATTGAAATTATTAATGACCATCACGGCCTCCACATGTTGTATTTATCTAAATGTGTTATCTATCTTAGGAAAATTCATTATTAGTTTTTCACTATATTTTAACGTTGAAAATGAAAATTTTTAACCCCTAAGATAATTTATGGACACGTTTGGTGCTTTTTACAGATATGATATGCCTCTAGGTCTATTCATAAAATACTGGACAAGTCTGTTAATAGTCAGCAAAGTTATGGCAAAAATATTTTGAAAAACATAATTTTTGTTAATTCAATAATTATTCCCTCGACACCAAATTAATGGCCGTAATCTCAGAAATTATTTTTGGGAAAAACTTATAATTTGGTTCGATAAGAACGAACAATCACTATCGGTTATTCTTTGGTTTCTAGTTTTATAGTATCTCATGAGCCATTCACCTTTTGCTATTTATCTAAAAGTGGCCAAGGCTGATTCATATTTCACATTTCACATCTCCATCGGCCGAAACGATAGTATATTCGCAAAAGCCTTAGGCGATTTGGTCTTCATGGCACCGCACTACTGATTTTGGATATTCTTTAAAGGTTTTACATTAAACTTCTTCTCTAAAGACGTCCACAACACTATCGAGGCATACATTGGGATTATCCTCAATGCATGCATGCATGCATTTAATTGTAATGGGAATATCTGCAAAAACTATTTAATTCTAACCAACATGTAGTTTCATTAAGATCACTACATTTATATTTGTTTTATATTTTAGCTCCGAACCTTAAAGTGCCTTTATCGCTAATAAATTTAGTACAACTAAGATTTATAATTCAATCATAGAACTGAGTAGTAGTTTTTGTAAGAATCGATCTATATTTCTATACACGCAAAGAAGAAATATGATTGTGGTAACCATAATCGAAGAGCTACATACTATGATTGAATTGTATGATTATCGTTAAAACATATAATGGTTACCAGTTATCATTATTATGTTTAATTAAAGTATCATTCAATAATCATAATTATGACTACAATTGAAATCGACAATCTTTGCTTCTTTACGGCAAATTATTGTCTTCTCCTATAAAATACACATATTGATTGTACTTACCAATTTAATTGCAATTTTAAAACCAACATTTTTTACACTTTCTCGTTTATTTTTAAATTTCTTTATTTTTTTCAAAACTTTTATTAATATTTTTGACATGTCAAACTTTTAAAATAATACAAATTTATTCAGCAAGAAGAAGAAGAAGAAGAAGAAGAACAGTTGAAATCAAATTATAATTAAAAAAAATCATAGCTTGATTAATTTGTAATCATACTGTTGTCTCACCTATTATTAAATGATTAAATGTAATTATATATGAGTTTTTCCAAGCTTGAGATCAACTTTTTTTGTTTTTTTACATTCTATCTGTGGACAGACGACAGCTTTACTAAAATCTTGTTCCTGAAGAAGAGCACCGAAGGGGCTCGAAATATTGAACAAAATTAATAAAAATATATGAAAACAATTTTTTAAAATAATATTTAATAAAAAATAAAAGATTTTTATTTAAATATTAGAATTAAATTGTTTTTTGGACCTAGAGCCTGTTGATAACAAGAAAATAATTATTTAAACATTATAAGGTCGTAAAGAATATAATTATATGTTATTCAGGTTTTTTATAAAAATGGGCGTTCAAATCAAAATGCATTTTGTGCACTTTGTAATTCTTTTGATCAACATAATCGTTCAAATCCATCCACAATCGGGAGAATTGTAAAAAATATTAAAATTTCTGCAAAACAGGTTTGTATAAAATGTTAGAAAATCTGTGAATGACTTCTTAGTTCGTTGAATGGGAACCACTGCTGGTTTTTGCGATAGTGTGGCAAAAGAGCGGTCAACCTCGCCTCATCATCATGCCCAACAATTGAGAATCATTATTGTCATTGAAAATTTGGGCCATCCGATAGAGGATTGGGGGGGGGGGGGATTTGGCCGATATTTTGTTAAATACATAATTGAACCATACAAATATTATAATTACAAAAAGAAATGATAATAATTTCTTAAATAATTTGTGTTTTACTTAAATTCAACATCAACATTTAACCACCCTTTATAACTTCGATATGCTACTAAAATGCTTTTGTAAGTGTAGTCTCTCAATGAAAGTGGGCGTTAAAGTAGGCATGTCAATAAAGTTTCTGCTAATAAATACAACTTAGATATTTCAATATAGTCCTTTATTTTCTCAAAAACTTTATTAATAGAGAAATTACATGAATTTAAGATAAACCGTTATATGGTAGGTAGGCGTTAAAGTGGGCGTGTCACCTAACTTTTTGGCACAACAATTGCATTGAATGGAAGGATATACGTAGCAAATCTGATCATCATACCTCTAATTTTGGCGGTTTTATGAGCTTTTAAATTTCATTAACGGTAGATAACGTGAAAAGTGGGCGTTATAGTAGGCGTGTCAAAGTTGTTTTTGCGAATGACTGCAACTTAGTTGTTTCAATATAGCCCTTTATTATTCCAAAATCTTTATTAATAGAGAAATTATATGAATTTTAGGTAAAACGTTATATGGGAGGTGGGCGTAAAAGTAAGCGTGGCACATTGATTTTCCGCTACAAAAAAGCCCCTCACCAAAATTTAAAGTGTGCAAAATTTCAGAGTCGTACATCCAATTTTGTTGCTTTTATGACGTTTTTGTTTTTAAATATACCGAAAAATACACTGTGCGGTATAAATTTTCGTACATTTTGATCGATAACTCCTTTCCTAATGCATAGATTTAGATAATTTTCAGGAAGAAATATTGGTTTTACTCAGGAAAAATATATTCGAAGTTTCATGAGTCTACGTTAATGCGTTTGGACACAATTCAATTTTATTCGATGTGCCAAGGACACGGTTTTTTCGACCTACTCTTGCTTTTCGAGCTATAATTCACTTCCTTATATTCCGATTTAGCCCACTTTCAATACCAAATAAACCTTGTCTATAAGAAAGATTCTGGCAAAATTTGAGCCCATCAGCTTTTTCGGTGCGACCTCTATCGTGCTTTCAACAGACGGACAGACGGACAGACGGACGGACATAGCTAGATCGTCATCAAACCCTGATTCAGAATATATATACTTTATGGGGTCTAAAATGGATATTTCGATGTATTACAAACGGAATGACAAAATGAATATACCCCCACCATTTTTTTGGTGGCGGGTATAAAAATTATTTGCATTTACCCAATATCTGTAAACATTACAAAACAAGCAATCTATATTAAAATTTTAATTTTTTATTTACTCTCTGTATTATATTTTGCAATCACTAAACGTTTTTATATTAATATCTATTGTAGCAGGATGTTTTTGCTCGATTTGGCTTAAAAGTAATAATATTATATGGCTGTAACTAACATTCAATTTACAGCAATTTTTGTTTATGCATCCGTTTCCGACAATGCTTTATTTTAATATCCGTTCCACTTAAATACAATCATCAACAAACAAAAACGAACAAAACCACAAACACAACTACATACATGTGTATGCAAAACTTTTTTTTATATAAATACTTTAAGAATGTATGTATAATAAAATACCATTAAATTATATGGAAATTTATACAAATGTGTTTATGTGACACCTTATGCCACTTTCGTTAGAAATGCAAAAAGAAATATAATTCTAAATCTCTATGTTATATTCATACAAGCAGAAAAAAAAAATTAAATAAAAAGTCATACCAGTAAACGTAAAGATTTCTGCTTTACAACGTTTGCAACAAAATTTATTTATATAAGCTATACGTATATATAAACGTGTACTATACATTCAATGCTTTGTATGTTTAACTAGTAGTAATATTAACATGGCATTTGGTTTCATGAGCATATAAAAAAAATATCTGCTCTTATGCTTTACTGTTTAATTTTTTATTTTTCTTGTTGTAAATAAACCGCTAAAACCAAACAGTTTTCACTATGTATACGACTTTATTGGGTAAGAGTAAAAGTACTTCTATAATAACTTTCTAACATAGAAGTAGGAGTAACTAATTTATATGAAGTTGTAAAATAAATTATTCTTGTCTTAAAAATCTCTGCAAATAATACGCGCAGCTGATGCTGCAGGCTTTTTCTTCTTTTGCTTTTTCTTTTCTTATAATTCTTTATCCATATATCTTGATTGATAAAAAAAAATTAAACTCTTATAAAAACGATAAAATCAGCAAATGAGTTAAGCATTCTTAATGTGCTTGCTTTGCAGATTAAAAGCCACTTTAAATTTTCAAATTTTTCACTTAATACTATCGATCTCCGGTTAATGTGTAAAATAAATTTCAGAAGGACTATTTTAAAAACTAAAATCAAGTTAAGTCAAACAAAGTATCTGTCGTAAGAAAGTCATATACTGTATCGTTTCTAATCCTTTTTTACTTTTGGTGTGCTTTTTTTTTATAAAAAATCATTGATACTTGCTGCATCACTAAGTTTGGATTTTTTTACCCTTCACACAGTGAAAAAGGGTATATATAGGTTTGTCATTCCGTGTGAAATTTCTACAATTTTCATTTCCGACCCCATAAAGTATATATTTTCTGAAAGCTTGTGAATAGGGAATTAAGCTCTGTCAGTCTGTCCGTCTGACCGTCTGTCCGTGTGTATGTTGAAATCAACTTTTTGAAGCCCCCGGAAATCGCTTGGAACCGAGTGAGGTATTAAAATATCAGAAATATTCGGGAGTAGAACGGTATTGAAAATCAGAATCATCGGTACATAAACAACTGAGATATGAGCAAAAACCCACGACCACCTCGATTTTTTATTCACAAAAACAACATTACAACAACAACATACATACATACAAACGTGTATACTGGTTAGAGAAAACGTGGCATCGAATCCCAGCTGAGCCAAAAAAATTGTTTTTTAATATTTTTTTAAAAATTTTTTTTTTATTTTTTTTTTTATTTTTTATTGTTTATTTACTGTATTATTTATATTTTTATTATTTTTTTTTTAATTTTTTTTTTAATTTTTTTTTGTTTTATATTTATTATATATATTTAAATTATTTTTTTACAATATTTTTTAAATTTTTTTTTTTATTTTTTTTTTAATTTTTTTTTAATTTTTTTTTTTTAATTTTTTTTTTTATTTTTTTTTTTTATTTTTTTTTTAAACATACATACGTAAATTTATAATTTTACAATGAGATGTTTTATATATGTATGTTTTTTATATGTATGTACGTATTTTATATGGGATGAATGGTGACACAAACTACTGTTATTTCATGACTACACGTTGTGAAGGGTATATAAGATTCGGCACGGCCGAATATAGCGCTCTTACTTGTTATTATTATTTTTTTTTAATTTTTTTTTATTTTTTTTTAACATACATACGTAAATATATAATTTTACAATGGGATGTTTTTATATATGTATGTTTTGTATATGCATGTACGTATTTCATATGGGATGAATGGTGATACAAACTACTGTTATTGCATGACTACACGTTGTGTAGGGTGTATAAGATTCGGCACGGCCGAATGTAGCGCTCTCACTTGTTTTGATTAAAGCTATCCAGAAGTTTAATTATTTGCTGTTCTAAGATAACAACTCCTTTCATTTTATAAAAGTGTTAACGATTATGACCCCTTCATGCATATTTCACTATAAAAATATAACCACCACATTGTTAATAATATTAAATGTGAGTCACTCCTTAGCGTCAAGTTTTTTCCAAACTTAATTTGACATTTCCTTGTTTCAGTGTTAAACAAATTCAACTATGGATAAATAAACAATTGAGCTGCGCTTTAAGTTTATTAAAGCCTTGTACGAAAAGTGGCATTCAAATCAAAATGATTTTCGTTTACTTCGTGATTTTGTTTGTGTCCACAATCGGAAAAATTATGCAATTGCACAAATTTCAGCAAGCCGGGTCTGTAAGAAATAAGAAAACACTGTGCATGCTTACTCAGTTTGTTTTGCGTTTAAACATCTCACAAGCTTCACTGATGCAAATTTTGAATACAGATTTGAATTTACACTATTACAAGGTTTAATCAATTCAAGAGCTGAAGCCTACTGACCATTTTCAGCCTTACAATACGTTAAATTGTTTGTTAAAAAGACAGAAGTGTATGTTGGCTTTAAAAGAAAAATTATCTCTAGCCAGAAGGCACACTTTCGCTTTAGTGAATTCATTAACAACAAAATTGCCGCATTTGGGCGAATGAGAATCCTCATGTGATTAACGAAAAGTCGATACATAAATAAAGAGTAACCATTTTGTGCAGTTTATGGGCTGGCGATATCATTGGACTATACTTTTTTAAAAATGAGTTCGGCTAAGCAATTATCGTGAGTGGTGTTCACTATCACGAAATGATAACGCGCCTCTTGTGGCCAAAAATTGAGGATATGGCCTGGGAAGATATATGATTCCAACAGGATGGTGTTACTTGTCACTGCTAAAGAAACAAAAACTTCTTTGCACGAGAAATTCAATGGTCGTCTTATCTCACGTCACGGGTTTATTAATTGGCCGCTTCGATCATGTGATTTGACATCGTTGGACTTCTTTCTTTGGGGATATTAAAAACAAAAAGTTTACCTTATTAAGCCAAGAACAATTTAAGCGATAAAAGATACGATAATTCGGCACTCAAACGACAGTGAACCTCAATTGTTCTTCATTGTCATTAAAACTTTGGACCATCGAATAGAACCGAAGCTGTGGCAAACATTTGCGCAATATTTTAATTCTCATATAATTGTCATTGATCCTTCTATTACAATAAAAAGTATTAAGATAATTCTCTAAAAACTTTCTCTTTTATCTACAATTAATATGGTGGGTTTAGGTTGGTTGGACCGTACAAAGAAAATATCAGTTTTAAGTACCAGAATTGTTGAAATTTATAAAATTCAATTGTAATAGTCAAAAAAGTTCAATTGGAAGAACTGCACCATTCGATTGGCAAAGAAGTAAATTGTTAGTTTTCTAGGTGTATAAACTTGAAGATTTTTAGTGTCAATCTAAGCCCATCAAATTTGAAAATAACTAACTAACTAAGATTTCAACTCAATATTATATTATAATATTTCACAATGACTACAATGGCAAAATCCTATGCCTATGTTTTGTCCACTTTTACTTTACTTCTTAACCAATATGATGTGCTTTTTTAATATTTAAAATTGCATACATTTCCCTTTGTCGCTGGGTGTCATATGCTCATGTAATACAGCTAATCTCGATCAATCAGGAAATACTCGGGGACTATTTAAGCTTTTAAGAAGCTTTAATACTTGTTGTATTTTATTTTTTCCTGTGTCATTTAAGTTTTTGTTTAGGCTATTTTGCATAAGCATTCTGAATTTGATTTGATTTTTTTTCTATTCTGATAATTCAACCTTTTGTTTGTACAATGAACATGTGTTGCTTTAGATTAAAGTACTTTTTAAATGTGGAGACTCTTTTAAACATAGATTTCCATATATAATTTAATGAAGTTGTAGATGTGCATGTGTTTTTGATATTTTTTTCATCCTTTTTTTTTATGTGGTTTCAAGAATTTTTGTTTGATATCACTTGATTTTGTTTTTCTTTTTATATTTTGTGGTTGTTACTGTTGTTCTACGTTATATTTTCATCAACTATTTGTTAGTACAATACATGCTGTAGTCTTCCATCATTCATCTCATCTCATAGTAAAATTTATGTTTTTAATGTTTTGATTGTGGTTCCTTCTCATAATCACATGAGCATTTTTTCCCTCAAAAACCACTATTTTCATATTAGAATATAATGAAAATTCATAAAAGTAGTTATGTCAATGGTTGTATTGTATTTGTGACGAATAAGTATATTATGTGTGTTTGCATGTACATTTAAAGCTTGTTTAAAATCTCTAGAGAGTAAGATTTCGTTTTATAACAAACATTAAACATATGTCGTCTATTTGAATATGATGCGTGTAAGTATCTGTTGGAGATTTACGAAATTATATTTTAATTTAATACTTCTCTAAGTGTGTGAGTGTGTTTCAATTTTTTTTTATCTTTTTTGCAAAAAGGGTTTTTATAACACATGTTGGAGCTTCAAAAAGAAACCTTTTTTTGTTTGGTTGCCATATTGTTGAAAGTTATATAACACTAGCAATATGACGTAAATCACTTTGAAGAAAATTTATTAATTTGTTTTTTATAAACTAACACTTTTAAACCCACTACTGCAAACAGAATTAAATGAATCGAAGGGTTAGTTGAAATTTTTTTTTGAAATCTTTAATATTCTATAATCTTAAGTTATTTCTTTGATGAGATTTTTAGAATTTAATGCGATATTACCCAGCATTTATACACAAAAATAAATGCCTGAAATTCGCTATACACTCACAAATCAACTCACATGTTTTTTACTTTCCACTCAGATTTCACCGATATGTTTAAAAAAGTAATTTTTGAAGTTTTCAAAGGGCAAAAAAAAGACATACAGATCATTTATGTTGCCTTGTAAATTGACTTTTGTATACAGAGTAACAAGATTTTGATGAAACAATTCTTTGGCATCAAAAAAAAAAAGTCAAGTGTTTACTCCCGTTTTGCCCACCCAACCATGTCGCAGCAGCATCCGCTGTAAAATTTCTCTGCGACCCAAAAAAACCCACATGAACTCATCATTCACCTATCCATCATTCCACAACTCAACAAGAAAAATTAATAAATTGTATAGAAAAAACATAATTTATTAAAAAAAAAAAATAAAAACAATTAATAATAAATAATTTTTTTATAGTGCCTTATATTTCGCTAGTCAAGTTCTTTCAGATGATACCAACATTGGCTCTCTTGGTTTGCTAGAAGCAACAAAAAATTGCTTTTAGTTTGTAAATTTTTGAAATATATTATTTAAAAAAACAATTTTTGCCTATAACTTTATCGATTAGAGCTCGCTTTAAACAAAATTTTTTGCGAATATCTCAAGAGCCATATTCTATCCACAAATAGTAAGTAGTTTTAAATAATTCTAAGGCTGAAAAATTTTAAATTTGGTGGTAAAAATATGGGAAAAGACAGAGACAGTCGTGTTTATTTGCTCATAGGGGGCGATTGTGCTGAATTTCAATAGCAATTCATTCCCGGATATTTCGAAAAGATTGATATCATACACATATCTGAGGAACATATGGTTGCTTCTAAAAGTTGATTTCGACCAACACACTGACAGACAGACTGACGGACTGGTCTTAATCGACTTCCCTATTCAAAAGCTTTTAGAAAACATATAATTTATGGGGTCGGAAAGGAAAATTGTAAATATTACAAACGGAATGACAAAGCTATATATACCCTTGTGCACCACAGGTGAAGGGTATAAAAACATGTGTAAGACGAAAGATTAAGTCAGAATTACATGAAAGGTTTTATAATATTTGCTCTTTAAGCTGACGTAAAGGATACCAATGGATATCTTTTTAAAACAATGATTTCAATTAAAGATGAATGAAAATAATAATTTTCAACTGCTGCTTTTATATTTGTGTATGTGTGTTCTTTATAACACTGAAGATAGTTATAAACATGGAGGTACATTTTACTTATCAGAGTGCAATACATAGCAATGTCTACGACTCTTCGCCTCGACGACACAATAAATTTTATAGAAATATATATTTGTACAGACATTTTAACAAGGTGCTTTCATGTGTAAGTGTAGGCTTTATAACATAATCACACGAAATCTTATAAGAATCTGATAAGCCGTTTCGAAAAATTTTGTTACAAACACTGAGACACTAGAATTTTATATATTAAATAGTCAAATTGATTTTTTTGTATCACAGCCTCACAGGCTCACATTTCATAACCGGTTTTATTAAAAACAAGAATTCTTCCTGAATTTGATAATACCCTTCACCATTAAGTATGTACATAGGCATAGTGATCACATCGTTGCTTATCCTTGATTTCAGATTTAACACTATAAGGTATTTTACTTTATAGAAATAACAAAAGAAATAAAAACTAACCTATATATGCCCTTGACACCACAGGTGAAGAGTAAAAAAATTACTTACAATTAAATTACGGTCGACCGCAGGCAACACTAGTTCATACAATATGACCTGAGGCTACAGCGTCATAGAATTTAGGTAGGTAGGTAGGTAGGTAGGTAGGTACTTTGAGTATCTAAAATATTAAATCAAATTATAATATCAAGTTGTTAATACATTGTTAATACATCGCAATTTTGCTACCAGCTCTGTTGTTTATTTATTTTAAACCTAATTATGGAGTTGTATTCATATGTATTTGTTAGAAATAAAATTTATATTATCTTGCTGCGAAACAAAATTCATTTTAATTAGTGCTATTTTCATAATTCTTGTTAAAAATACATGCCCAAATCTGAAGAAAAAAATGTTTTTTTCCCCTACAACAAAACTAAAAACAAAAATATAATTGTATATGAATTTTCATTTGCTGTTTGATTGAGTATGTGTGTGTGTGTGTGTTTGTACACTTATATTTGTTTGTTACTTAATTAAATTGAAAAATTCCATTACGCTAATGAATATATGAATGTCTGCGTAATTACGTACATTTAGTTCTTAACGAGGCGAAAGTGAACCAAAGAGTTACATACCCATTGAGTCTTAACCGTTTAAGTAACGTAACTCACGAAAACCAAATTTTACAGGAAAAATTTTGTAAGTTTTGTTCCAATTTGTTCATGATTTCCTTTAGCAAAAATTAAAATGTAGCCTTGCAACTTACAGATAACCTTAACTCTTCGTAAAGACTTGTTTTGTCAGTTTTGTTAATTTTGCTTTCTAACTGATGTAAACACAAAAAAAAAGTTTATATTTTTAAAGGCAAATTTCTGCATAATATCTGGTGCAAATTACGGCATTCGAACGTGATCTCAATTTGAAAATTCTTATCAGAATCTCTATATCTAAAGTAAAACGAATTCGATTGTTCGAGTAAAATTTTGATCGTGATCGAATACCGTGATTTGTCCCATGTATTTTTAATAACTACGACTGTACGTCTTTAAAAGTTTAAACTTAAATGTTTGAAAATAACGCAACAAAAAAATATTTTAGTGCAGAAATTTCTAAATTGTTTTTCTTATATTTATACTAGCCAAACCCGGCGCGCGTTGCTACGCCCCTTAATGAATCAAAATGCATTCTGAATTTTAATTAAATATCAAGTGCAAAAACCTAAGAATTATAATTTTTTTTTATGGGTGTGGCACTGCCCACTTTTCTAATCACGAAATTGTAAAGTCATAACAGCTCAATATGTGTGCAAAGTTTCAGAAGAATCGGTCCAGTGCAAGTACCTCAAAATGATACCTTTTTTTTATGGGCGTGGCACTGCCCACTTTTCTAATCACGAAATTATTTAGTCATGACAGGTCGATATGTGTGCAAAGGTTCAGAAAAATCGGTCTGGTACAAGTACCTCAAAATTATAACCTTTTTTGATGGGCGTGGCCCTGCCCACTTTTCTAATCATGAAATTATATGGTTATGACAGCTTAGTATGTGTGCAAAGTGTCAGAAAAATCTGTCCAGTGCAAGTACCTCAAAATTTAAACTTTTTTAGGGGCGTGGCCCCGCCCACTTTTCTTATCACAAAATTATTTAGTCATGACAGCTCGATATGTGTGCAAGGTTTCAGAAAAATCGTTCAAGTTCAAGTAGCTAAAACTGATAACTAATTTTTATGGGCGTAGCCCCGCCCACTTTTTTCCACCCATAAACACTCCCTGGTATGTGTACAACAACTTGCCAAAGTTTGAGTCCGATCGGTTTTACAGTTTCGGAGTCTATAGCTAACACACACACACACACACACAGAGTTTCACTTTTATATATATAGATTTTTATTTCATATTTTATTTACTCACATTTTACACTGACTTCGTAATCTCATCCAATATTTTAAACAAATTTAAAAAAATATTTACAATAGAAACTAGAATTTAAAATCAATTTCTGCAGTTTCACTGCAGTCAAACTTCAATTTTTATGCCAGACTAAGCGATAAAATGTTTTGATTTTTAATTTCAAATTTCTCAAAAAAAAAATAAAAAAAAATAATAATAAAAATAGAAAATCATTAATGCAAATATAAAAGATGTTTTGTTGGCAATAACTTTGTATAGAATATCTTGCTACGTTTTGATAGTAAGGATTTAGAAATAACTTCGGTAATTTTGGTTTTTTAATTTTTTATTGGCTGGTACATCTTCATCTCTTATTACTTTCGCTTTTATATTTAAGCATACGAGGTTTCGTCGGCTGCAAAATAATTGAATATCCGAAAATATGTCAGTTACGTTGTTTTCTCTATTATGCTTTGATATGTCGAAAATAGGAGAAAAAAACTTTGCAATACACCTTTGAATATTAAGTATTTTTGCAAGATAGCAAACGAAAATTTTTTCCGAATTTTAGGGTCAGCTGTTTAAGAATTTGTAATATATTCAGTATTTATAGCCGAATCTTAATAAATATCGCTGTTTTTGCAATATGATTGTAAAATATTTTACATTTTGGCTAAACAAAATATATATAAATATACACTTGTTACCTAAAAAATTTACCAGTAAATGCTTGCTTAGTGCGAAATAACCTTAAAATTGTTATTGAACTTTTGCGATTCGCATCGTATTTCCAGCCGATGACATATCATATATGTATTTGTAATTATATAAGCAAAACAAAAGAACAAAAAATCCTGTATGTATAATAGTAGCTAATACTCATGGCATCAAATGCCAACAAAAAATACCAACTTTAACAAAAGGAAAAAAACTGAATATATACAATATCACAGTATCAACAGGAACTTTTACCAGTCATGGCAACAAACTACAGAAAAAAAAACTAAAACATTATTGCAAACCCATTTATATAGTTATTTATAAAAAAAAATATTTATATACAGATAGGCAGAAGGACAGACAGCCTGACAGACAGACAGATATTCCGACAGACATCCATTATCGCAAGTGTTGAGCAGTTTGCAATTTTATACTTAAACAAATACGAACGTAATTTTTACCAACAAAACAAATTACCCTCTCGAAGATAAAAGAAATGAAAAACTGCTTTTGAGAGTAGAAAAAAGCATAAGATTTGTTTGTATGTATCTGTTTAATAATTCCGGCAGCAAATTACACTAGTCAACAGCAATAATCACCTTTGAATGTTAATATGTGGCCTATAGAGATTTTTACACGCTTTATTCAAATCTATTTTCAGTCTTTTTCTATCGGAAACAAATTTTTTTAATGGGCATGCCTAATATTTCGGCTAAAACAAGGCAGTTATGCTGACACATTTCACGATTTGTCTTGTTTTGAAAATAATAATAGCACATAGTTAACAAAAAAATGTTCTCTGAGTCAGCTAAATAACGTTTTTTTTTTTATTTTTTTTTAAGTGTTTAGGAGTTATTCAGAAATGAGTATCGATCATGTTATTATTTGTTTTCAAAGCGTCAGTTTTAAATTTTTGGGGTAAAAATTTTACATTTTTATAACTTTTCAGATGGGTCGAGAAATTTTGAATAAAATAAGCTATAAATCATAAAAATCGGTTGAGAAATGTTGGTTTTAACTATTCACTTTGGTAGAAATTGTGTAATACATTTTGTGTACTATGGAAAAAAACAACAAAATTCATATGCATGTAGGTATTTGTTTTTATTTTTAGCTATGAAGTATTATGTTAATAGTATAAGTGCATCATTCACCCCCCAATCTTAATCAATCAGTCTTATTTTGTTTTAAGATTTGCTTTTTGTTTTACTGCCTGTTTAACGATGTCGAAAGAAACCCCAAGCGAAATTTCATTCGTACAAATACGTTGAAAACAAAAACAAATTTTTAGTTTTTGTTGTTGTTTTCAATATATTTGTACGAACGAAATTTCGCTTGGGTTTTCTTTCGACATAGTTGAACAGGCAGTTTATCATAAAACTAAATTAAATTATTTACTTTAAAATAAAAGAAATTAAAATGCTTTCTTATAAATAGAAAATTGTTAATAATAAGAAGACATACGGCTTTATTCATAACAAAAAGTTAGCCACAGTTAATGCACTACGTACAACGAGCTGCTAACTAGAATGCCGATTTAGCTTGGCAGCTCTTTGGCACAGAGTTTATTCATAACAAACTTTTATCCGTCTGCCAACTTTTCATAAATTAACTCTGAAATTGCATGATACTCTTCAAAAATGCAACAATTTTTTGTATATCATCCCTGATTTTGAAATGATTTTGTTTTTTCATTCATACTAACAATTTTTAAAATTTAAAAATAAATTAAAAAATAAACGAACATTATATTTTTCGTGCACAAAAATTTTTATTCTTTTCTTTATCAAATTTTTTTGAAACAGACAGCTGTTTTCTACAAGTCAGCAAACGTTTGGCAGCTCGTTAACAAGAGTTAAGCAAATCGTTAGCCAAACTTTAAGCTAACTTAATGCCAACCTAATGTTATGAATAAGGCTGATATTCTTTAATTGACTTTAACCGGTTTTAAACTACAACGCAACTACTCTATACACTCATGCACCGTATACTCCATAATTGACTAAAACTAGTGCTAAGGTCGGCCAAATGTGTAAGGAAAATATAATAAATTTAACATTAATATCGTACGGCCAAAACCCTGCATTTCTTCGAAAATGTCATAAAACTACTCCCTGTTACTACTCGGTGTAGCACCTACACAAACATTTTACCATTTCTGACCATACAATGATCAAATAAAAAGTATCCAATTGTTTGTTAAACAAAATTTTAAACTTCTTTAAAATTTAAAAAAAAAATTATCACAATACCACATTTGAGACACATTGTGAATTTACTAAATTATAATAATAATTTAAATAACATAATTATAACGAAAAACAATGTTTTATTTTCTTAATTTTCCATAATCTTATAAATTTGTATCATAGTTTTCTAATACATACTTTTGTATATGCATAAATTCACTTAATAAATCGAACTGTATATTGATCATGACAATGTTTTTATTGTTATTGCACATGCACATTTACACACTGTTGCTGTAGTGTATATTTATTGTATTTTATCAAGTCTTTTAAATCTAATACAGAACGATTTGCATACAAAGCCTACTAAAAACTCTCTAATGGCCTAAATAATTCAATTTTCGTTTTTAATTTTCAATTTAAGAGATTATATTTATGTGACCTCATATAATGTATAAGGTTTCATACACTATTAAAACTAGAGCGTACCACCTTACATGCAAAAAAAGTTCACCCTGCAACATTAAATATAAAGAATTTTTGCCTGGTAATTCCCAAAAAAAATTTTTGGTGAACATGTTGGTGTCCTTTGTACATTTGTCATTATATCTTTGGCATTTACAACTGAATCTTAAAGTATAATATATCAGGATTTTTGCTTAGCTACTTAGAGCGATGTTTCACATTAAAATAAAAACATAAATCATTAAAAGTTTTCAAAAAAAAAAAACGTACTGGGATAATAATGGTGTTTTTTATGTTGTCAAACGTAGGGGTCAACTTTTAATTGTTGATGAAAATCAACGGTTTTTAGAGCAAAAAAACATAATAATAAAACATAATAGAAAAACGTAATAATTCGATTGTATATAAGGACTAATAAGTAAGTTAGAGTGCTATATATTTAGCTATTCCGAATCTTATATACTTTTCACAAAAGTGTAGACATGCAAATTAGGGGTGAAACAAAATAAATTTTATACAATATTTCAGACAAAACTTATCCTTAATCCAACAAATTATTATTTTTTAATTACTTTTAAAGCTTTTGAAGACATGCCATCTTTTCTAAATCGTTTAGTTGTTGTGCCGGTTAAAATAGGTACCAAAAAGTAATTAAAAAAATGGTTAAAAATTAAAAAAAAATCAATACGGATTTCAAATAAATTGTAAAAAAATCTGAAAGTTTATCATCACAATGTTTCAAAAGCCATTAAAAATTGTCAAAAAGACTTTAACATTACAATAAAACCTGGATAAGGAAGAAAAAAAGGTCTAACAGATATTGGTAAAGCAAAAGGAGTCGAACAACTCTTTCGAAGAACTCCGAACACCTCTATCCGAAAAGCAGATCGTAAAGTTGAATGCTTTGATTGTTTTGGCTACAGACCCAAAGCTTATGCTAAGTTGAAGTTTTAGAAAGTTTTCGTTGGAAAAAATTAAGGTCACATTCTATTAATGTGAAAATGATGAAAGTTATTTACTGGGAAACTTTTTACAACATCCGAGTCCAGTTTTTATGTGACTGATGGAAAAGTAATGTTCAAGACCAATACCGGACAAAAGACCAAAAAACTTCCCAAAAAGCTTCCTATGTGACAAGTTATTTGCAGTTTTGGTAACAGAAACTAATTTTTTGTGACATCAGGCATGACAAATACTGAAATATATATTACGAATTGTATACACAAATACTTTTTGACATTCTTACAACCGCATACAGTATTTTCATGATTGTTATCTGATTTGGTCAAAATTTCAATAACAATTTTATTTAGTGTCATTCAAACAATAACACAGAATGAAAATCCATAAGGTTGTCTAGTACTTCGGTCTGTTTAAAAGCATTGGACACTGGTAAAAAAAAAAATTAAATATAATGGCAAAGGCAGTCTATAACATGTCCAGTTTTTAGCAAAAGTATATCACCTTGCCCAATAAGGTAACGTAATCTATATATATAAAAATCAATGTGTGTTTGTATGTTTGTATGTTTGTATGTTTGTTTGTGCTTTATAGACGGCTAAACGGCTAGACCGATTTCCTTGAAATTTTCACAGAATCTTTCTGTATGTCTGGAAGGAACTATAGGCTATACCTTGATTTGAAATTGTAAGTGGGCGGGGTGCCACGCCCTATTAAAGAATAAGTATTAAATATTATATATCACGAAAGTTAATGCAGCTACAGTCTTCAAATTAAGTACGGTAAACTTTGACATCCACACGAACATTTGGGTAAAAAATGGGCGGACTTGCAATAGTAGGCGTGGCCACATGAATTAAATACTAAAATTCGTATATTTGGAAAACGATATCGATTAGAGTAGTAAAATTTTGCAAAAGCAACTTTGATATTCAAATAAACATTTATGGGAAAAATGGGTGAATTAACAATAGTGGGCGTGGCACCCACCATATGAATTAAATACTAAAATTCGTATATTTGGAAAATGATATCGATTAGAGTAGTAAAATTTCGCAAGAGCAACTTTGACATCCAAATAAACATTTCTGGAAAAAATGGGTACATTGGCAATAGTGGGCGTGGCACCTACCATATGAATTAAATACTAAAATTCGTATATCTGGAAAACGATATCGATTAGAGTACTAAAATTTTGCAAAAGAAACTTTGATATTCAAATAAACATTTATGGAAAAAATGGTTGCATTAACAATAGTGGGCGTGGCACCTGCCATATGAATTAAATACTAAAATTTGGGGTGGCAAAGCACACCGGGTATTAGCTAGTCAACAATAAAATCTTTGATGGAAAGTTTTTGGAAAAAATATATTAATTTATAAACACCAAGTGTAATTCCAATATTTTAATATAAAATGAATTTGTAAATCCACATATTTTTGATAATTTTTATATTAAACAGTTTAAGTTTTATTTAACTTAATACAAGTTTATTTGGACTCACTCTTTATAATCGTACACATATAACATGTTTTTCAAGTAAATTTTCTTAATTCTCATAGTTTTACTTATTCCTTAATCTATATTTACCGCTGTGTGTTACCAATTTCGTGCGACGTACAATAAATAAACGAAAAAAGTTATAATTACAGTAATAGTTCGTCAGCCGAATACTTAAAATTGTATATATTTGAAAATATAACAACTACAACAAAAATCGACAAATTTTGTGCTAAAGAGCGGCACAAGCATAACAAAAATGGCTTACAAGCAGTCTCATCAAATTTGAAATAGTACTTTGCGTATATTACTCTTTCATTATAAAATACATATTGCCAAACGTTTAAGTAAGTTTTGCCTTGCGATCAAAACATTAAAGAATACAACAAAATTCAAACAAAACAACATTGGAATAAAATAACTTTAATTAAGAATATAATAAAATAAAACACTAAAACTGAAATAGAACTTTTAAAACATGTTGAAAAGTTTTCATAGTAAACCTAAACCAAAAAAAAACTAACGTAAAGACTTTAAGCTTTTATAATTTTTAAGAAAAAATTTATTTTCTGAAAAAGTTTATTATAAGAAATTGTTTTCTCTTTAAATTGCCCTAAATATAATTATTAATTTTTTTTTAAATTTTTGTATGCATTCTTTTGTAATCAGTGTTTCTTTTGGGATTAACTGTTTCTATATTTCATTGCCGTTTTTAGTTTCGATATTCTTCTTTGTTTGATAACATGCACATTAACAAAGCGGTAGATAAAAAAACTATTGAAGTGATAATTTATTTGTTTTAGTCAGAGTCACGTTTTATTATGTTTTTTGTATTAACACTAATATATAGTGATTGAAAGTAGTATCACATAACATTAAGAAAATTTTGCTCAGCTCTTTAGTTTGAACTATCATATACACATATTTATACATACATGCAAACAAATGTACATTGATAAGTATGTATCAGCCATTGCTTGCTTTTGTTGTTACTGTTTTAATAAAAATGTTGTTCTTGCAATTCCAATATAAAGTTGTCTAAAACGAATACTGTAGAAGATACAGAACGAATGACAAGCTTACATATACCCCTTAAACTCTCGTGTGACATTGAAATCATTTTTATATTTATTTATTTTTTTCCGGTACGGTCTAATATTCATATACATACATACGGATAGCTTATATAGATTCTGAAATAGAAATAAATGTAAATAAACGTGTATTATTTCAGACATTGTTTTTCAGGGGTTTGTATGGTACAGTGTGCGGTGGTCAAAAAAGGGCACGTGAAATAATTACACACATACTTTTTTAATATTCAAAAGTATAAGTAAAAATTCTTCTATGAAGGGTCCGCCAAATAACTTTTTTTTTTGAAAATGCTATTAAAAAAAGTGTAGCTTCGACTGTGTGGCACGTAGCGCCGTCCTGTTGAAACAAAATGTTGCCAATATCCTCCTCTTCAATTTTTGTGAACAAAACTTCGTTCAACATGGCCCGATAACGATCGTCATTGACTACGACCACTCCTTGCTCATTTTAGAAAAATGGTCCAATTATGCCTCTGGACTAAAGTCCACATCAAACAGTGACTCGTTTTGGGTGTATCGGCTTTTCAATGTATGCGTGCGGGTTTTCTGTGCTCCAAATGCAATAATTTTGCTCGTTTACATACCCGCCAAGATCAAATTAAGCTTCATCTGAAAAGATGATTTTTTTTGGCAAAGTCGGCCAAAGTAATTTCGCATTATTTCCCAGCGTTGTTCAAGCGTATACACAATCATATTCATTCAACGAAAGGATAAAACTAATTATCTGTCAAATCAGACATAAGCTAAGTGTTGCCATTCACGAAATAAGCACTTTTTGAAAAAAAAAC
This sequence comes from Phyto melanocephala, assembly GCA_941918925.1. NCBI lineage: Eukaryota > Metazoa > Arthropoda > Insecta > Diptera > Rhinophoridae > Phyto > Phyto melanocephala. Next base: position 57,889,162 of record OW799234.1, on the reverse strand, counting down.
GTTAGATGGCGGACCCTTTAGTTTTATTAGGAATAAAATACGTTCTAAAATGAAATTTTCAACTCAAAATTTAGCAAACTTTTTAATTGTTTTGATGCAGATTTAATTGTAATTTTTTTTTAGTGATTTTAGTGGTCACAAAAACATAGAAATATCAACATGGAAAGTCAAAAAAAGCTCTTGCATATTAGTCTTTTACACACGATTAAACAAACCTTAATACACTTACTGTCACCATTAGTGGTGCTAACGGTTTTATAAAGTCTACCTGCTCTATACTTGACTTCTCTTAGAGCATATATTTACTCAATTCGAATAACAATTAAAAGTTTTATATAATTTTTTTTTTATCGAACTTTCCTGTTTGAACTAATATTTAAATTTCTGTTCAGGCTTTAGTTTAATTTTAATATATTGTATTATATTAAACAGCTTTTAATGTTGATAAGGAGGGAATAATCTGAAAATATATGTTTTGCTGACACTACTCGCAAAGAAAAACCATGGTTGCGACATGATCACGACGGTCAAATTATAGTTTCTTTAATAATATTTGGTTGTAAAAAACAAGTAATAGTTATTTTTGTTTCATTTCATCATATATTTTGTCACGATAATCAAGCATTTGTTTGAATTGTATCATTTAATGTTTACTTTTCGTACAAATTTCAAAATGGTTATCATTTAAAAATAGTATGATTTATACAAGAGCAATAAAAAGTACAAATAATCATTAAATTATAGGTGAGACAGCAGTATGATTACAAATTAATTAATCTATGATTTTTTGTTAACAATAATTTGATTTCAGCTGTTCTTCTTCTTGCTGAATAAATTTTTATTATTTTATAAAGTTTGAGATGTCAAAAAAATGAATACAAATTTTGAAAAATTAAAGAAAATTAAAAAAAATAACGAGAAAATGTAAAAAAATATTGGTAAAAAAATTGCAATTAAATTAGTAAGTACAATCAATACGTGTATGTTAAAGCAAAAGACAATAATTTGCCGTAAAAAGCAAAGATTGTCGGTTTCAATTGTAGTCATATACATGATTATTGAATGATACTTTAATTAAACATAATAATGATAACTGGTAACCATTATATGTTTTAACGATAATCATACAATTCAATCATAGTATGTTGCTCTTTGATTATGGTTACCACAACCATATTTTTTCTTTGCGTGTAGCGGAGTGGAACCATTGCTGTTCAACCAAAATTTTTTTGACTACTAAAAACCTAAAGATATCTAACTGAGGGCTGGAGCAAACAATAAAAGTGATAACATGCAATATAATAACAATCAAAGAAAAAGGGTTGCTGTTGGTATATATCAATCCAAGTCGTTTGTGCTAAGAAAATATACAAAAAGAAAACAAAATCGTACCATTTTACTTAGCTAGTGTTTTGTTTCTATTTTTATTCAGATTAATATTTCGTTATCACAATTAAACGTTCTTTGTTAAAATACAAATGTTCAATGTAAACTGGAGCCTGAATAAAAATTTTAATATTATTTTAAAATTTCCACTTCTGACCTCATATAACTTACCTGCAATGTTTTATATTTATATACTGACAGACCCTAAGTTTTATTCTCATTAAAGCTTGTCGATTATAACTTTAGTTTATAATTCTAACCATACTTACACACACATTTTAATATAGCCACATGATAAAATGAATTGTATAAATCTGCCATAGTTTTGAATTGTATTAAAGTTTAAAATGGTAATTTTAGGCATGTTGCCAGAAAATAGTTCTTTTATTTTAAACCGACACATACGTAAAAAATAAACACACACTTATTTACAGGGAAAAAAGTATATTTAAATTAAATGTATATTTAAATTGGAAATATGCTATTATGGTCTTTAACCACAACGACAACTACAACAAAGAAGTAATATTACATGTTGTTTTATACCTAAACAAGCAGATATCAGCATTCAGACACACAAACATACAAACTTAAATGAATATACAACCAGTTAGTGATTATAACGTGTATAGATTTACTGCCTTATTTATAAAAAATATTTAAGGCTTATGAAGGGTTTATAAAACTGATTTTCTATTGAAACTTGTTTAATAAACCTCTTATAAAGCTGTTTTAAGTTTTATGAATTAGACCGTTAGGCAATAACAAAACTATGCACAAAAACATACGAATATGATTATAAAATACAAGTTTTAATCTCTGTAATTGCCAATAAGATTTCCTCTTTTTGCGTTTTTTTGACAAACGGATTATAGGAAAAAAAATTAATTAAGTTTTAGTATTATTCTACAATATAGCAAAATATTTTTTAAGGAAACGTAAAAAGAAAAACTGAGAAATGCACTTAAAATTCACACAGAAAATTGTTTATAAAAACTTATCTCAGAAATAATGACATCAATACTTGGAAAAATTGTTTAAAATAAATTTATTTTAGACCTTATTTATTTTATTGTAAATTATTTAGCAAAATAATTTTTATATAGGAAATCTTTAACTTGTTTTATCATTTGGGCATAAACAAGTTTGTGACTATTTTACTCTTATTAAGGACGCAGCAACTTTTGCACTTTAATATCATTTCTCTCGAAAAGAGTAATGAGTTACAAATTCATGCTACCATAAGCCACAATTGGGACACACGTATCCACTTTTCGGTACCGAAAAGTATACAAATATTTTGCATAAATAATTCTTGATATGTTTTTCGAAAACGAACCCTACCATAAAGGCTCCATGGGTTAACCCATTAACGCCCTCTGTACTATATATAGTACACAAGTTCAAAGTGATATAAAAATCTGCTCAAACGAATTTTCACTCTGGCAATGTTTTTTATCTGTCAATAAGACTACATTCAATAACAATGTCGTTAATATAAACCATAGCTTTGAAATAATAGTGAGGGTAATCCCCGTTTTGTACTATCGTTTATTTTTGTGTTGAGGTATGAGTGCATATTTAGTTAAATAATCACAATTTGTAGTAAAAGTATTTTTTTAACCTATAACACCATAATTTACTAAAAAAAAAACACAGAATATTATTAATTTTATAAAATTGTTCGCGTCATTGTAATATAAAAAATATTGCTGTACTTTCTTTAGTTTGAGGTAAGAAAAGGTAGTAAGTACAGTGAAACTTTTTTTATTCGAATGAGAGTATTTACTTGTTTTTTCTTTTATTAGTGACGTTTTATTAAAAAAAAATAGATTTTGAAAGCAAAGAAAATGGCACGCCGACGTACTTTTACGCGCAATAAAAAAAATTTTGGGCTAGAAGCAACAATGACCAATATAGTGATGAAGCTGCTTTTGATATGCTTATACTACCACCCGTTCCAGCTGTTATCACCGATTAAAAGGAAGGTGGGGCCCATGACTTGTATGGAAACAAAATACCTGGAGATGTTCCCGGTAATATAGAAGTTGTTACTCAGAGAAATATCTCTACCGTAGAAGAACAATGGAGTAGCGATGACGATGATCCCCTCACAACATCTATATCAGAGAATCTTCCAAAGAGAACAAGAATTAAACCTGTTGCCGATTTGGAGAAAATGTACGCCTTTTTATTCATTTTTTCAGTCCACTCTAGACTAAACATTTGTTAAAAAACGACGTGGTAATATTTCGGGTATCCTAAAAGATATGACCCCCGTGAAAATATTTGAGCACCTATTTGACGATGAAGTGTTAGAACTCATCGTATCAGAAAGCACAAAATATGCTGGACAAAAAAATAGGCACGAAAAGATTTTTTTCAAAGAGGAATTCCGTACATTCTTGGGCATACTTATGTTTACCGGATATCATAAACTACCCAGTGAAAGGTCATATTGGAGCTTAGATGAGGATCTAGGTATGACCTTGGTTTCAAATTGTATGTCAAGAAACAGATTTTTGGAAAATGGCAATGAACTCCAGTGATAAAAAGTTAAAATTACGTCCACTTTGTGAAATTTTGCAAAAAAAAGTTTTGTCAATTTGGAATCTTTCATGAAAATTTATCGATTGATGAATCCATGGTTAAGTACTTTGGTCACCATTCAGCCAAACAATTTATAATGGGTAAGACAAGACAAACGAAACTCTAATGGTTAGATGGAAAGACAATAATGTTTGCACGATTGGAACAAATTTCGATACTGTAGAGCCATTAGGAAAAGTGAAAAGAAAATAAAAATTTGATGTAGACATACCTAACGTTTTCCAAAATTATAATAAAGGTATGGGAGGAGTAGATCAAATGGATCATTATATAGGTCTTTACCGAATTGCTATAAAAGGAAAGAAGTGGTGGTGGATTCTATTTACGTACGTAGTAGACAAATGCATTGCTATTATACTGCGTTGCAAGCCCAGAAGACCGCATGGATCAGTTATCGTTTCGTAGGCATATAGCGCATGAGAAAAAGGACAATAAAACTAGGCAATCGTCATCTAGAATAGACGGAGAAAATAGAAAAAACAATGGTCATAATTCCCAAAATAAACTTAGTACATCTCAAAAAACACAACTTTGAATAATTTTTTATTTGTTTTTCTTTTATAGTATTTTATGAATAGTGTTTTAACACAAAAATTAAAAGTTCATTTAGCAAAATTGTTTAAGCTTTTCATTTGGGAGTCAATGAGTTAAAGTGCAGTGCTGCCTAAATATGCCGGCCGTGATCAGGGATAATGGGATAGAGATCTTGCAACTGTCAAGATAGATTAAGGTTCAATACAAACATTTAAAAAGGTAGCTGATTCCAACATTTGACAAGAAAAAATTTAATATGTATGACAATACAAACTAAAATAATGAACAATAAAAAAAATAAACAAAATAAAAAATTATAGAAGCAGCTTAGTTTAGCAGGGATTGATGTTATTTCCCTTCTTTTCTATACCCTCCCTATAACTTACTATGTCTAGATTAATAAAAGCCCATTAAAAAGAAATCGTGTAAAAAAGATAGAATAACTATGTGATTGAACAAAGAAATGTTTAATTAGGTTGGGCGAAAAGAGGCCGAGTAGTGACCTATGTCCAGAGGCAAAATTTAACCATAAAGATATACCCGAAAAGAAAATATATACTGCTGCAAAAATACCAAACTACAACAGGAAGACATATTCATGTAAGATCACTTTTTGATGCTATTGGCAAAACGTTTATACTCCATAGTCCACTTCGAGAATTCCATAATCTTAACGAATCAATCGTATCATAGTTTAAGCATCACGATACAACACAGTTCATCCGCGGCAAGCCAATCTGCTGGGGCTATAAGTTATGGGCACGCATAACCCATTGGAAATATTGCCACAGGAGGTTTAACTTTTTTTATAGCAAATGCAATGTCACTTTTGATTCAAAGGACTCCATTTTATTACAAATATGTAAAACTTTCATTTTACAAAACCTTTTTTCTTTATTATTAAAAAAATATCAATTTTGTTATGTTCCTTAAAAGTTCAAGTGCAAATAAAAAAAAACTAAAGTTGTGTATTTAGCTAATGTTCTTTTAAAAGGGCATCCGATTCCGGGAAAACTATAGATTTTCAGAAACACATCAAGATTTTAATTTTGAAATAAAAATTTAAGTTGAAAAAAATTGGGCACTATCTAGGTTAAGGTGCAACCCACAATTAACGCCGTTGATTTTAGTTGGAACCCCTTTATTCATGTAAAGAAATTTATGAGGAAGACATAAATGAATTCACCCATAAAGTCAAATGAAAATTACTTAAGCGTAGAAAACATATATCGATAGATATTTCCATAAATATTTTTTAATAATTTCTTTCTTTAGAATACTTTAAAAAAAACGACATAATAAGAGATTTTCATTTTTTATTTTCTTTCCAAAAGTGAATTGTAGAAAAGTTAATTTAACAAAATAAACAACAATGAATTATCTGACCAAATTCCTTTGATCCCATGACTTATACCATTTTTTTCTTATGGCCAAGTATAGGCATCTTCAAACGACTTTACTTAAACTTATACAAATTAAAACAAAACAAAAAATGGAAAAATAAAACAAGACAAAACACAACTCAGCATGGTGCATGTCCTTTCGAATAAAAAAATTAAACGTATGAATGATTCAGATTTTTTGTTTTTATAAAAAAAAAACAACATCAACTAGATTCTGCCTTCTATTTTTGTAGGGAAGTTTTTTTTTAACTGACTTATAGTTACCGTTCCTCATACTATCTTAGCAGCCATGACTAGATTGTTTGAAAGACTATTTAGGATGCATAGGTGTGAGTGTGTGTGTGTTTTGTGTTGTTGTTTTTTGCCTTAAGTTGTTATATTTTCTTTTCTATTTTTTTTAACCATTTAATGTTCCTTTTTCATGTTTAAGTTCTCTTTATTTTTTATTGGATTTTATCTAAAATTCATTTCACGTTTAGTCATGATGCTTCAGGTGCTTCACCACACATATATGCGCTCATATTCATATAATGGCTATGGACCGATATTATCATATTCTCAGTATACAATATAATCTTTTTTTTTATTTTTTTTTTAAATATACATATTTTGTCCTATCATGTAACTGGCCACAGTCATCATACATACATAATCACATCATTTACAAAAAACAACAAAAACAAAACAAAGAAAAATAATAGATAAATTTCAGCTTAAGTTTTAATAAAACTGATTTATGATCTGGTTTTTGCTTTAGCACACAGTATTGTTTTTATCTCGATACTCCTTAATGGACAGAAATAGTAAAGATAAATTTTAGATTTGTTAGCATTTGGCCTAAAATAGTAGAATCATCAAAATCATTATGGGTTTTGTTATTAAATTTTAAAATTCAATTCATTTCTTATGCATGTTCGATAATTTATGTATGTTTTTGTGTTTATGTATTTATGTGCTAACCCAAAAGCGGTTATTTTTTTAAATGTGGATCTAGGCATACTTTTATATTTAACCACAACATTGTTGAATGTTTCAGTCATGATAAAGGCATGCGTATTATTTGTACATTTAAGGAATTTTAAATAAATTTTTTGGTATGAAGATACTATTTTGTTTGCTAAATTTTCTGCTTAAACTAAGAGAGTTACTCACATTTTTATCATTGCACCGTTTCACTTTGTTTAAAAACTGTCTGCTAATGCGTGTGCTTTGGAGTTGGTCGTGGTGTGTATTTTGTTTTTTTTTTCTCTACTATAAAAAATGTATTCGTATGCGTAATTGCTACATAATTTGGCATTCTTTTACCCAAGGTCTATTAAATAAGGTCTGTGCAACTCTACAAAAACAAAAAGCAAAAAAAATATATGGGCATTTTGTTAGTGTAAAATTACTCTAAGGTAGTCAAAAACAGCTGACTAAAATACCAAAAAATTCATCCAGGTTAAATTATCAGTCCATCTGATGGGAAACGTTACTGTCAAACTCTATGTATAAAAAATTATTTTTTATGAGGTATTTGACGGAGAGCAGCACAGCAAATTCGCCGTTGCATATACCTATATGAGTATATCCAACGCCTATTGAATTTTGTGTTTTCATTTTGTTTAACAATTTTTTCAAGACAACAAAAATAAATTGTGTTAATAGTAAATATTTGCTAAAAATATGGCTGATAAAGATAAAATAGAAGTCTAGACGATGTCTTGAAGAAGCGCGCTGTTTCACAAGGTATGTTGTACCAGATGCTCGTTTCGCTGCTGGTGTTGTACAAATGGTGCGTGAAGACATAATAGCTAATCGTTGTATTTTCTTGGCCTGTGAGCCAAGTAATGGCAAGGCTGCTATAGCTGTTGGTGTGGCTCAGTCCTTGGGTACAGAAACGCCTTTTACCAGCATGTCCGGCTCGGAAAAATTATCAATCATAAAATTTAAAAATTGAAAAACATAAATGTCGCCCTAAAAAGGTAAACAAATTTTGACAGCTTCGAGTAGTAAACATAGGGGAGCAAAAAACGATCAGCTGATTAGTTGAACAGACCTTATTTAATAGACCTTGCTTTTACCCATCAGCGTTGTCGGAATGTTTAGAAGACATATTTTCGTATTTGTTTTTTGATTATTTTGGTAGTCATGTATGCAAATGCATTTAGAAAATAATTTGGTGGATTTTTAGGGCCATTCTGGACAGTTAAGTAGATTTTAATATTTTTTCTTTCTTAAATTTGTAACAATTGCTCTTAAGAATTAGGTAAATAAAAGAAGAAAAAAATGTTAAATCTGTCTCAAAATCTCTTCAAAATCTTCTACCTCCTTTGTGTCTAAACAGAAAAAATAATTAAGAAATTTTATGTATACATTTCAATATCATCCTTGATAAGAAGATAAAAAATTTAGACCTGTGATAAATACTGGAATACGATATAAAATGCTTCGCTTACGAGAGGTAAGTTAAAGTCTGTTAATGTAAACAAATTATCAGCTATATTGGCGGCAATTGGGTTACGAATCAACGATCAGCTTAGCTAAGGGGCAAAAAAATCATGAAAATCTAACAACACATAAAACTGAGAGTATACATTTCATTATCGTCCTTGATAAGAAGATAAAAAATTTTAAAGCCCATTTTCATAAAAAGCCTGAATAACTTTAATGCTTTGCTCGATTGTCTATATTTCCATGGTTAAAATTAAAATAGTCTGAAATTAAGAAATGTTAAATGAAGTGTAGAAAAAAAATTGAAGTTTAGGTGTGGTTCACATTCAACTTCGGTCCTTAAAATGTAGCCACCCTTTATATCGCTAACTTGTAAATTTTGTACATGCTTGTCGGTGTTAAAAAAATAGTTAATACCCTTAATAAGTGTGCCCGCTCTAAGCAACCCACAAACATGCAAAATGGAAGAATAAAAAAAACAAACTAAAATCCAACAAAAATGTACCTAAATTTTGTACAAGTAAAAAAAATTTTCTGGTCCGTGTCCAACACAAAACAGCAAAATGTTTTTAAGTTTAATTCAAAAATTCCAAAAAAAAAAACAATGAAGAAAAATTTTAATTATTTTGTGAAGTTATGAATCATATTCCCAAAGTTTTGTTTAAATGCATAAAATAGTTACAAAAATAAAGGAAATCTCCTTGTATTTGTGCAATCCTTTGTTCTGCGGGTCAGACATAATTAGACTGAGTGTTGTTGGATTTTGCTTTAAGCTTTGCTATTAATTCTTTTATACAAACAAATAATTTTTTAGGACACCTTTAGCCTTTTTTATCTATTCTGTTATACAGATTCTTATTTAACTTAATTTGTTTTTATTTTCCCAAAATTGTAGAATTGTTTGCTGTTTTGTTTATTTGCCTATAAATAATTTCTAGTTTCTCTTTGTTCTGGCAAAGTGTCAAAATAAATGCAGTTTTACATGTATATAACAAACATACGACAAAAATTTAAATACAGCACTTTAGTTTACTCAAATGTTTACTAAAAATTAAAAGCAATTATTCCTTTAGGGCACAACCTCGTATCAAATAAAAATCTAACAAAAAGTCGTTAAAATCATTAGAATCGTTAATGCTGAAATAGTTTACTCATGAACAATATTTTATTATTACCAAAATAATTCAAATGTGTTTGTTATTTTCGTTGTGCCTAGCTTTCATGTAATGGGAAAACTAATAACCCATATTTGTTGCACTTAATGCTAAAAAAAACTGTTGGTGAAATAAATCAAAGTAATTAAGCAAGAACCATTTAGAAGTCTGATTTTGTTTTGCTAAAAGGATATTGTAGTAATGTAGAGCAGTGAATTACAAAATTACTTGATTGGCTTGCAAAAATGAAATTCAGATTTTTTTCTAAACGAGGGTAATAGGTTTAACGACGACACTAAGTTAAATTAACAAAAAAAAAACCAAATATACAAACAATTATTTAAAAAAAAACATTATTCTCTAGATACGAGATCAAATATGAGCACAAAAAACAAAAATACAGGTTCTTCAGCTATTAGATCAAAAACAAAATTATTAGAATTGAATTAGAATGTAAATACAATTCATAATTAAAAAAATATAACGAAACAATTTTTCACGACTTAGAAAATAATCTTTTAATACGCTCAAAGCGTTTATTGACTGGTTCTAAAGTTTATTTCTGATATTATTAACAAACCGCCCTGTTACAGAATACACTCGTTCACTTTATATCGATGCTAGACTAATAGTTAAACATGCACTTAACAACTATACGATATTTAGAATTTTTTGACCACTTCTCTCATTTACATTTACATTTATATATGTAATTGTAGATATATTTTTTGAATGGTGAAAAAACTGGGGAGAAAGAGGCTGGCATGGACTGAGGCCAGTGAAGCTGCATTATTTTATTTGATATAAAAACAATGTATTTTTACAGCTGTTAAATACTAAAGGAGAAGGTAAATTGAGTATGTGTGAACACTTTTTTAATTGCTCAATTAACATTAAATTGAAACAATTAAAAATATATTTATGTCTAAACAGTGTATTAAAGACCGAAAAATGTATGACGTAAAAAAATTAGTTTGAAGTTTTTGATTGGGTTTAATTTATTTTTTTTTGTACTTTCGTGCAGTAGTAATAACTTAAGCCTACCATAAATGCTTTCACTCCTAAACATTGAGTCAATTGCCTAAGTGTCGTATTGTCATAAAGTCATAACTTTCCAAAAAATTTTAAATAAATTTTAAAGTTTTTTTTATTGTAAAATGTTTGGACCTTTTAATTTTCTTTTTATATTTATGACAATACGTCACTTAGGATATGTTAGACATTGATAAAAACTGTAGTGTTTGACTTAAAAATCTTTTTTTTAACTTCAAAAACTTGTCTACACTAATAAAGTTTTTACATTGCAAAAACTCTTTAATTAAAATGTTGAATGTGTTTTGTCAATGCCAAAAACGTACAATTTATTATTGAAATTAAAAAGCGTTTAATTTCTTTAGCAGAAATTTTACGATTTATAAAAGTTATTTTGGTGAGTTTTTACAAAGTTTTGCCATATCAAATCTAACTTATTTAACCCATATATCTAAGTCCTGTAGCTACTAAATACATTTCTGTTTTACGTTCCTAATTTATTTTTTTTGATAAAGTCAGTTCCTGTTTACTGTATATTATGGACTGAAACATATCATTGTGTATACGAGTAACATACATATATTTACATTTCACTATTTTGTAGTTTATACACTGTACTTTATTCTATGCATAGACATTAATGAAATTTAATAAAATTTTTAGATTTTTATTATCATCATTCATAAGATATGAAATAACTTTAATATAAACTATTTAACTCGTATGAGGATTAACTCTTTCCGTGCTTCAGTGATTATAATTGTTTATTCGAATATACAAATAGCTATAAGAGTGTCTCATAAAAAGCTTTAAATAAATAGCGGTTACTGTTGGATATGATAAGGGTTCAGTAGTTTCCGCTAGTCTGGCGAGGCTTATAGCAGGTAAATATTTGTCAGTTGAAGTGTCAGTTATTTAGTGAAAAGCTATCTATTTACGAATTGGATCACTTAGCAACAGAACAACATTAAAACATAGTTAAAACTTATTTAAAAATCGTAGTAAAAAACATTTTGTATAAAAATACAAGGACACAGATCATTTTTTTAGATAAATTTTTCAGAAAAAAAAATTATATGATTAAAAAACATCATAAATGAAAGACTAAATGGTACACTAAACGATTCACTAAAAAACTTAACTAAAAAGTTATTCAAATTCGTTATATTTTAATGTAAAATAACAACAAACAAAAAATTAAACAAAAAAAGCACTCTGACAAGAAAACGTTCTTTTTGTTTTAGTACTAAGTTGGAAACCTGCTTTTTTCTATAACCTCAGCTTATCTTCGGAACATTGATTCCTCTAATTTTCGACCATTGTTTCTTTAACGTATTCTCAAGGTTCTTTCTGTTGAATACCTGTGGGATTCTTAAGTTTACTTTCCAAATGTGACCATAAATTTTATATTACTTTAATATCTGGAGGTTGTGGTGGCGTTTCTAGTTCGTGAGCGCAGTTATAGAGCAACGGCAAACATACATTACGAGCTTTAAGTGTGGGGCCGTAGTCCTGGTAGAAGTAAAATTACTTTTACTCTTAATTTATCAACACTTTTATTTAAATTTTTCCTAAGAATGGTTAGGCATTTTGTGTGGTTCATACTACCATCAATTGCTACAAGTTTCCCAGGTCCAACAGCACTCATACAACCCCAAACAGAAATAGATCCATGCTTTAGAGTAGAAGGTCGTTAATTTCATTCTCTTAGATTCTTATTGGCATGTCGCAAAAAATAACATTGTCCAACGGATCAGAGTATGTTGCACTTAATCTCATCTGTAAAAAGCACTTGACTCCAAAATTAAAGGTCCTTGTTTTTATAGGTTTTAGCGAAATTTACCTTTTTCGTTCTGTAGATTTTACTTACAAGGGGATTGATTTATTGTGCCATAAAAGACAAGATTTGCGAGAATATTTCTAACTGTTTGAGGACAACAGCGTACATTTAAATATTTCTCAACGTCCTTTGTTCATTTTGGAATATTTATTTTTGAATTATTTTTTGTTTTCTTAACATTTCATCCTTCATCTGGTAAAGACGTCCTGATTTTGGCTTAATTTAGGGAGGGTTAGTTTCACAATATTTTTGCTATATATAGCTAACTGTATAATAACGATTTATTAGATTTTTTACTCTTGTAGTTTTTTGTTGTATCCTTTTATGTAGAATTAATACTTATAGATATTATTACCGATTTATTTTAAATAGCTTAATTTATATTATAATTTTATTTTAGTTTTATTTACAGTAGTTTAAGTTACTTTTGTTTTGTTTGGATTAGTTTATGCACATTTAATATTTCGTTTGGTTCGCTGGTTGTTCGAACATGATGTTAAGTTAAATGTAGCCGAGGTGAGCTATTATGTGCAGCATACTCTTAGGCACTTTTGTTATTCCTGCATATTAATTAACATTAACATTACGTCTTAATTTAAATGTAACGGCTTTCAAGTAATTTACAGAATTAACTAGTGTGTACATACGAGAACTTTGTCGACCAGTATGTTACTATAAACAGCCGAACAACACAGCTAACATGATCAGGATTACAGTAGAGCTTGTAAAGTGCGTATTAAAGTGAGTTTGATAATAAAAGTGTATTACCATATAAATAAGTAAAGCGATATAGAAGCAATATTTGAATGTGTTTAAATAAATAAAGTGCCTATTAATTTTATAACTAATTTCAACTGCTGTATTTGCAATACGAAAAGAACTCAAGGGGTATTTAAAGGAAGTAACCCAACGTTTGTAAGAGGTATGAACGTAAGTTAAGCTTAAAATAAAACTTAGTTAAATAACATGTGTAGGGTGTCAGACTTTATTTATTATCCATTGTATATGTTTTTTAAGTGTTGAAGTGCATTCATGCAGGGGCGCAGAATGAAAATATTTGTGAGATTAAAAAACTTATTTGTTTTTTTTATCTATTTGAACTTATAATTATAAACAAGTATATATTATTCTTATAACTGTAATGTTTTCAATTTAATCATCTTCCCCATTTCCGGTGTTTTATTTTCCTGACCTTTTAAATTATTTAAGGTTCAACAATACAAACTGTCTTTTCTTTACAAAATAGATCACAGTGTGTGTATACAATGTGTGCACTATTGTCATCAAAATTTTTATTACTGCCACTTAAAGGCCCTTAAGAGCAACAATATGTAATTTTCATTAAAAAAAATTTTTCGTAAATATTTTATCATCTACTTTTTATTTTGAATTTTTTTTTTTGTCATATTTTCCTTGCGCGATTTATATTTATTCAGCAATTAGTTATGGTTTCCTTACTTCCAAACTGTCTATAAATCTTGTTAAAATTGTACATAAATTATTTTACATAAAATAATTTTTTTCTTTAATTCTCTCTAATGCAAAAAAGGCCTTTTTTAACTAATGCTATTTGAAATGTTCCCTCTGTCAATTACATACATTTATACTTAATATTGCTACCACAATTTATGCAAAGCATTTTATTGAAATATTTTCTAATACAATATACATACATACATACATTTGTTTTTACAATGGGTAACATTTTTATATGATGATGATGATTAAAAAAAAAAATTTTACAGTGCTATAAAAATTATCGAAAGTAAAAGATGTTGAGGAAGTGATAGAAAGAAAGAATGATATTTAATAATTCCAAATGAATATTTTGAACAATTATTACTAGCAAGAAATGCTGTTTTTTTTTTGGTAATTTTTTATTAATATTTTTTTATGACAGGAAGAAGAGGTTTTCTTAAAAAATGTTGACTATATGTACTACATGAGTAAAAATATTTTTTACACCCTTCACACAGTGAAAATGTATATATATAGCTTTGTCATTCCGTGTGAAATTTATACAATTTTCATTTCCGACCCAATAAAGTGTATATTTTCTGAAAGCTTATGAATAGGGGAGTCGATCAAGCTCTGTCAGGCTGTCCGTGTGTATGTTGAAATCAACTTTTTGTAGCCCACCGACATCGCTTGGACCCGCGTGAAGTATTATAATATTGAAAAGATTAAAGAGTAGATCGGTATTCAAAATCAGAAAAATCGGTACGTAAACCACTGAGATATGAGGAAAAAACCACGACCACCATATTTTTTTCTCAACAACAACAACATACAAACGTGGTATACTGGTTAGAGTAAATGTGGCATCGAATCCCATCTATGCCAAGAAATATATATTTTTTTATTTTATATATTATTTATATTTTTATATAAAGGGTCCGCCATCTAACGTTTTTTTTAACTATTGCTTATTTCGTTAATGGTAACACTTAGCTCATGACTGATTTGACAGATAGTTAGTTTTAACCTTCCGCTAAACTAATATGGTTCTGTTTACGCTTGAACAACGCTGGGAAATATTGCGACATTACTTTAGCCGATTTTGCCAAAAAAATCATCTTTTCATGTGAAGCTCATTTTGATCTTGGCGGTAATGTAAACAAGCAAACTTGTCGCATTTGGGGCACAGAAAACCCGCACGCATACATTAAAAAGCCGATACACCCAAAACGAGTCACTGTTTGGTGCGGATTTTGGTCATTATCGGGCCATGTTGAACGAATTTTTGTTCACGATATTGGCAACATTTGGTTTCAACAGGACGGCACGACGTGCCACACAGCCGAAGCTACACTTTTTTATAGCATTTTCAAAAAATAATAGTTATTTGGCGAACCCTTTATGTTTTTTATTTGCTTTTATTTTTTTTTTTATTATTTTATATATTATTTATATTTTTATTATTTTTTAGTTTTTTTTTTTTTTTTTAACACATACATATGTACATAATTAAATTTTTAATTTTACAATGGTGTGTTTTTATATACATATGTATGTTTTTTATATGTATGTACGCATTTCATATGAGATGAATGGTGATACAAACTATTGTTATTGCATGACTACACGTAGTGAGGGGTATATAAGAATCGGCACGGCCGAATATTGCACTCTTACTTGTTTTTATTTAATATTATTTTATGGTGTTTAAAGCAAGACCCTTTAAAAAAGTTACAATTTGTTGTTCTTTACTTCCACTTTAAAAATATTTATTTAACAACTATAATTTGTTTGCTCCAAAATAAATATTAACTTTTTTTACTGTTTATTTGCTTAATATGTTAAATAAATGTAAAATGTTTTAAAAAAAATTTTTAAATTTTTAACTTCATTGTACCACACTCCTTCGATCAGATCATAAAAAGAAAACAACAAAAGGACGTAAAAAGCATAAAAACAAATTTATGTACCAATGGGTGGGTATACATGTTTTTGTAACAAGACTGACCGAAATACTTATTCTATCTTATTTTTATTCGTTTTTATTTTATTTGTTTATACGCAAATTCGAAAGAATTTAAATAAAAATAGACAACAAAAAATACAAACTGCCTACAATTGTTTGTATGCCTCAACATGCTCATTAAACAAATTAAAATATATGTACTAAGTAAACTTTATTCTTTTTTATATTTTCACTTTTTATTATTATTATATTTTTCTCTTTTGAAAGCCATTTCATTTTTCTTTTTATACTTATAAATTTTGTTGCTTGTGTTTCAGCACCCTCATTAAAAGAAAATGAGAAAAATAAAAAATAAATAAACAAAAATAAATGTGGAGTAAATAAAGAAATTTTAGTTACCCTACACCTAGCGCAAAGTACTTAAAATTTTCAAATTTCCATTTACACATTTAACACAAAGTTTTAATTACATAAATGTCCTCTTGAAAATAGTTCACAACCTATGTTATGTTGTTTATATGTATTTTCATATATAAATATTAATTTCAAAATACGATTTAGTGTGTGTTTGAACATTTAGTATAGTCTTATAAGTCATCTTAGCACACAATATTTTATTGTCCCTAAATTGCTGGCCACCACTGTATATTTGGAGCATTATTTCGTAACCAAAAGCCACCTCAATAATTTGGGATGTTCAGATTAAGTTATTATAAGTTCAATATTAAGGCCAATTTTGATAACTTTTGGGTATCATAACCGTAAACTGGGGCCATTTTTCATTTTAAATTTTGCTGCCATGTTTTATTGGACCATATTGCGGATCACTAAAAAAGATTTCTATAACTTATTCTAAAATCAAGAGTTTTCCTCTTATAGCTTTTTAAAATAAACTCGATTATTAGTAAAGTAGTTTTTGTTTTATTCCTTTATCAGCACTTCTAAATACTCTTTCAAACATTGATCTATCTTTGCAACTTAAATTTAAAATTTTTTTGTCAAAACGTAGGGGTTGTCATTTTGTATTTTTCATTATGACTTTGGTGTGTGTAATGTAGTGTATTGATTTTTTTGTCTTCAAGAAACCATATTATGGTTGTTAAAGATAATTTTTTTCTACCAACTTAAGGCAGCGGATAGTTCCACAAGCATCTAATATTGCTTGCGAGCATCGCAGCAAATGTTTAATGATCATGCTTTGGAGATGTTTCGCGGAACTGATCGGTGAATACTACATGATGGTGGGCACCGAGAAATATTAAATTCTACATCATCAAATCGTTTCAATATGTTTTTCTTTGTTGCTCTTTACTGTACGTGAGATGTCATTCAGCGTCTTCCTGACTACTTGAAATTCAATATTCAATTCACAATTCTTGAATATGGGCTAATCCTGCGTTACGGACGTTACATTCGCATGCAAATTTGCTTGTTAAGATTGACATAGCTGGCGTTCACATTGGAATATTTTCATGAAATTTTTTACAAAATGCAGTTTTTTGGGAGTACTTTAAAACTTGTTTTAAACTTAAAGGTTAACTGTTTTTGAAAAAAAGTTATGCTAGCCTTAAATTTCCGTTACGGACGTTACAGAAAATGGAAGTTGATTTTGAGGCTTATGTTCATTTGCACATTTTTTAGCTAATTTTGCATAATATTTTGCATATCAGTCCAGCTTAGAAAAGAAGTCTAAGTAGTCCCGTTAAACGAAAATCTTAATTTTTATCTGTTACGGACGTTACGTTGCGGACGTTACACTTTTTCCATTAAACCAAATTGTGTATATAAAAAACATTCATGTATTTAAAAATCTTTTTAACCTTCTAATTATGAATTTATTAGTTACAAAAAAATTATAGAATATTTCACTACTCTTATATTAGCTTATATTCATTAATTTATTTGTTCATTTAACTGTTTAATATTGTATCTTATGTCCCAGCTGTTCGAGCTACATTTATAGTATTGTCGTTGGAAATGCCGAAAAATAATGATATGATTTAAGGGCTGGAATATTTTTTACATTTATCCATGTTTTTGATATTTCGTCAGATATAGTTTTGACATAATTTTTATCAACGTTAATAAAAAAACGCCATTTATATTTTTTTTGATGAGATTTTGGGCTTTTACTAGTTGCCAAACTTTTCGCTTAATAATAGCGCCAACACCGTCCACCACTCCTTTTCCATGCAAAGTAGCAAAAATAATTTCTAACGGAAAATCCAATACGTAAACACTGCATGCATGGGCGTTCTGGCAAATATTTGAAGGGGTTGCGGTTTACAATATGGCTATTATTATTTACTAATTATGGATTTTTAGGAATTATTTAAAGTTTTAGAAGAATTTGAGATTCATCTCAATTTAAGTTGCAGATTGGAGGATCGCATGTTATTTATACACACTTTTTGTTACTTTGAGGTGAAGTTTTTCGGATTCTCGGCAACCTAGGGCAATTTTAAGCCCAGATTCAAATTCAGCAGATGAAAATCCATTATAAACACTTACTTCAACCTCATAATATTAAAATAAAATTTTTGGGTATTTTGATGCCGTTACGGACGTTACACACTTTTTCATTTATATTTAAAAAAAAGTAAATAAAGATATTTATTTTTTTCATCAGATTGAAGTGCATAAAAAACTCTGGTTATAAAGCTAGTTTGGAAAAAAAATTATTAAAATTCATTCAGTTAAACATAAAAAGCCGTTACGGATTTTGCACACAGTGTACCCACTTTTAGTTCAAATTGTTAATATATATTAAGTAATTTACATATCGATGCCTTACTTCCTCAACCTCGTATCTTAAAAAATAAAATTTTTCAGGATAGAAAAGAAAAACGGTTAATCTTTTTATACTTCGGTGTTTGGTTAAAAGTTTAAATGGAATTATTAAGGAATTGATTGTATTTATGTATATTAGTAGTAATAATATACTAATCTTTTTTAGTTGAAGCATAAAACAATCGTTTGATATGAAAAAGTCAAAACCGTATTTTTTAAGATACAAGGTTGAGGAAGTAAGGCATCGATATATGATTTTTATCTTAAATTAAAGAAAATTAAGCAAACTAAAGTTTTGCTAAACGCTAAATACTGAAACGACTGTTTTGCCCACTTTTTTGACCATGAAAAATATCCTTTTTTTAAAAAAAATAAATGAAAGCAAGAGGTACGTTTAGGTTAGCCTCTGCCGAGGACAAACAAACCACCGTAAAACCTTATTGCTTATAAATTTTAAAGCTTGAATATGTATTTTATTATTCCATTAACAAATATTTGGATTTTGGGCAACTTTAAATTTCTGCCTTTGGTTTAGAAATTTTGGGATTAGCCCATATAATAAGTTTTTTGGCTAATCAGCAAGCTAGGTTTTGTCAAAAAAAAAATTTGCTATAGGTCATAGCTGCATATCCTGGATGGGATTTGAGCGATTCGCAATTATAAAATGTTTATAAAATTTTAAAATCATTGTCTATCAACTGATAGTCTGACGACTTTGTCGACTGATTTTATACCGATACATTCTCGTATATTGCGGAACCTAGACTTCTGTTTAAATTTATTATACCCTTCACACAGTGAAAAAGGGTATATATAGGTTTGTCATTCCGTGTGAAATTTCTACAATTTTCATTTCCGACCCCATAAAGTATATATTTTCTGAAAGCTTATGAATAGAGAAGTCAATTAAGCTCTGTCAGTCTGTCCGTCTGTCCGTCTGACCGTCTGTCCGTGTGTATGTTGAAATCAACTTTTTGAAGCCCCCGACATCGCTTGGACCCGGATGAGGTATTTAAATATCAGAAATATTCGGGAGTAGATCGCTATTAAAAATCAGAAACATCGGTACATAAACAACTGAGATATGAGCAAAAACCCACGAACACCTCGATTTTTTTTTCACAAAAACAACATTACAACAACAACATACATACATACAAACGTGTATACTGGTTAGAGAAAACGTGGCATCGAATCCCAACTGAGCCAAAAAAAAATTTTTTTTTAATTTTTTTAAAAAATTTTTTTAAATTTTTTTTTTTATTTTTGATTTATTATGTTTTTTATATTTTTATTATTATTTTTTTTTTAATTTTTTTTATTTTTTTTTGTTTTATATATGTATATTATATATATAATAATTTTTTTTTTTAATATTTTTTTAAAAATTTTTTTTAATATTTTTTAAAAATTTTTTTTAATATTTTTTAAAAATTTTGTTTTTTAAATTTTTTTTAAAAATTTTTTTTTTTCGTTTTTTTTCGGTTATTTCATATGGGATGAATGGTGATACAAGCAACTGTTATTGCATGACTACACATTGTGAAGGGTTTATAAGATTCGGCATGGCCGAATATAGCACTCTTACTTGTTTTTAGTTTCTTCAAAAGTTAAGTTTCATATAATTGTATGTATTGGTTTAGTAATACATATACAAATTACATAAAAATTTCACTTTATGTTTTGTTCTTTTTCACATTGTTTGCTATGATTTTAAATTAATTTGACTGCGTCTGCTAAGTCAATATCCTTTTTTTTTCAATTACATCTTTGCATCATTTTCAATGACACAACTATACTTACAAACGTACTTAATTTTGTCTTTGATAAATATTTCTGTTACATTCAAAATGACAAATTTATTATTTCTATCAACATCGGTGATTGTGTAGATTTTATAGTCAACACCAACATTATGAAATAGTCGCAACAGTATGTGTTAAATACTCTCATACACATTTATATACTTATGCACAGGTCTTTGCACCATATTGTTCTCCTGTTGGGCACCGGCAAATTTCGAAGAGTATACTCTATAGTCAAATTGAAAATAAAACCTAAACGAAAACCACTCTAATGACGTCAAAATAATGATAATAATAAAAAGAAACATAAATATAATAATAAATAAAACATTATGAAATCATTTTTGCTTTTTCTATTTACTTTGATGTATTTCAGTCGTTACTTTAAAGTTCAAATGATACAAAAGTATTTACTGTACATGTTACAGATAAATTATTTTTGTGTTTTCATTTATGGTAATAATATCTGTTAAATATAAAATTTCTTGATTGCAGCCATTGATAAACAGCTAAAATGTTTTAAAAATTTTCAAGATATACAGCATAGTGAGAATAACGGTTCTGTTGTAATAAAATTTACTAGAAAGATACATCTCTTGTCTAATGGAAATAATTTAATTTATAAAAGAAAATAATAATATTTACCACTAAACCCCTCTACCCAGTCTTTAAACTTGTCTCTAAAATGCTTGAAAATGTATGCCTTGACAACTTAAGTTGTTTTGGTTTTGAACTTGGGCAGATGTTGTTTGAGCAGATATTAAACAAAATTTTTATGAATATAATAAGACTAAATATTTTTGCCCGAAAAATCCCAACAGCCTATAATAAAAGCTTTTATCATAGTTCAAATTCAATAGTTTTATCAAAGGTTAACTGTTTAAAAAATTCTTAAACAATAACCACTTGAAGCTATTAACTGACATTATTACTAACGGTTTATGGGACAAAAAAAAAGTTAACTCTAGTTCTTTTATACTGTGAAATGAAAAGTTTTTAAGGTTTAGCAACGCCATATAAATTTAGATGGTAAAGCTTTTAATTCAATGATTTAAAAGAATTGCGTTTGAGCCCGAGAGCCATTGAGAACTGTAAACAATTGCAGTATTATTTAATTCATTCATAGTGTTTTCATATCTAAAGTTGAAACATGGTTTTAACATAAAAACTAAAAACAGCTGATTTTGCGTTAACACTACAAGTTGAATTACTAATTAAGTATGTTAAATAAATTTTTCAAAAAAAAAAAAATAAATAAAATAAAATAAACTTTTCGTAGAAATTTTGTTCAGTACTTTTAAATATTTTTGTTATCAGCTGTTTTTGTTTGTATGAAAAACTGAGAAATCTTTACACTATGCGTTTTAAAAGAAAAGTTATTTTATTTTCTGTAAACGGATATTTTAAAATTATGGAGCTCCTTCTTTTATTGCAACTGCATCTATTGTTTTTGATTTTTTTTTTTTTATTAAGCGTCATTTAACAATATCATTTAGTTTAAAGCTGAACTAAGTACAACTAAAACAAGACTGTATTTCATAAAATCTACTTCAAACCAAACTAGAAAATCTTTCGAAATAGTTTTAATAGTTTAGTTTAGTTTAGTTTTAGTGATTGATTTTAACGTTAAAACTAAATTTTGTACTAGAATCCTAAGTGTTAAAACACTGTCAGTTGTTGTGGAAATTTAGCTTAATTGAAGTTTACAAAATTATTTTGCTTTTTGTTTCTCATAGACACAAAAACGTTAATTATTCAGTCTTGGTAGTTGTTAACAAAAACTGATACACACAAACATACGTAAAGAATGTGTAGTTGCATGTTCCAACCACTCTTTCTTCTACACCTGAGCTACAACATTGAAATTTCCACTTGAACTCTTTCTTCTATTTTACTTTACGACACAATTCTTTGTTAAACTTTTTACTGACACTTTGGTCAACACTGTTACACATAATGAATTCTTAAATATATTTTTTGTTCCTTTAGATGTTTTTCTTATTTTTATTGTTGGCCTCTATTCGTATTTATAACTCTTTACAGCAGTTATATGTTTGTATATTAAATGGTTGTATGTATGTACGTAGTTAATTTTTAGGTATTAAAGGCTATTCTTGTAATTGTTTTTATATATATTTTTTTATTTTGCTTTTCAGGCCTCTTGTCTAGTCTTGTGTTACAATTTTTAAGGTTCATCAGTTTTTGTAGTTTTTATGTTTGTCCATTTTCTATTGTTTCAGCAGCAAGAACTTAAAACGAAAATATTTTTAAATAAAATCTCCTTTTCCGCTCGATTGAGTGTGTACTTGTTTATTTTATTAAAGGCCACAATAACAGTTCAACAAAATTTGTTCTTAATTCTATTAATTTTTCTATTTTGGTTTTAGAAAACTTGCACTTGTAAGAAAAGGATACCCAACAATTTGCGCATGGTTTAATTAAAATAAGGACACAGGGTATTAAGAATATTATATTAGAGGTATTCACGGCTGAATTAAAGGAGGTGGCAGCAAGTGGATATCTTAAAGGTTTCAGGAAGCCAATTTTAGCCTGATGGTTAATAAAGTCATTATTTATACATGTCATCATACATATGTCATACATATCAAAAAATATATAAACGATAAAGGTGGACTCTGAAATAAAATATATGAAACAGTGGTCTGTGTTCTGCTTTACGAGTGCAATTAAATCACTTGGAATTGTTGTTGTAGTGTCATTGTTTATAACAACAATTTTGGCTAAATTTGCACAACAGTTCAAACATTTGATTCTAGTCAGCAAACAACTGTTAATACTTTGAGGTGATTTTTAGGAGTAAAACAAACACAAGCTTTAAAGACAACTGTGAACTGATCATGGAAAAACTTGATAAATAGGGTTATGCTCAATCTTTTTTGTTATACATTTACATTAAATACCAATGCTTTTAACAGTTTGATCTGAAAAAAATTTTTAGAGACATACTAAATACTGATTCACGAAGAATTGTGTATAATAGGTACACAAAATCTGTCACAAATTTTTTTTAGAGACGGAGAAGTTGGTTTAATTATATCTTTTTTGGTACATTTAATCAATTCTACACTTTTCGATGGCTGAACAAAAATTAAACAAAGATATTGAATTTTGACCACAAGGCTCGTAGTAGTACATATAAAAGTATATTGCCACGTTTATCTAGAAGTTTCTTATATATTTAAAGTTTTGTTATCGACAACTTTTTACCAATAATTGTAAAACTGTAAGCGTAAAACCTTAAAATTTCTACACCATAAACTTTTAACTCGTGCTTTTTTCAGCAGCAAATGCCTGATTTTAATAACAACACTAAAACATCTTTTTTTTTTTTTTTTGTGAAAAAATAATGTCTCTTTTCTCTCAAGGTGCGATAAAAAAAATTTTTACACAATATTATGCAGAATAAAATGTGTTAATTTTTTTTCAAAGAATAAAATAAACATTTTACATTTTTTTATATAAAAAAAAAAATTATTAAATTTTTATTCCCCAGATGATATTTTTTTATGATTGGATTATTAATATTTTTTATATCGGTTATATAAAGAAGAACAAACATTCACATACACATACACAACATAAGTAAACAGTATAAAAACTGTGGCCCATGTTTTGTTGGTTTATTGTCAATTGTCGACTAAAGTGCTCTCAAGTGAAACATTTTAATGGAAGGCGGTTTTCCAAAGCTTTCGTTTATTTCTGTTTATCAATTAAATTTCAATTATTTAAATGAAATGAAATACAATAAAATAAAATGAATTGAAATATATTTAAGGAATTTTTGTTAAAACTTCAAACATAAATAAAAAATATTCAATAACAAATACAAATAAAATTTACAACTGCAAATTCTTATCATCATCATGAACATAAATGATAACAAGTAAAGCCTAAATACGAAACAACGACGGCAATATATGAATAGAAATAAATACAACTAAAAACGATACACACACATCAATTGATTTACAGAAATTTTTAATCATAAAATTTTCTTTTACAAATGAAACAAATATTTTTATTTTTTTAATGCATTTGTGTTTTAAAGCGACAAAAAAAAAGTTAAAATTAATTTTGTAAAGCATTGAAAACATTTCCATTTATCTGATCATATGCATTTGCTTTTATGTTTTTGTATAATTAAGCCCTGGGAACAATAGAGTAGAAGTACGTGAATAAATTTCAATGAATATATGTTTTAAATTTTACTATGATACAATAGATTAATGGCAAAAATTCTTTGTTATGTTGACACCAGTCATTATTATCATCATTACAAATACGTTTAAAGTTCAATGACTAACAATATAATGATTTACAATTGAAAACAAGCGATTTGAAATACATAAAATTTCCTATTCACAATATATTTTCAAGTGACATAGCAAAAAGTTTTTTCGTTGCTAAGACAAAAAACACTTCAGTATATGATTGATTGTTTAATTAATAAAATTTTGTTATGAGAGTGTAGTAGTTAACACGAGCATCACCTAGTCCTTCTCAATACATTAACAAAATTAAAAAAAAACAAGTAAGAGCACTATATTCGGCTGTGCCGAATCTTTTATACCCACCACCAATTTTGTGTACATTTAAAGCACAATATTTATTATTTTGTTAATCGCTATAAAATAATCTCTTTATAATAAAATATGTATCACTTTCTTTGTGAAGGGTGGTTAAATTTTAAGAGCCCATGTTTAAGGTGAACCACATCTAAACTTCAACTTTTTTCTTGTATTTCATTTGACATTTCTCAATGTCAGACTAACTCAATTTGAACCGTGGAAAGATACGCAATCAAGCAACGCTTTTAAATATTAAAGATTTTTATAAAAATGGGCGTTCAATCAAAATGCATTTTGTGCACTTCGTGATTCTTTTGGTCAACATAATCGTTCGAATTCGTCCACAATCGTGAAAATTGTAACAAATATTTAAATGTCCGCAAAGCAGGTCTGTATGAAATTTGAAAACATCTGTGAATGCCATCTTAGTTCGTTGAATGGGAAACATTGCTGTTTTTCACGATAACGTGGCAAAAGAGCAAGCAACCTCGACTCATCATCGTGCCCAACAATCGAGCATCAAAAGTGTCATTGAAAATATGGACTATTGGATCGTGGTGTGCCGCCTAGGTTAGGGGGGCCATTTGGCCGATATTTTGTTCCATACATAATTGAAGCATACAAATATTATCATTATAAAAATAAATGATAATAATTTCATAATAATTTTATTCAAAATCAACATAGTCCCTTAAAATAAAACCACCCATTATAACTTCGGTATGCTAGTAAAATGTTTTCGTAAATTTAGTCTTTCAATGAAAGTGGCCGTTAAAATACGCGTGTTAATAAAGTTTCTGCTAATAAACATAACTTAGATATTTCAATATAGTCCTTTAGTATTCCAAAATATTTATTCATAGAGAATTTACATGAATTTAAGAGGAAGAAAGTGAATTAAAGGTTAAATTTTAAGGGCCACAGGGTGATTTAAAATATACATTCTCTGCATTTTTCTAAAACGGGAAATTTATTAGTAAGATTTTGATTTTTAAACTTCTATAACATTTTGCTTTTAAAAGATTTCCAAACGAAATAAGTTTTGTATAATTTTAAAATTTGTGTGCCATTAGTACATGAAAATAAATTGTTTATAATGTTGAAATAATTTTTTTTTTTATTTAGGTCAAAATTTTCCTAAATTCCCATTTTTAATAGAGCATAACTTCAGGAGAACATAAGCATAAGTTGTTAGCATGCCATCTAGTAGTTGCTAGTAGAGTCATCTATCTTATCATCTTTATCTTATATTTAGCTACAGTACAATAAATGGCACAGTGTAAGATGAATAAATGCTAATATATGTGACTAATATATCTTTATAAAAATTTAAAGAAAAAAGTGTTATAACGAAGACTTTGACCAAAAAGCCATGTTTGCAAAATTTCAGAATCGTACATATAGTTTTGTCAGTTTTATTACGTTTTAAATTTGAAATATACACTGTGCGGTATAAATTTTCGTACATTTTTATCTATAACTCTTTTCCTAATTCATAAATTTAAGCGATTTTCAGGGAAAAATATTCTTTTGACTCGATAAATATATATTCGAAGTTTCATGACTACGTTTATGCGTCTGGACACAATTCAAAAGTGAAAGTGGGCGTTATAGTAGGCGTGTCAAAGTTGTTTTTGCTAATGAGTACAACTTAGGTGTTTCAATATAGTCCTTTATTATTCCAAAATCTTTATTAATAGAGAAATTATACGAATTTTAGGTAAAACGTTATATGGGAGGTAGGCGTAAAAGTGGGCGTGGCACCTTAATTTTTTGGCATATTAATGAAATTGCCTAGGGGGATAGACGTAGCAAAATTTATCAT
Organism: Phyto melanocephala; assembly: GCA_941918925.1. Taxonomy (NCBI): domain Eukaryota; kingdom Metazoa; phylum Arthropoda; class Insecta; order Diptera; family Rhinophoridae; genus Phyto; species Phyto melanocephala. The sequence goes on along the minus strand of OW799234.1, from coordinate 57,862,337 downwards.
CATACTTCTAATTTTAGCGGTTTTATGAGCTTTTAAATTTCATTAACGGTAGATAACGTGAAAAGTGGGCGTTATAGTAGGCGTGTCAAAATTATTTTTGTGAATGGGTTCAACTTAGGTGTTTCAATATAGCTCTTTATTATTCCAAAATCATTATTAGTAGAGAAATTATATGAATTTTAGGTAAAACGTTATATGGGAGGTGGGCGTAAAAGTGGGCGTGGCACCTTAATTTTCTGGCACAGTAATGACATTGCCTAGGGGGATGTACGTAGCAAATTTTATCATCATACCTCTAATTTTGCCGGTTTTATGAGCTTTTAAATTTCATTAACGGTAGATAACGTAAAAAGTGGGCGTTATAGTAGGCGTGTCAAGGTTATTTTTGCGAATGAGTACAACTTGGGTGTTTCAAAATAGCCCTTTGTAATTCCAAAATCTTTATTAATAGAGAAATTATATGAATTTTGAGTAAAACGTTATATGGGAGGTGGGCGTAAAAGTGGGCGTGGCACATTGATTTGCCGTAAAAAAAAGCGTGTTACCAAAAAGCAAAGTGTGCAAAATTTCAGAGTCGTACATCCAATTTTGTTGCTTTTATGACGTTTTTGTTTTTAAATATACCGAAAAATACACTGTGCGGTATAAATTTTCGTACATTTTGATAGATAACTCCTCTCCTAATGCATAGATTTAGACAATTTTCGGGGGAAAATATTGTTTTTGCCCAGGAAATATATATTCGAAGTTTCATGAGTCTACGTTAAGGCGTTTGGACACAATTCCATTTTATTCGATGTTCGAAGGACACGGTTTTTTCGACCTACCCTTGCTTTTCGAGCTATAACTCTCTTCCTAATATTCCGATTTAGCCCATTTTCAATACCAAACAAACCTTGTCTATAAGAAAGATTCTGGCAAAATTTGAGCCCCCTAGCTTTTTCGGTGCGACCTCTATCGTGCTTTCAACAGACGGACAGACGGACAGACGGACAGACGGACGGACATAGCTAGATCGTCATCAAATCAAACCCTGATTCAGAATATATATACTTTATGGGGTCTAAAATGGATATTTCGATGTGTTACAAACGGAATGACAAAATGAATATACCCCCACCATTTTTTTGGTGGCGGGTATAAAAATATTAATGATAAACTTAACTAGTTTTTTTTAATCATTAATACCCCTTATTACTATCGCAGAATTTTTTTTCTTTATATTTATATTGGGTGATTTTTTAAGAGCTATAGGAAAGTTTAAAAAAACACATAAACTTCAGAAAAATTCATGAAATCTTTATTTGAATCGATAGTAAGGTCCATATTGATTAATGTTTGAAGATTATTTCATGCAAATGTTGACCGTGAATGCTCCAATTCTGGAATACTCTTTCCAACATTTTGGCCGGTATCTCATGAATAAATGCTTCAATGTTGTCTTCCAATGCGTCAATTGAAGCGGGCACGTGTGTATAGACATGAGCTTTAACATAGCCCCAAAAAAATAGTCTTAATGTATTAAGTCTCATGATCTAGGCGGCCAATTGACCGGTCTCAAACGTGAAATAAAATGTTCACCGAACTCGCCTCGCAATAAGTCCATTGTTAAGCGTGCTGTGTGGCAAGTAGCACAGTCTTGTTGAAACCACATGTCATGCAAGTCAAGCTCTTAAATTTTGTGCAAAAAAAAGTTGGATATCATCTCACGGTAGCGCTCACCATTCACAGTTACGTTACGATTCGCATCATCTTTGAAGATGTACGGTCCAATGATGCCACAAGCCCATAAGCCGCACCAAACTGTGACTTTTTCTGGCGGCATTGGTAGCTTTTGCAATGCTTCTGGCTGATTTTCACTCCAAAATCGGCAATTCTGCTTATTAACGTACCCATTGAGCCAAAAATGAGCTTCGTCGCTGAAGACAATTTTCAATAAGAAGCATTTTGATAATAAAATTAAATAATTTGCAAGCGTTGTTCGTTTGTAAGACGATTCATGGTTAAATTATAGACCAAACTGAAGATGTTTGACAGTGAAACAAAACACGAAACGTACGTCAGCTGCTTAAACCAGTGACGCCAAAAAGATAATAGCTAAAAAATTAACCTTTATTTTGTTAGACTTGAAATAATATTTTAAAAAGATTTTATGAAACAATAAGTAGCATTTTAATGCTAATATACAAAATATAAAACATTCAAAACAACAAAAAATTTAAAAGCTATTTTCCAAAAAAGCCAGGAGAACAAAAAATATTTTTGTCAATATAAAACACTTTATGAAAATATTATACAAACAAACAAAATATTTCATACAAATATTATAGACTAATAGCCCTACAGAACAGCACTTATTCACTTTTGACTTTATTTCTAGTACTACTAACCAGTTATACCTCAGATAATGTTCTTTGCTATAGACAGTTAACATGTGCTTATCAATGAAAAATCTATAGTGACGTAAGAACTAACAACTTACTTGATTGTCCTTATGGGACCATATTACAACATTGGAATCAAGTTTTCACCTGTTCGTTGTAGCATTTCTAATATTCATTTTTGTGTTATTAAAATGCTATTAACTACAATTTATCATCTAAAAGAATTTTACTAAAAAATTATTGCAATTTACCTGGCTATTATTAAAGATCATAAAAAGTGTAGACATTTTATTGACAATATTGCTAAAAAGTCAAAAAAAAGTTGACAAAAGTTTTGGCTTGAAGACACTGAACACCAGGCTTCTTGCGGGAACATTACAAAAATAACAAACACTATTAGACTATCTTTTTCAAATTTTACTTTAATAATTTGCAACATTTTTATTATAAGTAACCTTCTCCGAGAAAAGGGACCTTGTGTTTTGAAAAATGGGTTTGGACTTAAGAGTGGATTCTGGTACATAAAAGGGTGCACATTAAGATGAAATGAGTTAGATTTCTGATAAAAATTTATTTACGCCATGAAAAGGTACAAAACGAACATCAAGTTCATAACCAACAGAGCACCAAAAATAGTAAATTTATGGTCACACCAAAAGCGAAAAAAAATACGTCACCACATAGGAATGACGTCACCAAAGTCGGCGCTTAATCATAACTAACCCTACCAAATCGCATCTCCCAACTGAATGTGTGTTCACAGTGATAGTCCGTTATGAAACTTTAAATGCTTTTTTTCAAAACTTAATTTTCACACACTAGGTCCCTTTTATCGGAGAAGGTCACATATTTCTGAGTTGCAGGTACAAAAAAAAAGAACAATATACTATCTTTTATTATAAAGATAAAAAAAATTTAAGTTAAAAGCAAAATTTTATTTAATTATAAACACAGGACCAATTTTAAATTAAAAATTCACCTACTTTAGATAAAATATCAAACTCAGGTAATATTTCAATAGGCTAACGTAAGGTATTTTGAATTCGGCATAGTCCGCGTTAAAGTTCTAGTATGTAGAACGCCTAAGCCCAAGAATTTGACAAAGGAATTGTTTCGAAGTCTCATCCTCTCCTCTCCATGCTCTATATGTGATATGTCATTTTTCAGTTCTTATCCAAACTTAATGAGCTCGCAGCTCCATATGATCTGCTAAGTATTATCCTGTTCATCTTTATAATCTTAGAATTCTCAATGTCTTGGTTACTCCATATTACTATATCTGTCATTTTACTGACAGAAGTATTTTGCCACTAACGTTTCTTTTTTTATAACGTTTTTTATCATTGTCCAAACCTTAAGTTAGGTTTTGAACCTATTAAAAGGTTTTTCAAAGTGATCTCATTTTGGATTACTTGTCGGTTTCTTCGTTTTTTGTTATTCCGTGATGACCTACTATCCATAATATCTCTAAGCAATAGCAATCTGCAAGTGAGTTTATCTCACTTTAGCATTGCAGAACATTTCAAGATTAATTGTTCTTTCATTGAGGTATAAATGCTTATTCGTAAAAACATCGATGATCAACCACTCTATCCATTTAATTTACCCTAAAAGACAATAATGTGATCTGATAGATGGGAATAATAACCCCTGTTTCGGTTTGTATCATAGAAACCCATTTTAGTTCACTCTAAAATCTTTGATTCGTCCGTATAAAGATCGCTGCCTCGAGTATTTTTATACCCGCCACCAAAAAAATGGTGGGGGTATATTCATTTTGTCATTCCGTTTGTAACACATCGAAATATCCATTTTAGACCCCATAAAGTATATATATTCTGAATCAGGGTTTGATTTGATGACGATCTAGCTATGTCCGTCCGTCTGTCCGTCTGTCCGTCTGTCCGTCTGTCCGTCTGTTGAAAGCACGATAGAGGTCGCACCGAAAAAGCTAGGGGGCTCAAATTTTGCCAGAATCTTTCTTATAGACAAGGTTTGTTTGGTATTGAAAATGGGCTAAATCGGAATATTACGAAGAGAGTTATAGCTCGAAAAGCAAGGGTAGGTCGAAAAAACCGTGTCCTTCGAACATCGAATAAAATGGAATTGTGTCCAAACGCCTTAACGTAGACTCATGAAACTTCGAATATATATTTCCTGGGCAAAAACAATATTTTCCCCCGAAAATTGTCTAAATCTATGCATTAGGAGAGGAGTTATCGATCAAAATGTACGAAAATTTATACCGCACAGTGTATTTTTCGGTATATTTAAAAACAAAAACGTCATAAAAGCAACAAAATTGGATGTACGACTCTGAAATTTTGCACACTTTGCTTTTTGGTAACACGCTTTTTTTTACGGCAAATCAATGTGCCACGCCCACTTTTACGCCCACCTCCCATATAACGTTTTACTCAAAATTCATATAATTTCTCTATTAATAAAGATTTTGGAATTACAAAGGGCTATTTTGAAACACCCAAGTTGTACTCATTCGCAAAAATAACCTTGACACGCCTACTATAACGCCCACTTTTTACGTTATCTACCGTTAATGAAATTTAAAAGCTCATAAAACCGGCAAAATTAGAGGTATGATGATAAAATTTGCTACGTACATCCCCCTAGGCAATGTCATTACTGTGCCAGAAAATTAAGGTGCCACGCCCACTTTTACGCCCACCTCCCATATAACGTTTTACCTAAAATTCATATAATTTCTCTACTAATAATGATTTTGGAATAATAAAGAGCTATATTGAAACACCTAAGTTGAACCCATTCACAAAAATAACTTTGACACGCCTACTATAACGCCCACTTTTCACGTTATCTACCGTTAATGAAATTTAAAAGCTCATAAAACCGCTAAAATTAGAAGTATGATGATAAATTTTGCTACGTCTATCCCCCTAGGCAATTTCATTAATATGCCAAAAAATTAAGGTGCCACGCCCACTTTTACGCCTACCTCCCATATAACGTTTTACCTAAAATTCGTATAATTTCTCTATTAATAAAGATTTTGGAATAATAAAGGACTATATTGAAACACCTAAGTTGTACTCATTAGCAAAAACAACTTTGACACGCCTACTATAACGCCCACTTTCACTTTTGAATTGTGTCCAGACGCATAAACGTAGTCATGAAACTTCGAATATATATTTATCGAGTCAAAAGAATATTTTTCCCTGAAAATCGCTTAAATTTATGAATTAGGAAAAGAGTTATAGATAAAAATGTACGAAAATTTATACCGCACAGTGTATATTTCAAATTTAAAACGTAATAAAACTGACAAAACTATATGTACGATTCTGAAATTTTGCAAACATGGCTTTTTGGTCAAAGTCTTCGTTTATAACACTTTTTTCTTTAAATTTTTATAAAGATATATTAGTCACATATATTAGCATTTATTCATCTTACACTGTGCCATTTATTGTACTGTAGCTAAATATAAGATAAAGATGATAAGATAGATGACTCTACTAGCAACTACTAGATGGCATGCTAACAACTTATGCTTATGTTCTCCTGAAGTTATGCTCTATTAAAAATGGGAATTTAGGAAAATTTTGACCTAAATAAAAAAAAAAATTATTTCAACATTATAAACAATTTATTTTCATGTACTAATGGCACACAAATTTTAAAATTATACAAAACTTATTTCGTTTGGAAATCTTTTAAAAGCAAAATGTTATAGAAGTTTAAAAATCAAAATCTTACTAATAAATTTCCCGTTTTAGAAAAATGCAGAGAATGTATATTTTAAATCACCCTGTGGCCCTTAAAATTTAACCTTTAATTCACTTTCTTCCTCTTAAATTCATGTAAATTCTCTATGAATAAATATTTTGGAATACTAAAGGACTATATTGAAATATCTAAGTTATGTTTATTAGCAGAAACTTTATTAACACGCGTATTTTAACGGCCACTTTCATTGAAAGACTAAATTTACGAAAACATTTTACTAGCATACCGAAGTTATAATGGGTGGTTTTATTTTAAGGGACTATGTTGATTTTGAATAAAATTATTATGAAATTATTATCATTTATTTTTATAATGATAATATTTGTATGCTTCAATTATGTATGGAACAAAATATCGGCCAAATGGCCCCCCTAACCTAGGCGGCACACCACGATCCAATAGTCCATATTTTCAATGACACTTTTGATGCTCGATTGTTGGGCACGATGATGAGTCGAGGTTGCTTGCTCTTTTGCCACGTTATCGTGAAAAACAGCAATGTTTCCCATTCAACGAACTAAGATGGCATTCACAGATGTTTTCAAATTTCATACAGACCTGCTTTGCGGACATTTAAATATTTGTTACAATTTTCACGATTGTGGACGAATTCGAACGATTATGTTGACCAAAAGAATCACGAAGTGCACAAAATGCATTTTGATTGAACGCCCATTTTTATAAAAATCTTTAATATTTAAAAGCGTTGCTTGATTGCGTATCTTTCCACGGTTCAAATTGAGTTAGTCTGACATTGAGAAATGTCAAATGAAATACAAGAAAAAAGTTGAAGTTTAGATGTGGTTCACCTTAAACATGGGCTCTTAAAATTTAACCACCCTTCACAAAGAAAGTGATACATATTTTATTATAAAGAGATTATTTTATAGCGATTAACAAAATAATAAATATTGTGCTTTAAATGTACACAAAATTGGTGGTGGGTATAAAAGATTCGGCACAGCCGAATATAGTGCTCTTACTTGTTTATAGTAAAAACGTCATCCCATTCTACATCTTTTTTATTATGGTGATTCATTTGCCCCTCTCATATGTCGTTGGGATTTCTTTAGATGTGACATCTGTGGTATTTTTTATCAGTATGATTTTAATTATTATTAACCTATTTCCATTAGTCTAGTCGCAGTCAAGGCTGCTTCAAATTTAACCTAAGTCTAAATCGACAGAATCGATAGTATGTTCTCAATAGCCATTGTCGACGTGGTTTTCATGGCACTGCATATTTTCACTTAAAAAACACTGTCTTTATATTAACTTTCTTTAAAGTTTTCCACCACACTTTCTTTGAATATGTTAGGCTGTACGCTCATGTACAGTTAGCCTTAAACGACGATACAAAAAATGTTAGAGTTCTCGTACAAGATTTGATTCATCTATGTTGAACGTATGGTCGAATTTTAAAATCAATCATTTGTTCCTTTGCTAAGAGTGGTTAAACTATTTTGCAAAAACAACACTTATTAAATCATTGAAACATTCTCTTTTATTTAAAATTTTTATTTTGTTAATATTTTCTCTCGCTATGCTTTTATAATAATAATACTAATTTTATTTATTATTGATTCAAAAAAACTCATACACTCAAATATTTTAACCATTTTTTTTTTTTTTTGGTTTCGTTTCTACTTTTCTTTAGACTGTTGGTAAGATATTTTGAAAAATATTATAAATTAACTTGAACAAACTTTGTTTTATAACATACTAGCCAAGCCCGGCGCGCGTTGCTACGCCCCTTAATGAATAAAAATGCATTCTGAATTTTAATTGAATTTTCAGTGCAAGAATCTAAAGATTATTACTTGTTTTTATGGGCAAGGCACCGCCCACTTTTCTAGTCACAAGATTATATAGTCATGACAGCTCAATATGTGTGCAAAGTTTCAGAAAAATCGGTCCAATGCAAGTTGCTAAAAATGATAACTCATTTCTTATTGGCGAGGCACTGCCCCTTTTATAACCACGAAACTGACATAAGACCCTTCTCCTAATCATAACAAATACAACAAAAAAAGAATTAGTGAAATCGGTCCAGCCATTCACGCGTGATGCCGTGACCAAGGGAAAAAGGGATTCATTTTTATGTATGTAGATTTTTCGAACAATATTTTTTAATCTATAAAAAGTACATTTTTATACTTTTTCTACATATTTTTTTTTTTTCAATTTTAAGTTTTTTTATTGTCAAATCAAAATAGTTGTAAATAAACCCAGACACACTTACGAAGAAAATTCACAACTTTTTTATAATTGACAATTTTTGGTAATTGATCAGTTTAGTAGATTTTGTACCTTTTTAAAGAAAAATCTTTAGACTAGTTGACATTTTTTACTCTGGCGAATTTTTTAATACGTAACAAGCATTATGAAACAAAAACAAGTAACAGTGCTATATTCGGCCATGCCGAATCTTATATACCCTTCACAACGTGTAATCTTGCAATAACAATTGTTGGTATCACCATTAATCTCATATAAAATACGTGCATACGTGTATAAAACATACCAAAAAAAAAAAATTACAAAAAAAAATATATTAAAAATAAAAAAAATTTAAAAAATTTAAAAAATATATAAAAAAATTTTAAAAAATTTTTTAAAAAAATTAAAAAAAAATATAAAAAACAAATAATAAAATATAAATAATATATTAAATAAAATAAAATAAAATTTTTTTGGCTCAGCTGGAATTCGATGCCACGTTTACTTTAACCAGATTGTGTGTAGGTTGTTGTTGTTATTGTGAAAAAAAACGAGGTGGTCGTGGTTTTTTTCTCATATCTCAGAAAGTTATGGGGCGATTGTGCTGAATTTTAATAGCGATTCATTCCTGGATATTTCCAAGAGATTAATACCATATAAAAATCTGAGAAACATATAGTTGCTTCTAAAAGTTGATTTCAACCAACACGCGGACAGACGGACAGACGGGCAGGTGGTCAGGGCTTAATCGACTCCTCTATTCATAAGCTTTCAGAAAATATATGGGGTCGGAAATGAAAATTGTAGAAATAACAAACGCAATGAGAAAGCTATATCTACCCTTGTGCACCACAGGTGAAGGGTATAATAAACATAGGTAAGAACGAGCAAATTTAAATCTTCGAAACAGACAAACCCAAATTTATTAAAAATTTAGTGACTTGCGCTAGGTTTTTCTATTGACATCGTTACATCGGTAAACAGACCATGTTACTATTTATTACCATTTGCGCAAGCTAAATGATTAAAAAAGCAAAGTTGTTAATGCATGTTGAATAAATTTTGTATAAAAACCAAAACAAACATTCACAACTATATTACGATGAGAAGGTGTCATCCGCAATATTTGCTAGTAATTTAGAACCTGAAATAATATTTATAATAAATTAAAAAAATACTAACAACAAAAATTTTAACAAAATGTCTTTAATTTTTTCTTTACAGAAACACTATCACAAAACCTCACTCTTAATTAAGGCTTTTAATCATAAGTTTCGTTTAGATCTGGAATTAAATTCGTAAGTACCAATTTTTAACTGCAATTAAATAAATTCAGATTATTAAAAACAATATAACTATTAGAATGATCTAAAGCTTAAAAAAAATTGAATTAAAATAAATATTTTTAAAAATTAAAAAAAATTAATTTTAAAAAACACAATATGTTGTTTACTCTGCCAATAGGTTATGAAAATAATATATTTTTAAAATAGATTACTATAAACGATAGTCAAAAAAGACTCCGATTCAAATCATTAATAACAAGTAAGAGCACTATATTCGGCTGTGCCGAATCTTTTATACCCACCACCAATTTTGTGTACATTTAAAGCACAATATTTATTATTTTGTTAATCGCTATAAAATAATCTCTTTATAATAAAATATGTATCACTTTCTTTGTGAAGGGTGGTTAAATTTTAAGAGCCCATGTTTAAGGTGAACCACATCTAAACTTCAACTTTTTTCTTGTATTTCATTTGACATTTCTCAATGTCAGACTAACTCAATTTGAACCGTGGAAAGATACGCAATCAAGCAACGCTTTTAAATATTAAAGATTTTTATAAAAATGGGCGTTCAATCAAAATGCATTTTGTGCACTTCGTGATTCTTTTGGTCAACATAATCGTTCGAATTCGTCCACAATCGTGAAAATTGTAACAAATATTTAAATGTCCGCAAAGCAGGTCTGTATGAAATTTGAAAACATCTGTGAATGCCATCTTAGTTCGTTGAATGGGAAACATTGCTGTTTTTCACGATAACGTGGCAAAAGAGCAAGCAACCTCGACTCATCATCGTGCCCAACAATCGAGCATCAAAAGTGTCATTGAAAATATGGACTATTGGATCGTGGTGTGCCGCCTAGGTTAGGGGGGCCATTTGGCCGATATTTTGTTCCATACATAATTGAAGCATACAAATATTATCATTATAAAAATAAATGATAATAATTTCATAATAATTTTATTCAAAATCAACATAGTCCCTTAAAATAAAACCACCCATTATAACTTCGGTATGCTAGTAAAATGTTTTCGTAAATTTAGTCTTTCAATGAAAGTGGCCGTTAAAATACGCGTGTTAATAAAGTTTCTGCTAATAAACATAACTTAGATATTTCAATATAGTCCTTTAGTATTCCAAAATATTTATTCATAGAGAATTTACATGAATTTAAGAGGAAGAAAGTGAATTAAAGGTTAAATTTTAAGGGCCACAGGGTGATTTAAAATATACATTCTCTGCATTTTTCTAAAACGGGAAATTTATTAGTAAGATTTTGATTTTTAAACTTCTATAACATTTTGCTTTTAAAAGATTTCCAAACGAAATAAGTTTTGTATAATTTTAAAATTTGTGTGCCATTAGTACATGAAAATAAATTGTTTATAATGTTGAAATAATTTTTTTTTTTATTTAGGTCAAAATTTTCCTAAATTCCCATTTTTAATAGAGCATAACTTCAGGAGAACATAAGCATAAGTTGTTAGCATGCCATCTAGTAGTTGCTAGTAGAGTCATCTATCTTATCATCTTTATCTTATATTTAGCTACAGTACAATAAATGGCACAGTGTAAGATGAATAAATGCTAATATATGTGACTAATATATCTTTATAAAAATTTAAAGAAAAAAGTGTTATAACGAAGACTTTGACCAAAAAGCCATGTTTGCAAAATTTCAGAATCGTACATATAGTTTTGTCAGTTTTATTACGTTTTAAATTTGAAATATACACTGTGCGGTATAAATTTTCGTACATTTTTATCTATAACTCTTTTCCTAATTCATAAATTTAAGCGATTTTCAGGGAAAAATATTCTTTTGACTCGATAAATATATATTCGAAGTTTCATGACTACGTTTATGCGTCTGGACACAATTCAAAAGTGAAAGTGGGCGTTATAGTAGGCGTGTCAAAGTTGTTTTTGCTAATGAGTACAACTTAGGTGTTTCAATATAGTCCTTTATTATTCCAAAATCTTTATTAATAGAGAAATTATACGAATTTTAGGTAAAACGTTATATGGGAGGTAGGCGTAAAAGTGGGCGTGGCACCTTAATTTTTTGGCATATTAATGAAATTGCCTAGGGGGATAGACGTAGCAAAATTTATCATCATACTTCTAATTTTAGCGGTTTTATGAGCTTTTAAATTTCATTAACGGTAGATAACGTGAAAAGTGGGCGTTATAGTAGGCGTGTCAAAGTTATTTTTGTGAATGGGTTCAACTTAGGTGTTTCAATATAGCTCTTTATTATTCCAAAATCATTATTAGTAGAGAAATTATATGAATTTTAGGTAAAACGTTATATGGGAGGTGGGCGTAAAAGTGGGCGTGGCACCTTAATTTTCTGGCACAGTAATGACATTGCCTAGGGGGATGTACGTAGCAAATTTTATCATCATACCTCTAATTTTGCCGGTTTTATGAGCTTTTAAATTTCATTAACGGTAGATAACGTAAAAAGTGGGCGTTATAGTAGGCGTGTCAAGGTTATTTTTGCGAATGAGTACAACTTGGGTGTTTCAAAATAGCCCTTTGTAATTCCAAAATCTTTATTAATAGAGAAATTATATGAATTTTGAGTAAAACGTTATATGGGAGGTGGGCGTAAAAGTGGGCGTGGCACATTGATTTGCCGTAAAAAAAAGCGTGTTACCAAAAAGCAAAGTGTGCAAAATTTCAGAGTCGTACATCCAATTTTGTTGCTTTTATGACGTTTTTGTTTTTAAATATACCGAAAAATACACTGTGCGGTATAAATTTTCGTACATTTTGATCGATAACTCCTCTCCTAATGCATAGATTTAGACAATTTTCGGGGGAAAATATTGTTTTTGCCCAGGAAATATATATTCGAAGTTTCATGAGTCTACGTTAAGGCGTTTGGACACAATTCCATTTTATTCGATGTTCGAAGGACACGGTTTTTTCGACCTACCCTTGCTTTTCGAGCTATAACTCTCTTCCTAATATTCCGATTTAGCCCATTTTCAATACCAAACAAACCTTGTCTATAAGAAAGATTCTGGCAAAATTTGAGCCCCCTAGCTTTTTCGGTGCGACCTCTATCGTGCTTTCAACAGACGGACAGACGGACAGACGGACAGACGGACGGACATAGCTAGATCGTCATCAAATCAAACCCTGATTCAGAATATATATACTTTATGGGGTCTAAAATGGATATTTCGATGTGTTACAAACGGAATGACAAAATGAATATACCCCCACCATTTTTTTGGTGGCGGGTATAATAAAGATAAATAATAACTTGTTATGAATAATTTGCGTCGAAACTGGTAGAAACTTATATATATTTACGCATGTATTTGAATATAAACAAATATTAATTGCTTATGCAACAATGTTTTCAACTCATCGAATATGAATGTTTTATATGTATTAAGAACAATAACATGCAGTTTATAGATATATATTTACATATTTTTATTAACACGCTAATGCTCATCAGTAAAACCTTTCTTATGTTATGTTTTGTTGGGCTAATATGCCTTAACGGGTCGTATGATTAATATTTAATTTGTTACAGTTTTGTAAGTATCAATCATACGCCATGTTTTTTTTTAATACCAGAAACCTTAATATAAACGAATAGTTTTTAATAACTTCAGTGTTAAATAAAGTTGTACTTGTCTATAAAAAAAGGTGCTTATTTTCTTATACTGAATACGACTTAGTAAAAGTTAAATAAAACTTTATGTTAAATATATTATTTATATTTGACATATACAAAAAATAATTATTTTATAAATAAAAATTACTACATTTCTGCATTCTGCTCCGCATTAGCAAGTAATAAAAGTGTAAAACCTCCCATTTAGCAGTTCAAATTCTATCTAACAATAAAGCAATAATATTTATGAAGGTCGTACGAGAAATTTTTAAAAAGTTTGTATAAACATAATTCAATATACCTATAAAATTTTAAAATAATCTTAATAAAATCTATCTTGATAATAATGCTATTGTTGGATATAACCAGGATCGTATTAAGATTATCTGAAATATTATATAAACTTTGCATTATTTTTTTTGGCTCCTTTCATTAACGCTTTTGTTTTATTAATAAATACTGTTTGAAGTACTAAAACTTTGAACTCGTTGGTGTCATTTTGTTTACCTTAATTCAAAACCACGTACCTATCTTTTCACCTGAGATTTAAAAGTTTTCTTTTCTATTAAGTATAGTATACAATTATTAAATTACCACTTCAACGCAGCCTTGCTATAATAGCAAGAGACTAAGCCAGGCTAAATGAATTTTAACATTTCATGGTGTTCAACCAAATGCTACAGTTTTTTTCTCCAAGAACTCTTTTATATACATATATTTCCCTAAATTTTTCATGTTGTCATGAAAGCTCTGATTCTCTCGCTAGTGTTGCCTTTCTACAAGAAACATTTATTGTAATTCTACATTATAGATTTCTGCAGAATTAGTGGTCTGAAAACTGTTAGAAGTCAACTAAAACATTCGTCTTATCATCCATAAAGCAGTCCTTTAATTTTGATAATAAATACTTAAATTTTTCGGCAAACTGTGCATGCTTGCATGTTCTTTACAGAATTTTAAAGTTAAACTTTTTATACTTTAAAAGATTTCAGGACAACGCACTTTTGACTTTGCATAAAACAATATATAAACGAAACATGTTTAAGCGACTTTTCTCCTATATATATTGGGATTCTTCTCTAACTTGGTACTGATTTGTTTCGTCTTATTTTAATCCCTCTTTTTCTCTACAAGTTTCAAGAATCTACAAGTTGTGCTTAGACTATAAAACCATAAATTGCTTTCGAACCAATTTTTAACCCTCAAACAAATTTTTATAAGTCTTCAAATGTTTTTTCTTAACTCAATTACCTGGCATTTTTAATCCAATAAAACAGTCAGCCGGGAGAAATTACTATGTTCGTTTTATATTCTTTTCAAAGACTGCTAATCAGAATCCTTTTAACTTAAAAATTATGATGGGCAATTTTTTTAAATGTAGTCCTTAGTCGGGATAAGAGTAGGACTACATTTTTTTGTAGGAAGAAAAAATTGTCTGAGTAGAAAAAATTCATTTCGATTCGTAGTTAAGAATCTGTGGTGAAACTTACGTAACATATTAATATTTTAAGCGAACAATTTGCAAATTAAAAGACAATTTTTTATAACAGGAATGAAGAAAATAATATATCCAACATACCATTGATAACTCATCCCCTACTTTACAAAAATCTTAATTGTCCCAAAGATGGAATAATCTTTTATAATTTACCGTTGATTAACTCTTCTAAAATTTAAAATTTTTAAGCAGATTCTATGGTTAATTGTAACTTTTTACATAATGAGTCCACAATACATATTTTCTCAATATAAAAAAAAATTAAAGTGAACAGTGCATCATCATAGACACACGAGATTAATTATATTAAAATACATGTGACTTACGTTTAGTTACCAAAAATTATACATTTTAGAAGGAGGTGTGAAGAAGCTCCCTTTTAGTATTAAACAAAAAAAATTGTGCAATAATGCAAGGAGTGAGATAATTTAATTTCGAAATGGACCATCTTAGAGATTTGATTTTTTTTATTTAATTACTGAAAAATATAACACCTATAATTCAAACCATCACATATGAATTTGTGGACTTATTTTTGGAATCCATTCCATTAGATATTTGATAGTTATTTCAGTCACTTTTTTAAACTTTTTGAAATTATCCATATGGTGTAAAATATTTTTCGTGCTTCTAAAGTTTCTTTTCACAATAGCCCTATAACTCTCCACTGATCATAGCTCTGGAAAATTTGAATGATTGGCTTCTCTTGATATAAAAACTTTGTTTTTATTTTTGTACCACTATAAACGTTAAACACGATGCTAAGTCGAGCATCATTTAATTGTAATTTTCATGCCATATTTTTGGCTTCTAAATTTTACTGTAGCTTTCTTGTTTTCATTCGTTTTAACTTTTCGCACCAAATATTCAGATTACTTAGCTGAACGGTCTGCTTTTCCATCAGATGTGTTTAGAGCTCTTTCAATGTACTTTATATTGTCTGGGCCTTTCCAGTGTCACGTAGATCTATTTCTTTTGAAATTCTCCTGGTATTTTTAAATAACATTACAAAGAGTTTGACGGCAGACCTTTACTTTGTTGGCCAATATTTTGTAGCACGAATATGGAATTTTGAAAATTTTTAGCACGCTGCTTCTTTTGTCACTTCATTTGTTCAAACTTTCAACAATTCAATATTATTATCCAAGGCATATTTATTCATCAGGTACTCTTGATTCGACAGCTGATTATTTTTTTCAACACTTATTTTAAGTTTCAGCTGTCAAAATGCATAAATAAAAAATTATTTTCTCTCTTTTCTAATTTATTTCGAATGTCAAACTTCATATGTAAAAAATATAAACAAAAAACTTCTCTCCGAACTGCAATTACCTGATGAATAAATATGCCTTGATTATTATCATTAAAAATATTAACTGACGTATTTTCCAAAGACAAATTAATCAAAAAAAAAAAATAAATATTTAAATTTTGCTTTAAACAAATATAAAGCGACAAAGCGTATGTGTGAATTTTTCGACGTCACTCCTCAACAGCACACTTTTTGTTTAAAAGCAAGTTTTTTCTATCAAAATATTAATAATTTTTGAAAAAGATATGTAAACTGCAATAATTCTCCACTATGTAAGGCTTTATATAATAAAAATGCTACAGCAGATATGTAGTACCAAGGTTGAGTAGCATTTCCTTTAAGGCAACAAAAAAAAATAATTAAGGCATACCTATTACAATCAACGAGCCGACCATGAAGGTTGCATGGATACCATGAAAATTCCACCAGGTTAATTAAATAAAAACTGAAAAAGGCAAAATAATATGCTTTCGTAAAACTTACCTTAACATTCTTACCTGTCGAGATATTAAGTATTATATTTTCTACCATTTTATCTCATTAAATATTTAAAAAAAAGTGCAAAACACACACAATAAAGTGTTGAAAATAAGCTGCCTGCTTTTCGTTAAAACAAAGACTAGATTTAATAAAAAAATGAGAAATCCGTCCCTAAGGCCAAAACTAACATCCGGTAAATGCAAAAATTAACAGGGTTATTTTTTGCACAAAGACCCGTCAAAAAAGCAGGAAGAGATTTTTGTTTGTTAAAATAACAAGGTAAAAATGTAAATAGACTAAACAAATGTGTATTTTTGTGTTTTTTTAATGCGAGGTCAAAGTTACAAAATAATTAAAAGCAATATAAATCAAGGTTCAAAAATTAATATTTTGTTAAAATAATTTTAAAAAAGTTGTAGTTCTGATTGATAGAAGTTAAAAAAAAAATCGCAGCTTAAATTTAAATCTTTAGTAAAGAACAAAAAAATACGCTTAAAAATACCTTAGTTTCAGTTTTTGCCAATCTTCATCCTAAAATTCAATATAAAGAAAGTAGCCTTGTTCTGCTAAAAACCTGTATTAATCATATTGATATGATTTAATTCAGAATATTGGCCAGTTTGCAAGTAGACAGTTGCTAGGACTGATAACATAAAATAAATTAATGTCATCCCTTACACGGCAATTTTATCTACTTAATTTTTAACCTTTTTTCGTAAAAACAAACCTGTCGATGAATAAAATTTTTCAACATATTTAAGATATTTGGATGTTGATCTGAGTTGCTTATCTCTGTTCAAAAAATTGGAGTGTTATCATACCAAATTTCTTGTTTGCAGTCACGAATAGTTTGCCCGGAGCTTCCCTATATTTTGCGAAGGCGAAGAAGAAATCATTTAAAGAGTAACCGCTTCCATTGGCAAATATTATAACTTACACAGAATATACACTAATGCATTGTCATTACAGCCAGATGATCTGCCCAAGCGCATAATTTAGAACAATGCCTGCCAACTCCTGTAGTGTATAACTGTAAACAGTACTTTTAATTGAAAAAAATTTCCTACACATTTTGTATATGCAGGAATATTTTGATGGCTTAGTAAAAAAAGAGTACATCCCAGTTTTCTACCTTTTTTTATTAAGCGGTAAATTTATTCAGGCTACAACATTAACTTATTACAATACTACAGAAATTTGCGAATTCTAAAAACAATTTTGTTTAATTTCCGTTTTTTATAACAATTGATAAACATCCCTTTCTTTTCACTGAATTCCGTGCCACTAAAACGATTTTAAAACTGCCAACAGTTCTAATCGCATATTCCATTGTAATCGCTAGCATGATTGTTAGATTGAATTCTCCCACAGCACTTACACTAAATATTTTTCCACCTATGAGCCTTAGTCTACCGCGATAGGAGTCTTTTTAAACTCTGTAATTACAACGATTCAAGATTCTAAGTATTAAAGGTACTGATGTCACTGTCCTTTGTAAATGAATTCAACCGCTATGAGCGTATGATGCAGCCCTTCGACCACCTTTACTCAATTTATGCGTTTTATCGGCATTTTAGTCTCAAAACCTCTTAGATTCGATATCCAGGATTATCCTACATCCCATCAGTAAAGGCATTGATATCACTATCTATTGCCACATTGTGCGTCTATCCATCTGCTATAATATGAATGCTCCATCGGCATATTTATCTGGCCTCATTATGTACAGTGTCTATTATGTACAGTGTCTAGATTTTGCCTATGCCCCAATAAAAGTTGTTTTTTAAAACGTCCATAACCTGGACTAAGAAAAACACTAAGCTATGAGTACTTCGCCATGATAACAATCTAAAAAGTTTTTAATTTTTGACAAAATCTTTTCTTGATATCAAAATTGCAGTAAATTTGATAATTTTAAAGTTTTTTCTTTAGTTTCCTTTTTAAAAAATTTAGCTTCTTGATGAATTAAATTTTTCAAAAGGCTGTATGAAAAAAAATTCTATTAAAAAACTATCAAAAGTGTATTTTTCTAGAGTAATTAACTAGTCAACATTTTTATTTAAAAAATAAGTTATTTTAAAAATTTGTTAAAAAAATTTTAAGAAAATTTTTTCAGAGTTTATTAAGTTCTTCTTTGGGTTTTTGAAACAATGTTGAAAATTTCTCTTTACATATATTTTAATTCAACGAAACCTTGAACTTAACTGATAAATCAAATCTCTAAATAAATCAAATACATTAAATATTTTCCCTTAAACCAGAAAAGAAACTTATTTCCTTTTTTTTCTTTAAAATTAATTTATTTCATTCAAAAAACTAGTTACCACAACTAGGCCATAAATAATCGATCGTTTATTACAAGATGGAATAATTTTATTCATCCCTTTTCAAAATAAAATTTGTAGTTTATACAGTACCAGTGACTATTCTATGTTTCCATAATCCCTTAGTATAACAGAAAGAGAGTTTAAATCTGTTAAATATTTACATTTTGCAAAAATTTTCTAACACACATAAATTTTATTTTAAATAAACAATTGATTATAACTATTGAGCCATATTATTTTTGTTGTTTTTGTACAACAACAAGAAAAAAGTAAACAGACCCACAGATACATACACATGAACATGTTTATATACATACATACATATACATATATAAAGAGTTATTACAAAAACAACACACGCACTTGCACATACACAAAAAGAGAAATATAGAACGTTAAATATTGTAGTTAATTGAATTGAATTGACATTTCAATAAAATAGACATAAACTCACGTTCAAACTAAATCCTTTTAAAGTGTGCACCAACAACAAAAATACTGCACAAATTTTCTAAATGCGCAAATGTGTAAGTAAGTAGCAGCCATGTCAGAAAATTTTGTAGCATATTACAAGGCGTTTCCAGCTGAATAAAGGAAAAGTTATATATGCCTAGTCTGGTGGTCTGTTTGTATCTGTGAATATAGTTATATGAAATGTACATAGAATATTAAACCTAAAAACAATTCAACTTCTATACGTCTTCCCTTGGTTTGGTAAACAAGTAACTTTTAACTGGGATATAGAATTTTCTTTGCCATGGTTACCCAGTGTTGTGATGATGAGGACGATGACAATGTCGGAATGTGATTTTTTTTTCGGTCAACCTTCGTAGTTAAGTTGTTGTCTTTTACTTACTTAAGATATTTTTAATTAACTCTAAGACATTGTTTTGTTAGCATAACAGCTTATGTACAAGAAAACATACAGACATAAACAAACACACACACCATTAACAACTTAATACATTTACAAATACAAACAGAGACTATCTACGAGATTTACATTGAAGTAATTGTTAAAAACTCACATTGGGCCCAGACGTAAAGTAGAAAGGCTATTACCATAATATTGTTGTTGTGGCTCACAATTATACAGACTTATAAATCTATTTTTTGTTTGTTTTTTTGTTGTCAATAGAACAAAACGTGTTTTTATGCCAAGTATTTTGACCAGAACTTGTGATAGAAGGTTTAAGCAATAGATAATTGCAAGACCAATTAACATTATTTCATTTGAGTAAATCTCTTGATTTATGTCAAAAGGGACATGAAATATAACCAGCTACGTGCCATTTAAGTATATATTTTAAAGTAAAATGGAATTTAAGGGATGTCAAATGGAATTAAAAAGGTTTGAATTTAAAATAATTTGTGTGGAGGGCTCTTGAAATTAAAACCGAAATTACTTGAAGCAAAAAATGAACCAAAATCTCTTAATGGCACTTCTGGAAAAGATTTTTTTTAATAAAATTTCAAGCTGAGTATTGCAAATCTTACTTTATTACGATTTTCTAGCATGAATATTTCTTTTATTGTTATAGTAGCCACTCAGCCATTAAAGTTCTTGCATTTAAGTAATTTTGGCACAACTCTTTTAAGGTACGAAGATCCATTTAACATTTTTTTATTATTTGTTTTAACAACATGATTGATGAAACGATAAAGAAAATAATGCATATGCCGTATAAAACTTGTATTTGCATAACTTTGCCAACATATCTTTTTCTTATTCTCAGTAACTCTGTTACACGGTTTACGGCTTTTGGTTGTCGTTAATTTCAGTCGGTTGTTTTTTCTTTGCTTCTGAATCACTAATCTTTATTTTTTCTGTTTCCCATCTCGATCGTCGATAATTAGTTTACTGCAGCCAGTACCAAGTCTACCCAGTTTACCGTCTGACATTACAAAAGGATCAATGCCTCCATACGATTGTGTATTGTAAACTGTAACTTTAGGTGGTTTTTCATTTTCTTGGTTGAGTGAAGTTGTGTGAAGGTGATTGAAGCCCTTTCGTTAAAATCCCAAAAACCTCACCAAGGTATTTCGGCTTAAAGTTAGCTCTTTTACCTCTGCACGATGCCACATACAATAATTTTCTATTTCCGTACAATATTTTGTAGTAATAAAACTTAGACTAGATTGGTTTTGTGGTATCAACTTCACACCGCAATAGATTGCGGATATAGTAGCAGCCACTAGTCTAAGATAACGCTGTATCTAGTATTTTACTAAATAGTGTTAATCACAAAAGTAACAGATATTGTTATGCCCATGCAACCTTGAACAAGAACGATATATATAGGTCTTTAATATAAAGTACAACAATAATATATATTGTACTCGAAAACCCCAGTCTAACAGGTCGCAAAAATGCTCAAAGGAATTCAAGTCTATATGTTTCAACAAGTACTTAGTTAAGTCTCCATGATTATTTTATTTCAACTTGGAACATATTGTTTTAGGCCTTCAAATACCAAATAGTGTTTAAGTCTAAAAACAAAAACAAGAGAATTGGGAATGAAAGTAATTGTATACCACTTCCATTTACTACTAAATATGTATTAAATACGAACACACGAGTTTCAACAATTTTAATTGCAAATGAAGGCACTGAGTTATTACCTCCCACATGCAAATAAACTCCAAGCTTACGACATGATCAAGATGGTCATTCTATATTTTCTATAACAATATTTAGTAATCGAAGACAAGTAATAGTTATTTTCTTTTTTATTTTATCATTTATTTCGTTACGACAATTAAGCGTTTGTTTGTACTTACTAATTTAATTTTTATTTTTTATGATTTTATTACAAAAAAAATTGTATTTGGTCCTTGCAAAAATAATACTGTATGCAAAAGCATTTAAAATTAAAAATATTAACTAAAAGTTGTATGAAACATCAGTATGATTACAAAGCTGAACACATCTTTATTATTAAAGAAGTTTGTAGATGAGAGAAAAAAATGTAAAATTTAAAAAAAATTAATGAAATCATAAAAATAAGCGATGAGTTGTAAGAAAATATTGATATAGAAAATTGCAAATTAAACAAGTAAGAGTGCTGTATACGGCCATACCGAATCTCCTTCACCATCTTTTTCATGGGTATAGTTACCACGGCATAACTAAGCCTCGATTTTAAATTTAATTTTATACGTCATTTAACTTTATTACTTTCAATGCGGAACACCTCCATCCGATGGTCACATTTTTCAATGACAATGTTGATGTGCAACTGTTGGGCACGATGATGAGTCGAGTTTGACTGCTCTTTTGCCACACTATCGCAAAAAACAGCAATGGTTCCCATTCAACGAACTAAGAAGGCATTCACAGATGTTTTCACATTTCTTACAGACGATTGACCAAAAGAATCACGAAGTGCACGAAATGCATTTTAATTTGAACGCCCATTTTCATAGAAAGCCTGAATAACTTTAACGCTTTGCTTGATTGTCTATATTTCCATGGTTCAAATTGTGTTAGTCTGAAGTTGAGAAATGTCAAATGAAATGCAGAAAACTATTTGACGTTTAGGTGTGGTTCACATTCAACTTCAGGCCTTAAAATTGAACCACCCTTTATGTCAGTTGTTTACGAACTCATCATAAATTTATGAAATAAGCTTACGTATGTGTGTATCAGTGATCGGCTTTGAGTCGTTTTTTCGACATTCATAGTGATCCATAAAACTTGAGTATAAGTGCGTATAAATCATTGAAATTTAACTGAGCTGACGTACGCATACCTACAACAACGTTGATTTATAAGTATAATACACAATGCACATAAGTACTACGTCGTACTTATATTTATAGCGTCCCATGTTTATATGATTTGCAAGACTACTCACGTTGATTCATATTTTTAAGAAACTACTTATCTTCATAGAATGAAGCAAGTTGACTCAACAACAAAAACATTAACAGCTCTCATTTGTACGAAGAATAAATAATGTTGTCAGGTCGGAGAGTGCAAGATATTTTTTGGCCGTCAGAAAATTTGCAATTTTACACTGTGTAATATACAATTTTTGCAAGTATCACTATTTAATTTTTAAATATGTATATGCAACTGACTATGGCCTTTAGGCTAAGTTTTGGTTGGCTTCTATAATAAGAGGTAAACAATAACAGTCAATTTGGAGTTTTTTATTTTCATGTTTAAATTTAAAAAACTGCGTTCTTAGGTGCTCACTTAAATTTGGAAGATAATACGCAAAAACAAAATCTAAATCTCTTAAACGGAAATCAAAGCAAGCACTTTATTTTTACTTGTTGTTTTTGTATTATTTTGTTAAATTTGAATTGTCTATTTTTTTAACAATCCACAATTATTATGATGAATGCCAAATTGTCATTTGGCAAGCCTAGTTAAAACACACAACTTCATAATGAGTACGCGAGTCATATGTGGTTTTAATCGTCTTTTTATTTTGCATGAACGACAATAGCAATCAACTAAGTCGTACATGTTGATGAATACGAATACTGTAAGTACATTTCATTTAAAATTGCTTATAAATAGTGAAAACTTTTCAATAAGTTTGAATGCGTTTAAATCAACGAAATAATGCATCATGATTCAAGTTGACTTACTTCATTAGTATTCGTTGCAGATCTCTGGTGTGTATTAAAGAGCTAATACACGGCATGTTTTTTTAACATCATACTGATAAATACGAACATGTCGTGTACAAAAAACATATGTTGAGACATCCGACAAAATTTCAATTAGAGCTCGCTCTATTTTCTTCTATCAAAACATGTGACATCAGCCGTTGGTAGAAATCTCTGGTGCTGCGACTTTTGCCTGTAAAAGTACAAAAATACATTTTACTTGTCTTGTTGTTTGTGTGTATCAGCAGAAATATAAATATGTTTGTTTACGTTTATAGAAAACACTTTTTTATACCAAAAGCATACATAGAGTATTTGTTTAATATGCATGTTTCAGTGGAAGTCAAAAATGTTGGCTTTTTTAGCTATTAAAGCTTATGGCATTTAAATTTGTAATAAACTTCTGCATACAGCTTCCGAGTCTGCGACTTATCTTTCATATATCGTCAATACTAATGAAGACTCTTTTTAAGTATACTTTGTTTCATCGGCTAGCAGATACATGCATCAAAACACCGTTACGAATCATGAAAAGTTTTTACTGAAATCTGCGCTCCGTTTGCCAAACAAATAAATACATAGTTTATAGACACTCATCTGAGCAGGTCACCATATCATCAGCATAGAATAAGCAAGCCATCTCTGCTTTAGTCATAAACACGGCGAGTGAAACCATCACTTTTTTGAGATAAACATTTGCTAACCAAATGATTTCTTGAGTGGGGAACTTCTAGAACATTCGACGCACTACTCAAAAAATAGGACTGCATATATTCAAAAAAGTGTTGCAAAATTTAACCGACAGGTTGGCAATTATAAGGCGCGGCCGCAGAGACTATGTGCCAGAAATAATTTTTTTAAATATTAAGCACCATAAACCTTTAAGCCAATAGAGCCAAAATTTTGGTCACTCGCTTAAATTTTAATAATAAAAACAGTTTTTGTTGAGATGTTAAAAATACTTATATTTTAGCCCTAATGACTCGGCTAGATTATTTTGTTTGCATGATTATGTTGTACACTTTCGATTTCCAGAAACCTTAAAAAAATCGAATGGTGTTAAATCGCATGATCTTGGTGGCAAATTCTTTTGTCCTCTACGATTAATAATGTGATTTTTGAACTTTTTTTTTCAAAAGAGCTATTATGTTAAGTGCCACCATCCTATTGAAACCACATATTCGCTACATCTAAATCATCATTTTCCGCAACAAAAACCTTCGACTCACCTCCCAGTAGCAATTTCCATTTACTATTCAGAATTAAAATTTAGACAATCATTATATTGTTTAATATTTGTAGTTTTATAATTTTGTCCTAATTGTCTAAAATTTATATTTCAAGAATTAAAGTTTTATTTTAAGAATGATTTACGATCTGTTTTTTTTTAATATTGGTAAGATTCCACATACATCTTTCATACAACATTTATTATCGCATAATTTGCGATATTTAACTTTTTTGAGAGCATTATCTTTAGTATCAAATGAAACTAAATAATTAAGCCACAAATTTGACGACAAAAATTAAACAAAAAAGTAAAATTTTACTTAACAATTTTATAAGTATTAACTGCTGGTAATACTATAACATCATTTCGATGATATTACCTTTAAAGATAATTTCCCAGGATTTTGCCGTTTTTAAATACTGGATTTAGATGCCAGATTGCAAATAGTGAAGAACTGTACTCAGTATTTTTAATTCCTTTTTACGTAATGCTAGTTTTTGCTGGGACATTTAAAAAAATTGATGTTTTATAGTAATACAATGAAAAATATTTTTCATTACTACCCAACATATTAATATGCATGAGCGAAAAATGGAAGACTTTATTTTCATAAAAAATCATTTAGTTATACATTGCACTACTTCTTTACTTTCTGTTTTGTAAAAAAAAAACCCAGAGAAAATCAGGTAAACTTAAGTCAAGAGTGCGTATGAAATTTAAAAAGGGTAAAAAGAGATAAAAAAAATATAATTGCCTTGCGACAATAGAGCTGTGCACTTTGACTTTTAACCGTAGCCTCTTGTAAAGTTTTTTTATTTTTTAATCTCTACCCACAGTCACTTGTGAAATATGGGCTGGAGTGATGTTTTATTAATACAAACAAAAAAAGGAATTTCAAGAGCACAATTACAGTTGAGTTAAATTAAGCAAATAGTAGTTCCAAATACAATTTTATTTCTTATTTTTAATTACTTCACAGTTCAATGAACCCATTTTTATACCCGCCACCAAAAAAATGGTGGGGGTATATTCATTTTGTCATTCCGTTTGTAACACATCGAAATATCCATTTTAGACCCCATAAAGTATATATATTCTGAATCGGGGTTTGATTTGATGACGATCTAGCTATGTCCGTCCGTCTGTCCGTCTGTCCGTCTGTCCGTCTGTCCGTCTGTCCGTCTGTCCGTCTGTCCGTCTGTCCGTCTGTCCGTCTGTTGAAAGCACGATAGAGGTCGCACCGAAAAAGCTAAAGGGCTCAAATTTTGCCAGAATCTTTCTAATAGACAAGGTTTGTTTGGTATTGAAAATGGGCTAAATCGGAATATTAGAAAGAGAGTTATAGCTCGTAAAGCAAGAATAGGTCGAAAAAACCGTGTCCTTCAAACATCGAAAAAAAAGGAATTGTGTCCAAACGCATAAACGTAGAGTCATGAAACTTCGAATATATATTTCTCGAGTCAAAAGAATATTTCTCCCCAAAAATTGCTTAAATCTATGCATTAGAAAAGGAGTTATAGGTCAAAATGTACGAAAATTTATACCGCTCAGTGTATATTTGAAGTTTAAAACGTAATAAAACTGACAAAACTATATGTACGGTTCTGAAATTTTGCAAACATGGTTTTTTGGTCAAAGTCTTCGTTATAACGGAAAATAAATGTTCCACGCCCACTTTTTTTTTTAAATTTTTATAAAAATATATTAGTCATATTCATTAGCATTTATTCATTGCAGATGGCGACATCTGTTGTAGGCGCCACTACATTTTGCAAACACTGAGGATGATGTCTTTGCTAAACATCACGTAGAACACTAGATGACTCTAGTAACATTTTTTTGCACAAACTACAAAGGAAGTTTATAGGGGTTTGTGAAAACGAAAATGACCGAAGTTTGTTGACAAAAATTAACTAGAGTAATGATTTGTGCCCAACTTTACATATAGTTGTACACACAGTCTTATGAGGTTTAAGATTTAAAAATATTTAAAAAAAATGTGCATCAGTAGATTTAAAATAAGTATTTGAATATTTAAAATACATATTTTAACAAATTTTTTTTTTATCTATCTATTCTTTTGTAAAGGGTGGTTAAATTTTAAGGGCCACAGGGTGATTCAAAATAGACATGCTCAGCATTTTGCTAAAACAGGAAATTTATTAGTAAGATTTTGATTTTTAAAGTTCTATAACATTTTGCTTTTAAAAGATTTTCAAACGAAATAAGTTTTGTATAATTTTAAAATTTGTTAGCCATTAGTACATGAAAATAAATTGTTTATAATGTTTAGAAATAATTTTTTTTATATCTTTAGGTCTAAATTTTCCTAAATTCCTTTTTTTAATACACCATAACTTCTAGAAAACATAAGATAACAAAAAGAAATTAGCACCATTTAGTAGATAAAACTCTCCTCTATACCCCTATATCCCATTGTATACCCAGGACGATCCGACCGTGATCAGCAGACCAATTTTTGTGACACAAGGTCAAATATTTTTTGCAAAATTTTAGTAAAAGAGCTAAACAAATTTTTTTGTAATGTGTTTTTTTGAAGTATTTGAGTTTTTATATCCGCCACCAAAAAATGGTATGTATATATTCTTAATCGGGGTTTTATTTGACGACGATCTAGCTATGTCCGTCCGTATGTCCGTCTGTTAAAAGCACGATAGAGGTCCCATCGAAAAAGCTAGTGGGCTCAAATTTTGCCAGAATATGTCTTATACACAAGGTTTGTTTGGAATAGAAAATTGGCTAAATCGGAGTATAAGGAAGAAAGAAAAATTGCCTATATGCATGTATTAGGAAGGGAGTTAGAGATCAAAATGTACGAAAATTTATACCGCGCAGTGTATTTTCCAATATGTTAAAAATTTTAAACCTAATAAGAGTGACAAATTTAGATCTACGATTCTGAAATTTTGCAGGAATTGCTTTTTGGTCAAAGGCTTTCTTCTGACGGAAAATAAATGTGACACGCCAACCTCCCATACAACGTTTTCTCTTAAATTCTTATAATTTCTCTATAAATCGAATAATAAAGGACTTTATTGAAATATCTAAGTTGTATTTATTAGCATAAATAACTTCGACACACCTACTATAACGCTCACTTTCCACGTTATTTACTGTTAATGAAATTTAAATTTATAAAACCGACAAAATTGGAGGTATGATGATAAAATTTGCTACGGAAATCCTTCTAGTCAATGTTATTGTTATGCCAGAAAATTTAGGTTACACGCTTTATTTCAAATTCATATAATATCTCAATGAATAAATATTTTGGAAGAATTACGGACTATATTGAAATATCTAAGTTGTATTTATTAGCAGAAATTTTATTGACACGCTTACTTTAACGCCCATTTTCACTGAAACACTTAATTTACGAAAACATTTTACCAGCATATCCAAGTTATAAAAGGTGGTTAAATTTTAAGGGCCGATGTTGATTTTGAATAAAACACAAATTATTTAGGAAATTATTATCATTTCTTTTTTAATGATAATATTTGTATGGTTCAATTATGTATGGAACAAAATATCGGCCAAATGGCCCCGCGACCTCAACGGCACACCTCGATCCGATAGTTAAAATTTTAAATAACATTGCTGATGCTCAATTGTTTGGCACGATGATGAGTCGAAGTTGACTGTTTTTTTGCCACACTATCGCGATAAACAGCAATGCTTCTCATTTAACGAATTTAGAAGGCATTCATAGATGTTCTAACATTTTATACAGACCTGGGGCCGAATTACGGCATTCGATATCGATCGAAATTTTACTCGAACGATCGAGTATGCTTTAGGTATATACATTCTAATAAGAGTTTTCAAATTTCGATCACGTTCGAGTGCCGTAATTCGGCCTCTGTTTTAAATTTAAAATTTAACCACCCTCTACAAAGAAAGCCATTAACAAAATAATAATTATTGTGCTTTAAATGTACACAAAATTGGTGGTGGGTATAAAAGATTCGGCACAGCCGAATATAGTGCTCTTACTTGTTTAAATTAATGTGCAGTTTTGAATACTTAATATCAATTAAATACAAAGAAAATATTCAAGAAAAAGAACGAAAAGTTTTAGGAAATTTAAAAACTAATTTTATTAAATGATGACAAGGCTTCGTAGAACGTTACGTAATATAACATGTAATAGCTTATTCATCAAATATACAAATAAGCAACTGAAAGTTTTAATACATGAACAAACTAGTCGGAGTTGGGAATACTACTGAAAGTTTATACGCGGGAGGCATTTTGGTGTTTACATAAGGACCCTCACTTACCTTCCATAAAAACACGATACTCCACTTTTACTTTATATACATTCATATATACGGGGTGTGAATAGGTTAATGATTTTGATGTATTTAGCCGTATGATTTCTTAAATAAAGCAAAGCAACATAGGTACATATATTGGTGCTTTTATTAATCACGTTTGTTTATACGTATTCCAAAAAATATCTTTAAAATAAAACAATTTTTTGATTACGAAAAAGTAACTCTTTAAAACGCTCTGAACAATTGACAAAGGAAACTACAGAATTTCCTTTAAGTTCTCGGTGCAAAAGCAACTAAGTCAAATCAAGCATTTAAAAAAAACAAGTAAGAGCGCTATGTTCGGCCGTGCCGAATCTTATATACCCTTCACACCGTGTAGTCATGCAATAACAGTAGTTTGTATCACAAACATCCACATTGTAAAATTATAAAATTACGTATGTATGTTAAAAAAAAAATAAAAAAAAAATTAAAAAAAAAATTAAAAAAAAAATTTTTTGTAAAATAAATTAAAAAAAAAAATTAAAAAAAAAAAAAAAAATTTAAAAAATAATTAAAATATATATAATATATATGAAACAAAAAAAATAAAAAAAAAATATTTAAAAAAAAAATTAAAAAAAAAATATAAATAATATATTAAATAAAAAATAAAAAAAAAATAAAAAAAAAATTAAAAAAAAAATTTAAAAAAAAATAAAAAAAAATTTTTTTTGGCTCAGCTGGGATTCAATGCCACGTTTTCTCTAACCAGTATACACGTTTGTATGTATGTATGTTGTTGTTGTAATGTTGTTTTTGTGAAAAAAAAATCGAGGTGGTCGTGGGTTTTTGCTCATATCTCAGTTGTTTATGTACCGATGTTTCTGATTTTCAATACCGATCTACTCCCGAATATTTCCGATATTTTAATACCTCACCCGAGTCCAAGCGATGTCGAGGGGCTTCAAAAAGTTGATTTCAACATACACACGGACAGACGGTCAGACGGACAGACGGACAGACGGACAGACTGACAGACTGACAGGGATTAATCGACTCCCCTATTCATAAGCTTTCAGAAAATATATACTTTATGGGGTCGGAAATCAAAATTGTAGAAATTTCACACGGAATGACAAACCTATATATACCCTTTTTCACTGTGTGAAGGGTATAAAAACCTAAAAATTACTTTGTACCTAATATGCTTGTCTCTCAGAGGACTTGACGGGCACTGTCGTGTCAACTTTTTTGGAAAACACCTATAAAGCCTCACTAATATTTAAGATTTACTAGTCAGTAGTGTGCTGGTCTGCTAGCTTGGGGGTTGCGGGTTCGATTCCCGCCAGATACTCTGGACTGGTCTGTTTCTCTTTCTCTTTATTCTAACTATTCTTATTCAATTCACAATAGACCGTAATGGTATCCGGTTCGAGGTGTGAAGGTAACTTTTCACCAGCCTTACCTACCTACCTAAATCCGCTTGACATGCTGGCAGGTGCCTCAAAATGTTATAGGCTCATCTATTCACTTTGTATTAATCTATGTTAATATTGTCTCAGTTTAAACTCGGAATCAGGGAACAGTTATTAAAGAAAGATTTAAAAAGTCAGAACAATATGAAGAGCTCTAGGAGTTTGAATCACTTTCTGCTCCCTTAACCACAAATATTTCTGATATCTTTTGCTTATTATACAAGTTATTTTTAAAAAGAAATCAAATACCGTAGCTAAACACAAATACGAATTTTATTCTTAGACTAACCTCCAGTTTTTATTAAATTAAAAATGTTTTTCATTCGTAATTTCATAATTAAAACAAAAACAAATTTCAAAAAATTGTTGTTGTTTTGAAAATAAATTTACGAACGTAATTCATCATATTTTTTACAAGAACAGGAGGTAAGTTCATATTTAAAAAAAACAGCTTTTGCGTAGAGTTTTTAACTTATAAGAGGACACATCTTTACCAAAACTTGTCGATGTAAATTCGTTTTCAAAACGAGTTAATGAGATATACATAGAGAAAATAAAAATTATCAATGATGCACTATTCTATGAAGTGCCATAATATCTTTTAAAATTTTAAAATGCACAACAAAGTTATAGCAAAGCGATTTATGCAATCAATATAAACTTTCATATTCATGGGAAACTCACGCCCACTAAATTTTTTTTTAGCTTTACGTAAGTGTAGTAAATTATTTCATATTAAATTTGATGGTCCATATTGTTATGATTATCTTTTTTTGTGTTCGTGGTAAGGTTACGTTCAAAAAAGGTGCATTTAAAAAGCCCAAAGCCATTATAAGTGAACACGTATATACAAATTGGAAGATGTCCGTTCTAGTAAATGAAAAATTCTCATATTAGAATCATAATAATACACTCGTCTAAATATTTCCTTTGGTATTCTAATTTTGGTGTAGTGCACTTGTGTCTTATACGCCGAAAAACAGAACACTGACAGAGGTGGTATTCCAAGGTCTCATTCTTTCCTTTGCGTTCTATCTAACATTCCCATAAAATATATATAAGTCCTCGGCTCTATGTGACTTGTTACAATACTAGTTAATCTTCTAAGTGTTGGCCTACTCAGTTTTGAATCTCGTTCCATTTCTTGAGGTTTAGGTCACCCCATATCATGTTCATCACCTTACAGTTAACAGTATTTTAGCCCATTTTGATGTGTTATTCCATTGCCAAAATTTGTAAGTTCATTCCGAATCCTTCGAAATTAGTCAGGATTTTTCAAGCTTATTCCGCGGTTTCCTTGGTTCCGATTATGCCATCATGACCTGCAATCCATAAGATCTCTAAGTGTTAAAAATAAACATGGTAGAAGGAAGTACTTACTTATATTTCAGTTTATGTAATTAAGTCCCACTCAAACTCGTTCACCAATATTCGCTTAGTCGTTATAAATATCATTCACTCGGGAATTTCTTACCCGTATTATTTAATCCCGCTCTTCTTTCTCCCGTATTATGGTAATGTAGCTTATCGACTTGAAACTTTTTTATTTTTTACGATTCAGCGATTCCAATACATTTCCCAGTATTCCAGTATTAAAAATGACAGTTTTACAAGCAATTTAACAAAAAATTACATTATGATAATACAGTTTCAATGTAATGCTCTAATATTTCGTTGAAACGTTCTCACATATTAAATCTGTGTGATATTTTCCATCGCGATGCATCGGTAAGATATCAAATATATTTCGGTATCTGGTATAATGGAGTGAAAATAGACAAATTTCCATTAGTCTAGTAGCGACCAGGGCTGCTTCATATTTTACCCGTAAATCAATCTACAGAATTGATAGAATATTCTTAATAGAAGTTGTTGATGTGGTTCTCTTGGCTCCGCATATATGTACTAATGCTAAACCGTGTTTGGGTTTCTTTAAGAAGTTGTACATTAAACACGTCAACTGCATTATCGACACATATATTACACTTGTTATACCCTTCACCTGTGGTGCACAAGGGTATATATAGCTTTGTCATTCCGTTTGTAATTTCTACAATTTTCATTTCCGACCCCATAAAGTATATATTTTCTGAAAGCTTATGAATAGAGGAGTCGATTAAGCCCTGACCGTCTGTCCGTCTGTCCGTCTATCCGTCTGTCCGTCTGCCCGTCTGTCCGTGTGTTGGTTGAAATCAACTTTTAGAAGCAACTATATGTTCCTCAGATCTGTATATGGTATCAATCTCTTGGAAATATCTAGAAATGATTCGCTATTGAAATTCAGCACAATCGCCCCATAACTTTCTGAGATATGAGCAAAAAACCACGACCACCTCGTTTTTTTCACAATTATAACAATAACATACATACATACATACATACATGTAAAAAACATACCAAACAAAAAAAATTACAAAAAAAAAATATTAAAAATAAGAAAAAAATAATAAAAAAATAATAAAAAACACTACAAAAAAAATTAAAAAAACATTTTAAAAAAATTTAAAAAAATTTTTTAAAAAAATTTAAAAAAATATAAAAAAAATAATAAAATATAAATAATATATTAAATAAAATAAAATAACATTTTTTTGGCTCAGCTGGGATTCGATGCCACATTTATTCTAACGTGTACGTATGCACGTATTTTATATGAGATGAATGGTGATACAAACAATTGTTATTGCATGACTACACGTTGTGAAGGGTATATAAGATTCGGCACGGCCGAATATATCACTGTTACTTGTTTTTAGTGTGTTTGTATAACATCTTTGGGATTTCGCTTCATTTGGAGCCCATTGCTCTTCTAATCTATATTTTTTAAAAACTAGCTGACCCGGTCTGTGTTGCTGGCTCTAAGCAAACAAAAGTGTTGTATTACTAAACGATTTCAATTGAGCTTTTAACGAAACTTACGGCCTTAAAATGAAAATCCATGGAATACCTATCATAAAGTTTTTTTTACAGAATTACTTACATATGGTGTAGGTATGAGCTCAATCTAAAAAGAAACACATGTATTTAAGCAAATTGGACATTATATTTATTTCTTACTTCATATTAAGCCCAGCGGAGAGACAATGTTTTTTGCCGTGCGAAAAACATGAATTATCCAAAATTAAGCCAGCAATAGTCAATGATTGCCTTTGTGTTTTGTTGATGGTCATAGCAAAGGCCAGACGCAAAGGGAATTGGAGCCGCTTGAATGGGCATGGCAAATCGTTGGAAATTAGCGGAATTTGTGGAATAAGTACGTCTTCGACTTTGAATCTGTCTGATGTTTTTTGCCTCGATTAAATTTGGTGAAGAGTTGTGATGATGACTTGGCTAAGACAAAGTCTGTTCAAAATTATGCGAGATTTGAGATTATTTTACTATCTAAATTTTTTGAGTGTGAAAAAAATGTCTACTACTGGAAAAAAATTATTTATATTTTTTTTTGATTTCCTGGGTTTTAAATTTCAAGAAAAGGATAGAAAAAAAATTATAAGAAACGGAGTCAGACACGAAAAAAAAAGAAAAAGTTAACAATAAAAAAAATTGAATTTTAAGATAAAATATATGGGGTCTAGCAAATTTCTGGAGAGAGATTAATTCTATGAATTGTGTGCAATTAAATACAAATTTTGGCCGATTTCAAGTTTTATTGTGGTGGTGTCATAAAATCGACGGTGTTTTCTTTATCAAGCGTTTAGTTAATTAAAGCTGTGATAATAATTTTGGCAGGCTAAGTCCTTCATTTGGTGTAAGAAGGGAACTGATCTTTACACTCGCATTTTCAAAATTCCAAAACCGTTGTACAGCTGAAGACTTTTTATAAAAAAACCTGGAAATTGTGGTTACAGAAACAAAAGACAACAAAATTGTGGTGACCAGTTCGATAAAAGCAGAAAAGTAAGGCGTGGCGAATTTTCAAGGATTAACTGGATAACATAGTATTTATTCTGACAAACACAATTGTTTTAAATTATTTATATGAGTTTTAAATCCTGGTTCTAAAGTTATGTATCGTATCAGTAATTTTAATTGATAAAATTTTTTTTTCTGTTAAATTTTATTCTGTGTTCTAAATTTTAAAGTAATTCTCATAATCTCAATTCGTGTTTTTTTTTGCAATCATCACTAATTTATTTATGGTTTAACAGTAAGTTTGTTCTGAGTTTTTTTTTTTATTTTATTCAAAATTTTCTAAATTGGTTCGGTCAGTAAATTGGTGAATTTTAGTAAAATTTTAAATAATAGATATGCATACAATACAATTTTAATATAAACATTCACTCGTAATTTATACCTAAAACATATTACTTTTACATTTGAGTGTGTAGATTTGTTAAAAGTAGGAGTATATATGTGTATACCTTGATCCTTATTATAATCTACACACATCTACTACACTTACCCGGACATACCAAATAATTTTGATTTATTTAGAAAATAAAGAATGAAATACGCAAGATTCCACTGTCAACCGGCGCCTGCCGACGTAGGAGATAATGACTTGTAAGTGTTAATTAATTTCTTCATTTTGACATTAGTTTTTACATTACAATTTTGAATTTTTGTTTTAAAAGAAATATATTACAAATTAAAATATATAATCCCTATAATATTAAACTTTAATAGTACAACTAGAGTTGCCAGATATGTTAATTAAAATATAAATTTAAAATTTTATTAATTATATCTCAAGGGTGAATTTTTTTTTTTTTATTTGTATAAAATAAAATAACAAAAAAAAATAACTCAATACAACAATTTAATTACGTAGTGAAGGAAAATAGACACGTAAATCTTATCCTAATTTCAAATTCAAATAGTTTCATTGAGATTAACTGTAATTTTCTTTTCGTTAATATTATTAGATTTGTCTTAATTTGTTTTTTTTTTAACTTATGTAATAGAAATAAAATCACTTTATAATTGTTTATTATAATATATAAATAATTGATTTGACAATGATTACGTGTATTCTGAATAAATAAGATATCGTTTATTGTATTGTTATCATGGAATTATAATTTGTTTTTATATAAAACGAAAGGTGAAATAAATGGTATGAGGGTAGGTAGGTATGGCATTTTTTTTTTATTATTTTTA
This sequence comes from Phyto melanocephala, assembly GCA_941918925.1. NCBI lineage: Eukaryota > Metazoa > Arthropoda > Insecta > Diptera > Rhinophoridae > Phyto > Phyto melanocephala. Next base: position 57,826,706 of record OW799234.1, on the reverse strand, counting down.
TAGTAGGGCTGACATTAAAAGATTGGTGTGGTCAGCATGGAGGGTGGGAAAAGTCCGGTGTAGTAACTGACAGCTTTAGCTACATCTCAGTCGTCAACATTTATACTCTATTTCTACATCTTTATGAGAATACCTTTTTTATTGATTAGCTACCTAACGGAAGATCTTTAATATATGATTCAGATATTTATATGTATATACCATAAGTATATATGTATGGGAACAGAATTTAATCCACCCCACCGACGAGCACGGCCGATATTAATAAGTAGCCCTGTTCCCTATAATCACACATTAACATGTAAATAATCGTTACAGAGTTTTTGATGCTTAATCTGGTTCCGTTGCATAACTTTGGTGCGTTTAAGTTGCGAAAAAGAAATACCGGTGATCCAACCTTTAATGTTAGTACATGCGGTGGCATTCCTGGTGGTTTCAATGAATTCAAAAATTCAGTGGGACAATTGACGGCTTGTTCTTCATCCATTACTGCGTCGATCGATTTGTAAAGGGTGTTTTTTTAAGCCCGATAGAACTTGAAATTGTAAAAAATAACACAAAAAATTAAATTGTAATCAAAATTTTTTTTTATTCGAAAGATCAATACGTGACATTAACATTTGAAAATGATTTCGGGCATATGGGCACCGCGGCTGTTCTTGACGAAGCGCATTCTGGACGTCCAATTTTGGGCCACTTTTTCGAGCACTGCTGGCCGTATGTCACGAATAACACGAACAATGCTGGCCTCCAAGGCGTCAATTGTTGCTGGTTTATCAGCATAAGCCAGTGACTTCACGTAGCCCCACAGGAAATAATCGAGAGGTGTCAAATCGCACGACCTTGGAGGCCAATTGACAGGTCCATTTCTCGAAATCAACTTATCGCCAAATTTTGATTTCAATAAGTCGATGGTTGCGTTCGCCGTATGGCACGTAACGCCATCCTGTTGAAACCACATCTCCGGATCAATGTCATCCATATTTTCAAACAAAAAATCATTGATCATGGTGCGGTAACGATCTCCATTGACCGTAACGCGAGCTCCGGCCTCATTTTTGAAGAAATAAGGTCCGATGATGCCATTAGCGTGAAAACCGCACCAAACGGTGCATTTTTCTGGATGTAATGGAGTCTGTAGGGTCTCTTGTGGATTGGTCTCGCTCCATATGCGGCAATTTTGCTTATTAACAAACCCGTTAAGCCAAAAATGAGCCTCATCGCTGAACACAATTTTGCGATAAAACAACGGACGTCCAGAATGCGCTTCGTCAAGAACAGCCGCGGTGCCCATATGCCCGAAATCATTTTCAAATGTTAATGTCACGTATTGATCTTTCGAATAAAAAAAAAATTTTGATTACAATTTAATTTTTTGTGTTATTTTTTACAATTTCAAGTTCTATCGGGCTTAAAAAAACACCCTTTATTTGCCGGGCAGTTTAAATTGAATTTGCTCATTGAGCTGTAAATATTTTTTGTAAATAAACCGAAAACCCGGATTTTTTAATGCAACATTTTGAAAGCTTTACAATTTTGATATTGGATCATTGTTAACACAGGTTTTTTGTAAATATCTTCGGAACTACATAACCGATTTAAGAGTTTGATATCTCGTATTGAAAAACATGACAACGGCTTTATAAAAAAAAATACAAAAAAGCAAACAAAATAAATATATGTTTATGTCATTGGTGGTGCCACGCCCCTCCGCCCACAGATCGAAAATCAAATTTCACAGTGTCACCCGCCTAAATATTCTGAAGATTCCCTAAAAATTTCATTAATCGGCCCAGCCGTTTTGGAGTCCAAAAGTTACATACATCCTGTTTTATATATATAGAGATTTATAATTGTGATACAGAAAGTTTATCTCTGAAATATTTTATCACAATAAATAAAAAAAAATCACATTGTCCTGTAACAGTAACGACCTAATTGACAGCGATTTATATCTATATCTTGTTTAGAGCTTTCGATAACTTCATCTCATTTTATTTAGTATATCTTGTAGAGATATAAAAAAGTTAGATTTACACACATTTTTAAGTTTGTTAAATAGCCTTCTTTATCACAACTATTAAGGATTTGGATTCAACATCCTTTCCCCTAAAACGTATTTATACACAGACACATAAACATTCTCATAACCGCCATTTGCGTTAAAGACAAAAATACTAAATCGGAAGATAAGCACATATAAACTCATACACACACCCATATATGAAGATAAACAGTAATGGTCATAAGTACTAAGATTTAAAATTTCTTTACTAAACTGTTAAAAAAACATGATTTTATTGTGCTGTGTTGTCTTGTTTTCTTGTTATTGTTGTCACTTTACAACCAAGATGACTTCTCATCTAGACATTTTTTTTCTAATTTATTCTCCTTCTTGTTTATTAGTGCTATTGTTGTTGCTGTTTTTATCTTAATTCCCTGCTGTCTGCCCATAAAAAAATTAAAATAACAACAATGAGCAAAGAACGGAAAAATGAGATGAAAACGAATAGCGACAGGAGTAAAATAAAAGAAATTTTTTAGTGAAAATTATGGCCAGAGCCTAAAACACTTAAAATGCCAAAGATCTTTTGACCTTTTCATCAAGTTAATGAACAGCATAACAAAAGACCCAACAACAAAAACAACCACAAAAGCTACATTTTATTTTGGATACATTATACAATTTGGAATCTTAATGTAGTAAAAAGTAATTGAAAACGTTTATAAAAAATTACAATAAAAAATTATGAATAAAATATTTTTATGTCTAGAAAACCAAAAGGAAAAATGCTTTTATGGCCTTTTACGAAATTGATGCCTACTTTTATACAGGAACTTTGCTTTTATCCTTATAATGTTATTCATTATTTTATTGTGGCTTTAAGTACTTTGTGTTATTTTATTTATTATTACTTTTTTATAAAGACAAGAAAAAAAAAATTGGTTCTACAATACCGCTAATTAACGAAATTTCTTTTATATATGAAATACATTAACAAATTCATAAATTAATGGATTTTTTATTAATTGTTTAATATTCTTTAAAAAATTTGGGAAATTGTTCAAACTACCAAAGCATTTACAGTATTTAGTTGTTGAAAGGATCTAGTGAATAAAAAACTAAAATATGAGATTCAAAGTTTGCAAGGAAAATGAAATAGAAGTTCGCCTATGTGTTTCACAACCATGAAGAGGGTTCATATTAAGTCTAAGCCACTATTGACTGAGTTCCTGCATTGTTCGCTAAAGCTTTTTTCGCTAATTTTCTGTATGTTATTAAGTCATCAAAAGCAGACGTCTGTTGCACTCAGTATGCTTAAATATAAACTCTGAGACTTAAAATTCTATAATTATTACAACACAAGAACTCTTCATTAATGGAAATCTCTCCAACGCGGTGACCTGCGAAGTTCACCCTCTATCTTCGACTTTCGCAAACTAAAACTTGCAGAATTTTAAGTTGATAATTGTCAATACTTTTATGTAATATATAGAAATGTAAAAGAAGTTTCAAGTTTTTAGTCAACTTAAAAATACGGGATTCACAACAGATGAAGTGGTTTTTGAGCTCAGTCAAATTTTTTGCCAACAAAGCGCCATTTGCTGATTTTTTTGTTTTAATTATTAAGGTTGAAAAAATTATAGTTCGAGGATTATGGTAAACTCGGTTCATCACTTTTAACGTGCTTGTGCTAATATTTTCTTTTCATAAGTGGTGATTTTGATAAAGGCAAAGAAAACGATCTACCAGACCAGCCAAAAAAGCTTGAACACAAAAAATTTAAGGTTTTATTCCATCAAAAATCTTGTCAAGCTCAACAAGAACTTTCAAGTTTATTGAAAGCTACTCAGATATCCATTTTGAAACTGCCTGTTTCTTTTAAGAGTAAAGAAATTTGGTAATATATACAAATTAAACCCAGAAGGCATTGCAAGAAGTTGTAGCACGTCCGGTTTTCTCTAAATTATTAGCTGAGATGAAGCCTGGATCCATTAGAATAACCCAAAGTGACAACAAAGGCAAATACTTATGGTGCTAAGGTGGTGCTTTATTTTTTATGAGGCCAAAAGCTGCTAGAACCTGGCCATATCATTACCGGGAACCTGTAGCAAACTGATTCGTTTGAAGCAAGCATTAGCCGAAGAACAGCCATAAATTGTCGCCTGATATAAAACATATGTTGACACATGTTGCCAGTTTTAAAGACTAAATTGAAAAGCTCGCCTTATATTCCAGACTATACCCTATTTTAATACAAATTATCGCAATCAAAGAAGAACACACTCTTTGTAATACGCTTCACTTCAAAGCAGGGTATTCGAAATTAGCTTGATAAGTTTCAGGCTTTAAAAAAATGAGCAACGTTTTGACTGGGAATCCATAACATGAATATGAAAAGACATTGTTGACAATGACCAATAATTTGATAAAGATGAGTTGTGTCTTAAAATGAAAAATAAAACCTTAAAAAAATCCCGAATTTTAGATTTTGCATACCATAACTTAACACTCTTTATTAGTGTATGCCACTTAATGGTAGCGATCTTATTAACCCTGCTACGCTACTATGTTAGAAAAAAATAAAACACATATTTTGACCCTTAATTTTTTTATTGAGAAAATTCAAATTTGTACATTTCAAAAATATTTTTCAAGCTTGTGATCAATGCAATATGTCATCGTTAGAGTGATTGTGTGTCGGTGTGACAGACAAACAGGTCTTTTTGCAAGTTATACACTCACTCTTTTTTCTATTTCGGCCGGCAAAATTTGCACCTTTTCCGTTCACTAGCGCATTGCCATTTTGGAGAAGGCGAATTCGTAGATGGTGATACACTGCCTTCTTCTCGAATACTTCGCACAAATGATGCAGAGGCTTCTGCACGAGGAAGCCGACTACTCCTCTTCATAGGTTCTTGAGCTTAAAATTTACCGTATTCACCATTCAGGATATATTTTGGTTCATATTATAAAAGCATTGAGAGCAGAAATATCTAATAAATTAGAGAACAGGGCAGCTGGCCACCGATTGGTTTTTCTCTTGCACGAATATGTACGAACCATTTGGTCCAATGTGTCGACTCCGCCTTTTGTGGAGTTTTAGTAACTGATCTTATTACCATAATGACACATTATCATTGATTTTTTAAATAAAACAGATCCGTATAGCCAATTTCATCAACAGAGGGCAATAAAAATAATTAAAAAAATATTTTATCCAGATTTTATCGAAAGCAACGTAACTAAATATTATCCCTTCAGAATTGTACAACGTATAGCAAAAAGGTCATTTTAAATATGTATCTATTTCGTTGTTGATTTTAATTTGCTAAAAAATATATAATTAGACTTGGGACCTACCAAGTCTCTGAACATAGACACTGTAATATGCAAGTTGATTTTAGGAAAATATGCCTTATATAAAACTTTTCAAGACGAAACGTATTGAAAAAAGGCATTTAAGAAATTTCTAACAAAAATCACTGTCCTAACACAGCGTAAGTATCAAAAACTCTTAGTTGTGCTACGTAATTTTCAAACTTTCAATATAATATGTATTTTATCCTAATTTAAGTTATTATCGCATCCAAACAAAGTTAATTAAGAATAAGACGTACGATACTGGAATATCTTTTCGTAGGCTCTTTAATATATGTATATCATGTTTATTTTACATAAACTGTAGGCCACCAAAATATCTGAACACCTAAACTAATTTCACTTGTCTAATTAAACGTTATTCACATCACACACGCACTTCATTTCCTGCTCACCCCAAAACCTCATTTAACAATGCAAGGCAACAAAATTTAATTAAATTTTCTCGCTTATTGACGTTGCTAAAATGGAATTGTTAAACAATTGTCTAAATATTTTATTTATTCTTTTTTTTTTTGTTTACTCCAGCATTTGTATGAATAATCGAACATAATTTTTTGTGAATAAATATTTCTGCAATTTTCGCAACACTTAATACAATTGGTTCTATAAACTGCCAAACTAAAAGTTAGAAAACAAGAAGATAGCAGAAACAGAAAAAATACATAAAAGCAGACAAAAAAAATTCACTTAAATAGAAAATTATTCACCAGATACAGTAAATATTTAACGCTTTTATAAGTACGTGCAATGAAAGTTAATTTTATTCTATAAATACGTATTTTATGTTTTTATTTTTTGTTCGTTATCATTGTTGTTATATTTTGTTTATATTGTTGTTATATTTGTTTGAAATAGAGATATAAATATGTATATAAATAGATGTATTATTATGACACCATTTTGGCGGCTATTCTCAATTGTGAAAACATAATTCTATAGTCCGGCTTTTGTTCGGGAACAATGGTTGTGCGGAGACTTAAATAATTTAAGATGTTTTGAAGTATATATTTATTTGGTATTTTATTGCATTATTTAAGTGTTTATGTTTAAGTACTTATTTAGTTAATTATAAAAATAAAATGTATTTACTAGTCTTTGTTTTATCTTTACAGACAACTTTTATCTCCGAATTTAATACAGAAACATTATCACTCTAGTGGCTATTTAGTGGATGGCAACCGTCATGTAAGTACTTTCGTATCAGAAATGTTTAAATTTAAAGAAAATATATTAAAGATGTTAATTTTAGCAGTTATAGTCCTGTCAAAATTGTATAAAACTATTCTTATTGATGAGACAAGATTTAAAAAAAAATATAAAAAAAAAATTTGGTCAAACCTTGATTGTTAAATAAAATCAATCATTGCCATCTAACTGGTGGCTAGAGCAGGATAAAACTAGTAATAATATGATAAGTAATAACAGACAAAAGAAAAACGGGTTGCTGTTGGTAATTTTCAATCTAACCCGTTGTAGTAAATAAATGTGAACAATTAAACCGAATTTAAATACGTAAATCCTAGGAGTTTAATAGATGATATTTACATCCAACACGTAACCATTGGTCAAAGAGTGCTGTCGATGATATCGTAGTTAGTTGCGAAAGTGCATTCCAATCAGCTTGAGTCAAAAACCTTGTTGCAGCCCTAGCCTGTACATTCCTTATTCCATCCAGGCCCTCGCCAATCCACTCTAAATAACTAACCTGTATCATCTAGATCAGGCTGTACAAGCAGTACTTTGATACTGCTTGCCAATTTCTCTTGTCCTTTATCATGCAATCTAAAATGCTCTCATTCATCTCGCCTATAGAGTTTTACAAATCCCATCTGTTCTCAATCCATTTACAAGCTTTGAAGAAGCTGTGCTTAACGTTGTCGATACCCTCTTCATATAAGGAATATGGTGTGCTGCATTTGCTTATGATATATAGGTATTACCTAAAATATCCATGACCAGACAGGTAGTAGTTTATTTCTCCACTTCCTCTTTTTAACCTGGAAGAAGTTATTTCATTCATCTGGCTGACATTTCTACGTTCAATTTTTCCTGCTAGCTTTGAAGGGTCTCTAGTCTTATGATCTCTTTATCAACTTGGACGAAACTGTTGGTGTATTTTTTCCGCAATATCTTGCCCTTTTCCTCTATTTGGATGGTTGCCGTTGATACTTTACGAAAAGGTAGTGATATGGCACCGTTTCATTTAAAAAAAATATTATAAATGTCAGAGTTCTACTTAGATAATCCCTTACAAAGTTCTTTTACTCACAATGTTTGTCCATATAGAAATAATCTGCATTTAAAATAAAGCATTATATGAAAAGTGTGGAAGTGGAAGAAATTATTGTGCGCTTCTCACTTTAATTTTCTGTCAATTAATAAAATCAAAGAGAGAAATATAAAGGTTGGTTAAATTTAGGTTATTATTATTTATTTTTATTATGGCAATACTGGTATGGTTCAATTATGTATGGAACAAAATATCGACCAAATGGCCGCCGCGACCTTGGCGGCACACCTCCATCTGATGGTCAAAATTTTAGATGACGCTGACGCATAATTGTGGTTCTATGCCCTTAATGTGCCGAATTATCTCATCCATTAGCTCTTGAATTGTTGCTGGCTCATGGACGTACACATTTTCCTTCAAATAATCGCAAAGAAAGAAGTCGAACGGTGTGATATCACATCATATTGGCGGCCAATTAACACCGCCATCTTGTGAGATAACACGTCCATTGAATTTGTCGAGAAAAAGAGCCATTGTTTCGTTAGCTGTCTGGCAACTGGCAACGTGTTGTTCGGGCCATAAAGAGTTTGTTATCATTTCACGATAGCGAGCACCATACACAGTAACTGCCTGACCGGCCTTATTTTGGAAAAAATACGGCCCGATGATGTCTCCAGCCTATAAACCGCACCAAACAGTCACTCTTTGTGGGTGCATTCGTTTTTCAGTAATCAATCTTGGACTACCATTCGCACAAATGCGGCAATTCTGCTTATTGACAAATCCACCGAGGTGAAAATTTGCCTCAGCACTGAAGATAATTTTCTTCGAAAATTGCTCATCCACGGTTGCTATTTCTTGCCACCATTCTGACAATTGACGTCGTTTGGAATGGTCAAGAGGCTTTCGTTCTTGAGTCAATTGCACCTTGTAAGCGTGTTTATGCATGTCTTTATGCATAATGTTTATCAATGACGAGAATGAGAGTTGCAATTAATGGACACGACAACGAATTGAGGTGGACGGCTCTTTAGTCACACTATCGCGAACAGCAGAAATATTTTCTCTAGTACGAGCTGTACGAGCATGTACTGGTATTTTCACATCTCTTCAAGACCCGGTTTGCTCAAACTTGTGCAGAATTTACTCCGATTTGAACGATTAAATTGATCGAAATAATCACGATATGCATTTTGATTTGAACGTCCATTTTCATAATAAGCCTGAATTACTTTAACGCGTTGCCCGTTGTATCTTTCCATGGTTCAAATTGAGGTTGAAATTGAGAAATGTCAAATGAAGTGCAGAAAAAAAGCTAAACGTTTAGGTGTGGTTCACATTGAACATCGGCCCTTAAAATTTAACCTCCGTTTATAAGCGACATTTTATTATCATACTTCAAATTTTGACGATTTTATGAGCTTTTGCATTTTATTGATAGTGCAATCTGTGAAAAGTGGGCGTTAAAATAGGCGTATCAAAGTAATTTCTTAATACCTTAATTCTCAAAATTGGGGATGGCTATACACCATATTGTAGGTTTTCTTTTTTGACACAAAGGATAAGTTAAGTTCTATTGGTTATAAATAATTTTCAAATCAATAGACAGAACCGACTAATTTTGAATTTAAAATAAACAAAAGTCATTATTTTTTTTAGCTAATTGACTAGTATATTGCTTAAGCTTTAACGCTCTTTAAATGATTCTTAAAACCTCTGGAATAATATGGACAAATTCATTAAGCTCTAACGAATTATGTCGACAAACGTTTGTTTGTGGAAAACTATTTCGCTTTAAAAAAAAATACAAGGTATTTTTTTCACAACCTAGATTTTCTTCTGTGATTGCACTTTAGCCTTTCTACCACTTTGTTTTTCATTTTTTTTTTTTTTTTTCATAACTAGAATCTAATTTTAAAAGTGTATTTGCCTGAAATATTAATATAAAATCTTTCTGCTGTAGAAAAAGTGCAATATCTGGCCTATAGTTTGATCTTTAACGGTTGTTTGAAACCGTTGAAAACCACAGAAATGTTATCTTAATATCCTTAAAAATGTGCGGATTTTTATGTTTAAAAAACTGGACAAAAGTTTTTAAAGTGTAATAAAATCGAACCAACTGGTTGTAAGATGCTCTAAGTAAAAAAAATTTAATAACAAAATAAAAAATTCAATTCAAATGCTTGCAAATAAAAAAAAAAGTGCAGAACATAAAAAAATTTAAATTATTAAAATAACTCACGTCCTTGATCAAATGTTTATTTATTAATGTTTTACGATATAAAAACCTCAAAATAAAATGACTTTCAAATAAGAGTAATAAACGAACTGTATTTAAAATGTTAGCACGTCCACTAAATTTTATTTAGCTTTTTTATTTATTTATTTATTTTTTTTTATTTATTACCTTAAGACGAGACATTTTTAACATCTATGACTAACGATTTTTTTGTTTGTAGATTTTTATACCCGCCACCAAAAAAATGGTGGGGGTATATTCATTTTGTCATTCCGTTTGTAACACATCGAAATATCCATTTTAGACCCCATAAAGTATATATATTCTGAATCGGGGTTTGATTTGATGACGATCTAGCTATGTCCGTCCGTCTGTCCGTCTGTCCGTCTGTCCGTCTGTTGAAAGCACGATAGAGGTCGCACCGAAAAAGCTAAAGGGCTCAAATTTTGCCAGAATCTTTCTAATAGACAAGGTTTGTTTGGTATTGAAAATGGGCTAAATCGGAATATTAGAAAGAGAGTTATAGCTCGTAAAGCAAGAATAGGTCGAAAAAACCGTGTCCTTCAAACATCGAAAAAAAAGGAATTGTGTCCAAACGCATAAACGTAGAGTCATGAAACTTCGAATATATATTTCTCGAGTCAAAAGAATATTTCTCCCCAAAAATTGCTTAAATCTATGCATTAGAAAAGGAGTTATAGGTCAAAATGTACGAAAATTTATACCGCTCAGTGTATATTTGAAGTTTAAAACGTAATAAAACTGACAAAACTATATGTACGGTTCTGAAATTTTGCAAACATGGTTTTTTGGTCAAAGTCTTCGTTATAACGGAAAATAAATGTTCCACGCCCACTTTTTTTTTTAAATTTTTATAAAAATATATTAGTCATATTCATTAGCATTTATTCATTGCAGATGGCGACATCTGTTGTAGGCGCCACTACATTTTGCAAACACTGAGGATGATGTCTTTGCTAAACATCACGTAGAACACTAGATGACTCTAGTAACATTTTTTTGCACAAACTACAAAGGAAGTTTATAGGGGTTTGTGAAAACGAAAATGACCGAAGTTTGTTGACAAAAATTAACTAGAGTAATGATTTGTGCCCAACTTTACATATAGTTGTACACACAGTCTTATGAGGTTTAAGATTTAAAAATATTTAAAAAAAATGTGCATCAGTAGATTTAAAATAAGTATTTGAATATTTAAAATACATATTTTAACAAATTTTTTTTTTATCTATCTATTCTTTTGTAAAGGGTGGTTAAATTTTAAGGGCCACAGGGTGATTCAAAATAGACATGCTCAGCATTTTGCTAAAACAGGAAATTTATTAGTAAGATTTTGATTTTTAAAGTTCTATAACATTTTGCTTTTAAAAGATTTTCAAACGAAATAAGTTTTGTATAATTTTAAAATTTGTTAGCCATTAGTACATGAAAATAAATTGTTTATAATGTTTAGAAATAATTTTTTTTATATCTTTAGGTCTAAATTTTCCTAAATTCCTTTTTTTAATACACCATAACTTCTAGAAAACATAAGATAACAAAAAGAAATTAGCACCATTTAGTAGATAAAACTCTCCTCTATACCCCTATATCCCATTGTATACCCAGGACGATCCGACCGTGATCAGCAGACCAATTTTTGTGACACAAGGTCAAATATTTTTTGCAAAATTTTAGTAAAAGAGCTAAACAAATTTTTTTGTAATGTGTTTTTTTGAAGTATTTGAGTTTTTATATCCGCCACCAAAAAATGGTATGTATATATTCTTAATCGCGGTTTTATTTGACGACGATCTAGCTATGTCCGTCCGTATGTCCGTCTGTTAAAAGCACGATAGAGGTCCCATCGAAAAAGCTAGTGGGCTCAAATTTTGCCAGAATATGTCTTATACACAAGGTTTGTTTGGAATAGAAAATTGGCTAAATCGGAGTATAAGGAAGAAAGAAAAATTGCCTATATGCATGTATTAGGAAGGGAGTTAGAGATCAAAATGTACGAAAATTTATACCGCGCAGTGTATTTTCCAATATGTTAAAAATTTTAAACCTAATAAGAGTGACAAATTTAGATCTACGATTCTGAAATTTTGCAGGAATTGCTTTTTGGTCAAAGGCTTTCTTCTGACGGAAAATAAATAAATTCTCTTAAATTCTTATAATTTCTCTATAAATCGAATAATAAAGGACTTTATTGAAATATCTAAGTTGTATTTATTAGCATAAATAACTTCGACACACCTACTATAACGCTCACTTTCCACGTTATTTACTGTTAATGAAATTTAAATTTATAAAACCGACAAAATTGGAGGTATGATGATAAAATTTGCTACGGAAATCCTTCTAGTCAATGTTATTGTTATGCCAGAAAATTTAGGTTACACGCTTTATTTCAAATTCATATAATATCTCAATGAATAAATATTTTGGAAGAATTACGGACTATATTGAAATATCTAAGTTGTATTTATTAGCAGAAATTTTATTGACACGCTTACTTTAACGCCCATTTTCACTGAAACACTTAATTTACGAAAACATTTTACCAGCATATCCAAGTTATAAAAGGTGGTTAAATTTTAAGGGCCGATGTTGATTTTGAATAAAACACAAATTATTTAGGAAATTATTATCATTTCTTTTTTAATGATAATATTTGTATGGTTCAATTATGTATGGAACAAAATATCGGCCAAATGGCCCCGCGACCTCAACGGCACACCTCGATCCGATAGTTAAAATTTTAAATAACATTGCTGATGCTCAATTGTTTGGCACGATGATGAGTCGAAGTTGACTGTTTTTTTGCCACACTATCGCGATAAACAGCAATGCTTCTCATTTAACGAATTTAGAAGGCATTCATAGATGTTCTAACATTTTATACAGACCTGGGGCCGAATTACGGCATTCGATATCGATCGAAATTTTACTCGAACGATCGAGTATGCTTTAGGTATATACATTCTAATAAGAGTTTTCAAATTTCGATCACGTTCGAGTGCCGTAATTCGGCCTCTGTTTTAAATTTAAAATTTAACCACCCTCTACAAAGAAAGCCATTAACAAAATAATAATTATTGTGCTTTAAATGTACACAAAATTGGTGGTGGGTATAAAAGATTCGGCACAGCCGAATATAGTGCTCTTACTTGTTTCTTTTTTTTTTCTTCAAGCCAAATTAAAGAACGACAGTACATTTTCACGAGATTGTATTGCAGAATTGTTATGAAATTAAGCAAAAAATAAAAATTGAAAACACAAACAATAACAGGGGGAAAGGTTTGCAAAATTGTTTTCTAAGCTGTATGTGATTACATTCGGATTAACACACACATTTTAAGACTTTTTACATAAAAATATAATTTGTCTTTTCAATTTGAAGCTGCTAAGCGAAGCAAAAAGGAAAAATTTAATTAAATATACAAATTTAGTAATTGAGTACAGAGCTATTTTTTTATGTTTTACGCAAATGTGTCAGATATTTTAAAATTCAAAAATTTGTTTGAGGTATTTCGTTGAGTTGTAAAGGTTTTTCGTTGAGTTGTACAGGTTTTTCGTAAATTCCCGATAAATTTCTTATATATATTAAAACGTTCATAACTTTGTATTTGAACAAAATTATCAAGAAGAGATTCATACATTCTTTTTATTTTGTCAATTAATTGTGGTTGTGGCATTACTGTACTCAGAGCAGTTTTATATTAAAAAGCTGTATGATTGCTGAAATATGTAATGGTTGCAAGTTATGGTTGTTATGTTAAAGTATCCTGTAACAATAATATTATGACTTCAACTGAAACGGACAATCTCTGCTCTCTTTTTTTTTAATTTTAACCTGTGGTTACCAGGGCATATTAGTAATTTCTATAATATTTACTTCTAAATAAAAAATATATTTCCGGAAATCTTATGAACAGAAAGATCGATGAAGCATTTTCCGTCTGTCCGTCGTTCAGATTAATGTTGATTAAAATCCGATTTAACAGAACGCACATGTTGCACAGTTCTGTATGTAATATCAATCTCTTGAAAATATTTGGCAATTAACTGATATTAAAATTTAGTATAATCTCTATTCAACTTGCTGAGATATAAGCAAATAAAATCAACTGTCTTTGTTATAACTTAGTTTTACTATATTATTGGAAAAAAGTCCTACGCTTGTTATTATTTATAGATGTACTATATCTCTAGTGCTCTTCATAAAGAAAAGTTTACTAATCGTTTGCTATACCCTAAATTTATAGGCAAAATTAAAGTGGAAAAATATGTATTTCATTTTAATATATCAAGTTATTAAATCTCATAATTAATTTTTTGATAAGCTGAAGACAACAAATCACAAACCAAGGTTCCAGTAATAACTGCTAAAAAAATCACAAATTGTCTTAAAACCAAATCATATATAAGTACCAAAATACAACTGCTTTGCTACTTTTCCTACAATTTAAAATTAGAGTCAACTGTTTTTATTTTCTGGGACGTTCCATATAGATATCACATAACAGACATTCACTGGCAAAATGTAATGTACTATAAAAAATTTAAATTCAACATGGCGGCCACTACAAAATGGCGTGCAATCGATTTATATACTTATGTGTCAAATATATTTCTTAAAACCGTACTCCTTTCGACCAGTAGATTACAGCAAACTATGGAAAACAAAATATATGGGCCAAATAAAGTAATTACGGATTTGTTCCCCTTAACCTCCAGTTGTTTGGTATCTAAATAAAAGGCTTGACAAATAGAATATACTAAACCATAAAAAATGGTAAAATAACATATGGCATTCGAAACAAAATGACTGCTAATTTTTTTTAACTTTTTTATAATAAGGCTTGACCAATAAAATCTTACAAAGATGGCAAGGCAAGCAATAACACAAAATCTTGTAAAAATTAGATCTAAAATTAAGGCTATGCTACGAGGTGGTAATTCTGTTTATGTACAAAATAGTGAAGCGTATTATCAGATTAGCTTCCGTTGAAGGCTGCACATTTACTTGTTAAAGCATATTATTATTTTCTTTTATTTTGTTCTATAAATAATTCTGATTATGCTTATATTTATTATTAATATTTTTCATAATAAGATTTTTTACATTATAATGTTCTCTTACTAAGGTAATACCACCTTAATTTTTTCGAATTTTTTATACTTTTTGCTGCCAAGCTTTTAAATAATTAATAAAAATTTATTTGATTTGAAAACGAACATTTGAAAACAAATTATTATAAAGAAACAATCATAGCCTGATTGTGTTGCAACCATTCTGTTGTTTTATCAATCATTTAATATATGTATATTTGAAATTTTAAACTCTTTCTATTACATCATTTTTGCAAATACATCATACTATGTATAATCATTTTAAAGTCATAGTCAAGAGTCTTTTTTTAATTTTTAAACTTTAACTAATTTTACTGGTTTATAAAGAAGACATATTCAAATTAGGTAGGAGGAAAACATTCGTCAAATTTTCCATGAATTTTTCAGAGATGTTGCTTAGTTTCACCGAAAAATATTTCAATCATTGATTTGCGCTCAGTAATTGGTTTTGGTTTATTCCAGCGACTCACAGTACATCGATGCACAGTAATAAAACTAAATTAAATAACTATTACCTTTTTCGATAACCATAAATAAGTCGCAGTAGTATATACTGAATTTATATTTCCTTTCTTGAAGGTAGAAGCCTAAAGAGTGTAAGAAAAAAATCAAAAGCCTCAAATCACAATTTCGACCAGGCCAAATGACATCGCTAAACGATTGATAACTAACCGAACTTAGTGAGAATAAATCGATTATTTTATCGCTTTGTGACATGATGATTATGTTGCTGAGACAAAAGATTATCCAGGTTCATATATTCTCTTCTAACCCACAAAAAGTTCTATTGCGTATTCGTGTTTACTTTAGTAGTGTAGCAACAAAAGATAGGCCAGTGATGCCAACATTATAGAAACCACACCAAATGATATTTTTGTTTATGTATTGAAGTATGGAGGTTTATTTCCCCAGATGGCGCAATTTTGTTTTGGATGTTTGAAGCTTACGTAAGGCTTAAACTAAGATGCCGGCATAATTGCTGAATTTTTTGTATCTCCGAAATATCTGTGAAAAATTCTGATCACTTTTTGAACTCTATGGCAAATCAGTGTGCTAATACTGTGTTACACACTTTTGACCACATTCACGTTGATACGCACCATACAAATATGAATATCATGAGTGTTACTCATTAGCAAGCCGTTCTTGAAACCCTTTGCACAAACTTCTTTTCAAAGGACTCTACAATTTGAGTCACACAGCTATTTTAAAGCATAACCTGAGAACAAAATTTTATATGACCTTTGATTGACGAGAACCGAAAAAGTTTTTATACAATAAATGTGTTGAAAAATCAAATAAACCTTAATATGTTTAGGGACCTATCACTATTTGTTTTTTTAAATAAACAAAAAATTTAGCTAAACATTATTGTTTTTTAATACAATCTTATTTTAGAAACACACACAAAATATATGGAAATAATTCAATTATTTGCAGGGATCTAAATCATATATTTAAAATACTTATTTCTGTCTACGCCTTAAAAATTCATAAAAGGCATTGTAACTACCCAGTCAAATTTCACCAATCCCCAAAACACCATAATTATGATTTTCTGTTTATTTATTACCTCTTATGTTAACGACAAATTGTGCCTGCACCAATATTAAGTATACATTTTAGTAGTCGATCATAATTACAAAGATATATCCCAATTCGAATAAATCAATATTAGCTGACATTTTTGTAATAAAACATTTTTATATTTTACATTTTCAGGATATTGAACATTGTTACTATCATGGAACAGTTAAAGATTATCCAGGTGCTAGTGCGGCATTTCATACATGTAATGGTGTAAGTGGGGTCATACACATAGGAAATGAAACATTTGTGATACATCCTTTTTACGGTGGTGATCTATCGGTAAGTTATTGAAGAGCATTAGCATGTTAATACAAAAAGAAAGTTACAACAACATATTTATAATTTAAAATAAACACACATTTAAATAAAATTTAATATACAAGCTAATACACAACACAGACATAATTTTAAATAAACGTCATTGCCTTCAATAAAAAAAAGAAGAGGAAGAAGAAAACACGGCATTACAAAATTAAGATTTATTGTTTGATAAAAACATATAATTCACGTTTCAACACTTTTAAAGTTGATTGGAGGAAAGAAAACTTTTAAGTAAAAATAGCGACAACAGAAACTCGTACATAGAAATGTTTTCAACTTTTGTAAGGCTTTTATTTTTACTTATTTTTTTATATATTTTTTTTTATAAAAAAGTAAAAAAGTAAAAAAAGAACAATAAAAGACATGCTCACATATATATTTAGTGCCCATTCAGAAGTTTTTGCACACATATGTATTCTAATACATGAGTATTAATGAGGCAGGAGTTGAGTTAAAAATAAAATTAAATTTTTATCTTCTATAAATTAGTTTTTTGATTCATTAAATATATGCTTAACTTATAAAAAAAAATTTTCTTTATTAATAGAACAACATTTCTAGTAATATTTGGTAGGAGTCCGAAGCATACAAATATAAATTTATACCAAAATTCTGCTTAAATAAAACTTCCTAAATAATTTCGACTTAAAAACTATTAAATATTCTCTCTTATTGTCACCTATTTTCATAAACCTGTTTCTGAAAAAAAAAGTGGACAAAAAAATCGCAAAATCTCGATAACCAGTTAAGTAATATAACATAGAATAACTACGCCCTTAAGCCACTCGTTCAGAAGATCCCAAGAGCCTATTCGGCGAACTAACCTTTTTGTACATCGTCAGCTACCTACAGTTCTTGGATTAGTTGTATTTTGAAAGCATGCAGGCTCAAGTCACAATGCAAAGTTTATTTAGTTATGGTCTTTAAAAGGCCGAGTCTTTATGAGCAATCCAAAATCGGTCATCTCGGATTTTTCTACCAATACTGGTTTACAATAGACTTAAATTTAACTCATACTTTATCTCGATAGGACGATTACAGTGACCTTAATACAAACGAATTTCTCAGAACGTTTTCTGAACAAAACGTTTATTCTGAAATCGCAATTTTGTAATTCTATATATTTACCAACAATTAATTAGAAAGAAATATAAACTATGAACCGGATGTCCCATAAGATTTAGTCAAATGATTGATACAGAAATAAAAAAGAAAAGAACAAGTTGTAAAGTAATATAATTGAGTATTAAATGGATTTTGAAATCGTTTGGTACATTTCATTTTAAAGCGGCTTATTATATTATATAACATTGGAGATCACTCGAGGCAGTTAACGAATGGCAACAAGCTTTCATAAAATTACACTATTTCAAACGATGTCGATTGCTATTTTATATATCCTGAGCTAAATCTCTTCTTTTACCAAAATTATAAATTGAGGTACACAATTTTTCAGTACGAGGTCTGTAGGACTTCCAAAGAAAGCTCTAATTAAAGAAAATAATGACAGTTGCTCACTGGTGTAACTATAAGATTCTGGGGTACAAATTCCTATCTATATATATAAAAGAGTAACGTGACTGACTGACTGAATGACTGACTGATTTATCATCGCACAGCCCAAACGCAAAGAGCTAGAGACATGAAATTTGGACAATCGGTTCCTCTTTCTTTCCACTAAGAAGGGATTTTTGGAAATTCGTCCTTTAAGGGGGTAAAAAAGGGCAAAAACGGGTAAAATCGATAATCTTATATTGCTAAACTAAAAATGATACAAATTAAATTGAAAAAGTATTGTAATTTGTACAAAAAATAAGCAGAAAAAGACAGGTGTCTTTTTTTGAATTTTCAACCACTAAGGGGGAAAAACGGGTAAAAACTATAATTTGGTACTTTTCTGGTACCCTATGTAACTTCCAAACACATAAAGCTAGGAAAAAAATTTAAACTGTGTTGAGTAATCCGCGAAAAAATATTAATAGGAATTCGGCACTTTTTACAAATTCACATGTATAAGGGGTAAAAATGGTCCCTTTTTCGGTACTTTTTTTAAAAGAAACTTTTCTTATATTATTCAATGGGACAAAATTTGACAATTATTATTTCCTAATAGAATATGGACAATTATTTAGGTGAAATTTTTCGTAATATTTTTGGGGACAAAAAAGGTACCAAAAAGGGGAAAATTCAGGAAGATGTATGTATTTCCTAATTAGACGGCCAATTTTCAATTTTTAATTGGGATTTCACCAGACATAAAAAATTATGTAATTTAGTAAAAAATGAAACAGATTCCTAACAGGGTAGAAAGGGGAAAAATTTAGAAAAGGGGACCAAAACTGTACTCTTTTGCTTTTCTATGGTACTTTTGGTATTTTCTACGTTTATAAAGGTAGAATTGTAAAATTAAGGACTTTTGATTCCAGATAAGTCTTAAAATGTTATGGGTGACCAAAAAGGTACTTTTTTGAATTTTTATGGTACTTTTTGTATTTGCTACGTTTATGAAGGTAGGATTGTACAATCAAGGATTATTGATTCAAATTTAGAATTAAAATGAAGACACA
Organism: Phyto melanocephala; assembly: GCA_941918925.1. Lineage (NCBI taxonomy): Eukaryota > Metazoa > Arthropoda > Insecta > Diptera > Rhinophoridae > Phyto > Phyto melanocephala. The sequence goes on along the minus strand of OW799234.1, from coordinate 57,807,234 downwards.
AAAAACCCTTTTCCTATTTTTATTGTATTCTTTGTATTGTTACGTTTGTAAACATGGATTCTTAAAATTAGTGTTTTTTGAACCGAGGTCTAACTCCTAATATTATGGACGACCAAAATTACTCTTTCTCTTTTTTTATAGATTGTATACATAGAATTCTGAATGTAGGTAATAATAAACCAAGTGGAAGTTTTAGTGATGGAAAAAATGTTACATTTATTATTTTTAGCGTAATTTTTGCAAATTATGAACCTTAATTTTTTAAACTCATTAGCATTGATCTTGCTTTTAGTTAGGAAATATATGCCCGATTTATCCTTACTCTACTTTTTATTTTTCTAAGAAAATTGAATCAGAGATACAAATTTTCATAAATTGAACCAAAAATATTTAATAATTAAAAATAGAACTTGAGTATTCAATAAGTAGTGAGAACTGCGCTATCGAAGTAGCGGGTTAAATGCTAGTATAACATAAGTATAATAAATAACTCAAAATTAGAATCTTGCATGCATTACAAGAAAAATTTTGTAGGTCTGCCATTACGATTACTTAAAGATTTGATGGAATAATAATGATTAATTTATATCATATAAATTAAATATATATTATATTTAATTTATATTTTGTTGCAATACCCAACAAATGTAAAACCAAAAAAAAAAAAAACAGCAAAGGACTAAGTTTGCAGTAACATGCAGGTTATAACATCTACCAAATTTGCTTAGAATAGACTTAGTAAGGTGTATGCAGTGGTAAATTCGACGGAATTCACTTGCTCGTAAATATGCCAAAATTTGTATGTTGTTTTTTAAACACATTAAATTTAAAACATACCATTTTTTATGGTGTAATTAATTTAACAGAAAAAAACTAGTTAAACGTTTTCTACAAATTTAAAAAAAAAAAAAAAATATATATTTCCTTTTTTAAATTTAAAATTTTAAACTATTTGGTAGACGGTTTTTGGAAAAATTCGAATAATCATTTACCCCAGTCAACAAGCATATCAGTGTATTTAAAGTTTTATAAGCATAACGCCAGGTTTTGCTAAATCATTCTACTAGCTAATTGTGTGCTTGACTGCCACTCTGGACATTGCCGGTTCGATTCCTGTCAAACACTTTGGTCACTTCAACCGGCTAATGGTCTTCGCTACTCAGCTCCATTAACTAAATTAGAATATTATTGAACTTTAGTAAAAAATAAATTAATAATAAATGGTTTATAAAAACTATACATTTTATGAAATCTTACGAATAAAGGAATTATTTGAGCAATGTCCGTCTGTATGTTAATAGCAAGCAAATTTTAGAAGCTCCCACACATGTTCTACAGACCGACCAATAGGCTTATAACCTTCTGAGATATAAGCAAAGAAAAAGGACTTCCTCTGCCTTTTCTCAGTCTTTAAATAATTTATAAGCCCGTTGGCTATCTACCATTTGCAGATATAGTATACGCTTTATGATATACGTTAAAAAGTTTGCAGAAATCTTTCGCTAGTCGACAAAGATATATGCAAAAATATATTTTAAAATAATTTATATCAAGTTTCTCAAACTCCTAAATAATCATGGTATGGACACAAAACTACAATCCGTAGCCTCCAAATTTATTTGTGAAAAAATTTAATAAGTCGGTTGTAAACCAACAAAGCTATAGGGCCGTATTCATAAAAAATATTTTAGGTTTATTGAAAGCTTATTTGACAAATTTCTCTACAACATCTGTCAAATAAGCCTTTAATAAACCTAAAATACTTTTTATGAATACGGCCCATAATCATCACAAAACAAATAAAATCTTGAAATGAAAATCGTTTTTTTCAGAATTAGATATGGGTATCAATTGAAAGGGCTAAAAATATTTTACATCCTAGAAAATATATAAATCAAAACGTTATTAGTATAAATAAGAGAATATATTGTAATTCTTTTGTTGATAATTTTTATTAATTGTAATTTCTTGAAAATATAGGATGTAGTAGCGAGATATTCAAAAAAAATAAAATATTGCTTAATAAATGCTAACTTTTTCAAAAATGATGCATGCATGACCTTAAACTGAAATAATAAAATATTATAACATTCTTTTTATTTTTGAATTTTTTGTTTGTGTATTAAAAAAAATCTGTATAAAATTTTGGTTTTTTATAAAATGTTAAAATTGTTCAGATCAAAAACTCCTAAAGCATTGATAGCATTAAAAGTCTAAACAATTAGTTTAACTCAAATCAACCCTCTTAGTCATATAAAACTTGTACTACTACGATTTCAGCAGCACAACCTGCACAACTAAAACTCAATATAATATTCCGATTATTTTTGCTGAACGCGACATCAATAAATAAAACCATCGAAAAAGCAAAAAAAAAAAACAAATCCTTGAAAATACTTGACAAAAAAATAAAATACCAAATCGTTATAAAACACATACATTATATCCCTCTATCCCCCTATCCACCTATCACTGTAACATGTAAAAAAAATATTAAAAGAATCGTGGTTCAACGTAACAACGCTGCTTTAAAGCCATAAATGTACGAACTTATGATTTCAAATTTATTTTATTTTAATTTTTTTTTCATTCGCAAACATTTCCAAATGCTGGTACAATTCTAGTCCTATTCCAGCAATTTACATTCGTTTTGTAGTACAGCATTCTGTTTTTACTTTTTGTGATTCTTAATAACTTAAACATAAACGATTTTACTGTTTATTCGAATTTTTTACATTTTGTTAGCGAAGAATCAAATTTAACACTCAAACACAGACTCACATTATGTGTGCTTTTTTCTGGTTCATATTTTATTGCAATTTTTTTATGAAAAAAGCAGCGACAACAAACGAAAATTAGATTTATGACTGTTAACGTTTATATTGATTTTCATTGCCACCATCAACCACGAATTTGTTCCATTTCGATAAAAGTGTTTTTTTATACCCGCCACCAAAAAAATGGTGGGGGTATATTCATTTTGTCATTCCGTTTGTAACACATCGAAATATCCATTTTAGACCCCATAAAGTATATATATTCTGAATCAGGGTTTGATTTGATGACGATCTAGCTATGTCCGTCCGTCTGTCCGTCTGTCCGTCTGTCCGTCTGTCCGTCTGTCCGTCTGTCCGTCTGTCCGTCTGTCCGTCTGTCCGTCTGTTGAAAGCACGATAGAGGTCGCACCGAAAAAGCTAGGAGGCTCAAATTTTGCCAGAATCTTTCTTATAGACAAGGTTTGTTTGGTATTGAAAATGGGCTATATCGGAATATTAGGAAGTGAGTTATAGCTCGGAATGCAAGAGTAGGTCGAAAAAACCGTGTCCTACGAACATCGAATAAAATGGTATTTTGTCCAAATTGATTAACGTACAGTCATGAAACTTCGAATATATATTTCTCGAGTCAAAGCAATATCTCTCACCAAAAATTACCTAAATCTAATCATTAGGAAAGGAGTTATCGATCAAAATGTACGAAAATTTATACCGCACAGTGTATTTTTCGGTATATTTAAAAACAAAAACGTCATAAAACCAACAAAATTGGATGTACGACTCTGAAATTTTGCACACTTTGCTTTTTGGTGAAAGGCTTTTTTTTAACGGAAAATCAATGTGCCACGCCCACTTTTACGCCCACCTCCCATATAACGTTTTACCTAAAATTGATATAATTTCTCTATTAATAAAGATTTTGGAATTATAAAGGGCTATATTGAAACATCTAAAATGTACTCATTCGCAAAAATAACTTTGACACGCCTACTATAACGCCCACTTTTCACGTTATCTACCGTTAATGAAATTTAAAAACTCATAAAACCGCCAAAATTAGAGGTATGATGATCAAATTTGCTACGTATATCCCCCTAGACAGTGTCATTATTGTACAAAAAAATTGAGGTGCCACGCCCACTTTTACGCCCACCTCCCATATAACGTTTTACCTAAAATTGATATAATTTCTCTATTAATAAAGATTTTGGAATTATAAAGGGCTATATTGAAACATCTAAAATGTACTCATTCGCGAAAATAACTTTGACACGCCTACTATAACGCCCACTTTTCACGTTATCTACCGTTAATGAAATTTAAAAGCTCATAAAACCGACAAAATTAGAGGTATGATGATCAAATTTGCTACGTATATCCCCCTAGGCAGTGTCATTATTGTACAAAAAATTAAGGTGCCACGCCCACTTTTACGCCCACCTCCCATATAACGTTTTACCTAAAATTCATATAATTTCTCTATTAAAAAAGATTTTTGAATAATAAAAGGCTATATTGAAACACCTAAGTTGTACTCATTCGCAAAAATAACTTTGACACGCCTACTATAACGCCCACTTTTCACGTTATCTACCGTTAATGAAATTTCAAAGCTCATAAAACCGCCAAAATTTGATGTATGATGATCAAATTTGCTACGTATATCCCCCTAGGCAGTGTCATTATTGTACAAAAAAATTAAGGTGCCACGCCAACTTTTACGCCCACCTCCCATATAACGTTTTACCTAAAATTCATATAATTTCTCTATTAATAAAGATTTTGGAATAATAAAAGGCTATATTGAAACATCTAAAATGTACTCATTCGTAAAAATAACTTTAACACGCCTACTATAACGCCCACTAAAACAGACAAAATTAGAGGTATCATAAAGGAAATTTGCTACATATATCCTTCTAATCAATGCAGTTGTTGTGCCAAAAAGTTTAGGTGACACGCCTACTATAACGCCTACCTCCCATATAACGGGTTTTCTTAAATTCATGTAATTTCTCTATTGACAAAGTTTTTGGGAAAATAAAGGACTATATTGAAATATCTAAGTTGTATTTATTAGCAGAAACTTTATTGACACGCCTACTTTAACGCCCACGTTCATTAAAAGACTACATTTACAAAAGCCTTTTAGTAGCATATCGAAGTTATAAAGGGTGGTTAAATTTTAAGGGCTGATGTTGAATTATTCAAATTATTTAGGAAATTATTATTATTTCTTTTTGTAATGATAATATTTGTACGGTTCAATTATGTATTTAACAAAATATCGGCCAAATGCCCCCCCCCCATCCTTGGCGCCACTCCTCTATCTGATGGTCCAAATTTTCAATGACAATGTTGATGCTCAATTGTTGGGCACGATGATGAGTCGAGGTTGACTGCTCTTTTGCCACACTATCGAAAAAAACAACCATGCTTCCCATTCAACGAAATAAGAATGCATTCACAGATTTTTTAACAATTTATACAGACCTGTTTTGCAGAAATTTAAATATTTTTTACAATTTTCCCGATTGTGGATGAATTTGAATGATTATGTTGATCAAAAGAATTACGAAGTGCACAAAATGCATTTTGATTTAAACACCCATTTTCATAAAAAAAACCTGAATAACTTTAAAGAGTTGCTCATTTGCGTATCTTTCTACAGATCAAATTGAGTAAGTTTGAGATTGAGAAATGTCAAGTGAAATGCAGAAAACAAATTTAAAGACTAGGTGTAGTTCACCTTCAACATGGGCCCTAAAAAATTTAACCACCCTCTACAAAGAAAGTGATACATATTTTATTATAAAGATATTATTCAATAGCGATTAACAAAATAATAAATATTGTGCTTTAAATGTACACAAAATTGGTGGTGGGTATAAAAGATTCGGCACAGCCGAATATAGTGCTCTTACTTGTTTTTTTTTTTTTTTGAATCTTATTACTCAACCATTCAAATAACATTCGGCGACTAAAAAATTGTAGTAAAAAACAAAAAACTCAAATAAAATATAAAATATTAATATTTTAGCATAAAGGCGTGTGAAACCAGAAAAACAGTGTGATTTGTTAACGGAGTAAAGGGAGAAAAACGAAAAAAATCTGCTGACTATAGACATTTTCATGCTTAAGAAAATATTCAAATCTATTTTAGAAAAGTACTAGAGAAAATTGATGAAGTAAAAAAACACTTATTTAGTTGTGGAACATTGCGAATACATACACATGTATTTACACACACATCTATTTGTTTATTCTTCCTTTATTTTGCTTCATTACAAAAAATTTTATATATAAAGAAAATTTAATAAATTCTCAATTTAGAAAATATTGTCAAATTGCTTTCTCTCTCTCTCCCTCTCTTAAAACTTTCTTGATCTACATAAAAATAATATTGCATGTGGCGTATTCTCTCTGAAGCATAAAGAAGAATAAAGTTTTCATCAAAAACAAACATAAAATTCAAACAAATGCTTGATTAAAGTGACGAAATTGATGATTAAACAAAATAAGAATTATTATTAATTGTTTCTGATAAGCAGGTATTGTTCTATATAAAATAATATCATCCTGACGATAGTATTGTAACTTTTTTTTCGTACAGATATTTTTTATAATTTTTCCTTTAGAAGTAAGTATTAAAGAAATAATTTTATGAATAAAAATTAATCTTGAGAATAGATTTGATCACCTTCACCACCTGCACAGGAAAAAGAGTATCGGTTGTGAGTACCACAATTGTTGCCAATCGCAAAGTTTTGTTGTGATTGCAGAATTTTACAATTGCAACTACAGCATTTTGTTTCAGAATATCAATATATAGTCTGCACTATGAACTCATGATTCTTGCAATAGAAATTTTATAACCACAAAAGAAAAATTCGTTTGAAATAACTGAACCATTCGATTAGCCATGCATTTGTGTTTTCGTTTTCTGGGTGTGGTTAGAACTCTTTAACACATCAAAACAGTACAAACCAATAATAGTATGAGTCCATATTTGATCCAACAATGTTCGTCCGTCCTTCCGTCTACTGAAAACACAATATAGCTCGAACAGAACAAAAGAAGAAACGAAATTTAGCCAGAATATTTCTAACACATCAGACATAAAGAGAGTTATGGCTTATAATTAGCAAGAGCAGGTCATAAAAAAGTTTATTCTGATGCGATAACATATAAAAACAATGACGTAGAGTGATAAAACTTCACAGGTGAATTTCCAAATATCAGTTTAATATTAATGATACAACGGAAAATCAATGTACCACGGCTACCTACTATCTAATTTTGCTATGGACAAAAATTTGAAAGAATCATGGTCTCTGTGTTTGAATATCTAAGAAGAAATTATTATCAAAAATCAATATGGAACGCCTACTTCACTTCCTAAATTTATGCAAATATAGGCTATTGGTTAAAGTTATTTTAAAAACGGAAAATAACATGACGTCACATACCCACTTTAACGCTCACCTCTTATTTAACGATTTTCCTTTAATTTATATAATTTCTCAATGGACAAAGATTTTGGAAGGCTAGGGGACTTTCGCAGAAGTTACTCTGACACTCTTAAAACAAATTTAGATTTCACTTGATCAACAATAGCGTGTTAACGTGAAATTTCCTAAATTTTAAGCTTAGAACAAAAATCAGTTTTCATTGTATTTTAAGTAAATTTAAAAAGCCAAATACAGCAAGGTCAATAAATTCTATAATAAAAATATAAATTGTTTATCTTTATTTTTTTTTATCAATTATTGTTTAAAAAAATATATATATTTTTTGAGCTACTACCATTTTTGTAAATAAATATCTAAATATGAATAGCAACCAAAACACCCATACGGCTACTACTCATGCCTACTTCTAAAAAAATTGATTCTCAAAAATTAATACCACACACCTAATTAAACACAGTAATTTATTTTTTGGTATAAAAAAATTATTGATTCAAGTAAGTGACAAAATAGTAAATGGTTTAGTATAAAAAGAACTACTCAAAATTGTTTGTGGGTGTTAGAAATTTTGTACAGCCGAATGTAGTGCTCTAACTGGTAAGAAAGAAAATCTTCTATTCTGTTATAGAGAAGAAGAACTACATTATTAAAATCAGTTACACTGACAAACTGTGTTTTTAACCTTTCTATTAATTTGACGCAATTAAAATTTAAGGGTAGTGATTTTACACCTTTTTATACCCGCCACCAAAAAAATGGTGGGGGTATATTCATTTTGTCATTCCGTTTGTAACACATCGAAATATCCATTTTAGACCCCATAAAGTATATATATTCTGAATCGGGGTTTGATTTTATGACGATCTAGCTATGTCCGTCCGTCTGTCCGTCTGTTGAAAGCACGATAGAGGTCGCACCGAAAAAGCTAGGGGGCTCAAATTTTGCCAGAATCTTTCTTATAGACAAGGTTTGTTTGGTATTGAAAATGGGCTAATTCGGAATATTAGGAAGAGAGTTATAGCTCGTAAAGCAAGAGTAGGTCGAAAAAACCGTGTCCTTCCATCATTGAATAAAATGGAATTGTGTCCAAACGCCTTAACGTAGACTCATGAAACTTCGAATATATATTTCCTGGGTAAAGGCAATATTTTTCCCTGAAAAGTGTCTAAATCTATGCATTAGGAGAGGAGTTATCGATCAAAATGTACGAAAATTTATACCGCACAGTGTATTTTTCGGTATATTTAAAAACAAAAACGTCATAAAAGCAACAAAATTGGATGTACGACTCTGAAATTTTGCACACTTTATTTTTTGGTGAGGCGCTTTTTTGTAACGGAAAATTAATGTGCCACGCCCACTTTTACGCCCACCTCCCACCTCCCATATAACGTTTTAACTAAAATTCATATAATTTCTCTATTAATAAAGATTTTGGAATAATAAAGGCCTATATTGAAACACCTCAGTTGTACTCATTCGCAAAAATAACTTTGACACGCCTACTATAACGCCCACTTTTTACGTTATCTACCGTTAATGAAATTTAAAAGCTCATACAACCGCTAAAATTAGAGGTATGATGATAAATTTTGCTACGTATATCCCCCTAGGCAATTTCATTACTATGCCAAAAAATTAAGGTGCCACGCCCACTTTTACGCCCACCTCCCAAATAACGTTTTACCTAAAATTCATATAATTTCTCTATTAATAAAGATTTTGGAATAATAAAGGACTGTATTGAAACACCTAAGTTGTACTCATTAGCAAAAACAACTTTGACACGCCTACGATAACGCCCACTTTCACTTTTGAATTGTGTCCAGACGCATAAACGTAGAGTTATGAAACTTCGAATATATATTTATCGAGTCACAAAAATATTTTTCCCTGAAAATCGCTTAAATCTATGAATTAGGAAAAGAGTTATAGATAAAAATGTACGAAAATTTATACCGCACAGTGTATATATCAAATTTAAAACGTAATAAAACTGACAAAACTATATGTACGATTCTGAAATTTTGCAAACATGGCTTTTTGGTCAAAGTCTTCGTTATAACGGAAAATAGATGTGCCACGCACACTTTTTTCCTTAAATTTTTATAAAAATATATTAGTCATATATATTAGCATTTATTCATCTTACACTGTGCCATTTATTGTACTGTAGCTAAATATAAGATAAAGATGATAAGATAGATGACTCTACTAGCAACTTCTAGATGGCATGCTAACAACTTATGCTTATGTTCTCCTGAAGTTATGCTCTATTAAAAATGGGAAATTAGGAAAATTATGACCTAAGTAAAAAAAAAATTATCTCTAAACATTATAAACAATTTATTTTCATGTACTAATGACTAAAGGCTGGGGCACAATGAATCCGTCGTCCGTCAAACTTCAACTTTTTCAACTGACAACTAAGTTAAAATACATGTTTTCTTATCAGTGTTGTCACATTCAGTACGTCTCCGTCAACGCAAAGTACAAAAGTTGACCAACTTTTAACTTTTGACGTACGTCGAGTACTTTGACAACTACCATATGGTTGTGCGCAAAAAGCGAAGTCAACCGGCTTTACAGCAGCCGCCGTACTTTTTTGTGATGCATGAGCAGCCACAGAAGCATACAGTTGTTTTCGGTTAAAAACTCTTATTTTATATATAGATTGTATGAATTTAAAGCAAAATTGACATTTTCTTAAAAAAATATTATTTTGTTTTATTAATTTTTTGTTATTGTGAAGATAAGTAAAAAAAAAATTATATAATTATTATCGGCCTTCAGCCGCCGCTGTTTGTTTTTGATTTGTCGCAGCAGTCAACAATTTAACTTGACTTATGATCCGTCAACACAAAGTACTGATTGTGCCAATCCCTCTTCGTCAATACGTTGATGTCAGTTGAAAAAGTTGAAGTTTGACAGACGACGGATTCATTGTGCCCCAGCCTTAACAAATTTTAAAATTATACAAAACTTATTTCGCTTGAAAATCTTTTAAAAGCAAAATGTTGTAGAAGTTTAAAAATCAAAATCTTACTAATAAATTTCCCGTTTTAGAAAAATGCAGAAAATGTATATTTTAAATCACCCTGTGGCCCTTAAAATTTAACCTTAAATTCACTTTCTTCCTCTTAAATTCATGTAAATTCTCTATGAATAAAGATTTTGGAATACTAAATGACTATATTGATATATCTAAGTTATGTTTATTAGCAGAAACTTTATTGACACGCGTATTTTAACGGCCACTTTCATTGAAAGACTAAATTTACGAAAACATTTTACTAGCATACCGAAGTTATAATGGGTGGTTTAATTTTAAGGGACTATGTTGATTTTGAATAAAATTATTATGAAATTATTATCATTTATTTTTATAATGATAATATTTGTATGCTTCAATTATGTATGTATCGGCCAAATGGCCCCCCAACCTAGGCGGCACATTTCATTTTCAATGACACTGTTGATGCTCGATTGTTGGGCACGATGATGAGTCGAGGTTGCTTGCTCTTTTGTCACGTTATCGTGAAAAACAGCAATGTTTCCCATTCAACGAACTAAGATGGCATTCACAGATGTTTTCACATTTCATACAGACCTGCTTTGCAGACATTTAAATATTTTTTACAATTCTCACGATTGTGGACGAATTCGAACGATTATGTTGACCAAAAGAATCACGAAGTGCACAAAATTCATTTTGATTTGAACGCCCATTTTTATAAAAATCTTTAATCTTTAAAAGCGTTGCTCGATTGCGTATCTTTCCACGGTTCAAATTGAGTTAGTCTGAGATTGAGAAATGTCAAATGAAATACAAGAAAAAAGTTGAAGTTTAGATGTGGTTCACCTTAAACATGGGCCCTTAAAATTTAACCACCCTCTACAAAGAAAGTGATACATATTTTATTATAAAGAGATTATTCTATAGCGATTAACAAAATAATAAATATTGTGCTTTAAATGTACACAAAACTGGTGGTGGGTATAAAAGATTCGGCACAGCCGAATATAGTGCTCTTACTTGTTCAGTTTGTATTGGTTAAAACTACTTCAAATGCCTCATGAAAAAAGATTCAGCTTATACTGTATTTAAAACGCTTGATATTTATAATAAGTCGTTAACTTTCGAATAATACTGTGCGAAAAAATTTTAATCTTTTTAAAAATTATGTGGTAGTTACAGTGGACTCAAAATTTTTTAGAGGAAGATTAAATTTTTCCATAAAACAATGTATACTTCACATCTGAGGTGTAGAGTAATTTTAGCAACCTTTTAGATAATGTTAAGCAAATAAGTTTGTGGAACATATTGTAAGTTTACGTAATTTATATACATTGATTGGGGCTTAATTTATTTGCAAGTAATTAACACTTGAAACTTAAGGTATGAAAGTTTAGAAACTTTTATTCTTTTTTAACAAAATAGAAAAAACTTACACACTCCCAGCAAAATAACACATTACAAAATAATGAGTTGAAGGTACTAGAAAACAGTTTTTTACTACTATTTATGATTTGGCATCTAAGCCCATTATTCTAAATCGGCGATGTTATTGAAGGCAAGTACTTACTATGCTCGTTTACAAATAGGGAGTCAAATAAGTACTTACCACCCTCGCTTACAAAGAGCGAGTCATATAAGTACTTATTACAATCGTTTATAAATAGGGACTTAAATAAAGTATAACACATTAATATCATGGACTTACAGAAGTCGTTCGGCGATTTTAAGGACTAGAAATCAGTTTGATTATTCTGCGATGTGTCACTTTGAAATTTAAAAACCAGTAAAAGTCTATAAGTCATCACTTTGCTAATGAAATTTTTTGCCGCTGTTGTCAAAGTTATTATTACTTATATTCTAAGCGTGTTAAACTAAATAAGAATTATAAAAAGTTATGTGTTTCATTCTAGCAAATTTCGCAATAAGAAATTGTACTGAGAGTGTATCTAAGCAAATGACGAAAATAAGTATTTACGTATCACATTATAAGTCAAGCCATTACTAAAATACTTCTTAGTAAGACAGACGATATGTAGCAGTCATTGAAAAGTATGTTGGGTTACTTTAATTTTTATGCTCCCTGATATCAAACTGAATACATACATACATACATACATACAGAACACTCAGTTTTACTACTCTACTACTCTACTATGACACGATTGTTCAACAACTGTTATTTGCTCTACAAGCTTTAATAACAACAATACTTGTATTTTCTATAACCAGTCATCGGTAACGCGGGTAATGTTAATCCTTTTAATCTTTAATAACAAGTAATACATGAGTCACTCTGTATATAATGAAAAACAAAAATCTGCAACAATACTAATCCTTTTAATCTCGCTACATAATATTAATATTTGGATCTATTCTAACAAATTATATAGAAAATTCCCCTAAAAAGAAGGAATAAAATATTCAAACAAAACATTGGCCATAAAATTTTTTTATACAAAAATTGTAATGTATGCCATGTATACTATGTACAGAACACAAACAGCTAAATTCAACCAAAATTAAAATTGTCCATTAAGGGTTAATAATAAGTAGTATTTTTTGTTGTGATTTTGCAAAACCTTAAAGAACTTGTATTTATTATGTTTGTTGTCATTATGAAAAATTCTAAATTGCTTTTATTTGTTAATTGTTTGTCTAGTCTAAAGCTGTACATACATTTTTGGTGCCATTACTTTTTTAAAACAAGCATAGATTTTATTAAACCATAATACACACATACATAACTACATTTATATTCAAATTTTACCTCCACTCTCAACATCATTCTCCAATATTCCAATTCTTTTTTAGATTTTCTTTTTTTTTCTTGTTGTTTGTTTAACACTTTATGTCTTCGTTTCCCATTTTCTTGATAAGTATTTTGGTATGTATGTAAGGCATTTTCTTTATGTAGAAACAAGTATGTTTTTCCTTTTAAACATAAATGTCTTTGCCGCCATCATTCTGTATTCACATCAGGCAATATGATAAACAAAAAACAAAACAAAAGAATGAAAATATTGGCAAAATCGAATAGAAAAGGATGAATAAATGTATTTTTTTTATGTTTCTTATAATATACATACATATTGTACAAAGTTATGATACTTGTGAGTTTATTTGTCTTTCACCCATACACCCACACACTCACTTCGATAACTTTGATGCTAGTATTTATGTAGTTGTTTTTCAGATTTTGTTGGTATGCGTAGTGAATTTTTCTAAAGAATGGCCCGCGCAAAACCTAGACACATAAAAATACTTAAAATATTTAAAGAAAAAAGCAGCTTTGTTAAGGAAATATCTTTTCGGCTTTAAAGTAAGGTAAATAGAAATCCGACTTAATTATTTATATAACGCAAACATCAAACTATGTTTATAAATTAGTCTTACAGATTTTACGGCTAGACCTTTTCAGCAGGATTTTTGTTTTGTTTTAGTCAATATTAGTGTTATTTTTATTCTTTAATCATTCTTGATTTTAATGTATTTATCAGTACAAATAGAAAGGCCCTAACTCGTAAGTTTTTTCCAAAATTTAGTTGCTCATTTATTCTAATACATTTCAAAGCAAGTTAGGGAACCACCACCAATTTTTTATACTTTTATTGCACAAAATTTATTGTTTTGTTATTAACAGTAATCGCTATGGAATAATCTCTTTATACTAAAATAGGTATCACTTTCCTTAGGTATGTTCGATTTGCTATTAATTTATTTTCTTAAATTAACACTTTCAATGAATTCTGATTATAAATACAACTTAGAAATTTCAATATAGTCCATTCTTATTCCAAAACCTTTATTAATAGAGAACTTTTATAAATTTGGGACAAAGCGTTATGATGGAGGTGGGTTTGTCACGTTTATTTTGCCTTAGTCCAAAGTATAACTCAAAAGCAATTTTTGCAAAATTTCAGAATTATACATCTAATTTTGTCAGTTATATTACGTTTTAAATTATGAATATACCGAAAAATACACTGTGCGGTATAAATTTTCGTACTTTTTGATTTACAGCTACTTTCCTCATGCAGATTTAAGCAATTTTTTGAGAAAGATATTTGTTTTACTGATGAAATATACATTCGAAATTTCATGATTCTACTTTAATGCGTTTAAACACAATTGCATTTTATTCGATGTTGGAAGGAATTTGTGTTTTTGACCTACTGTTGCATTACGAGATATAACTTCTTTCCTAATATTCAGATTTTGCCCATTTTTAATACCAAACAAATCTTGTGTATAGAAAATATTCTAGCATGATTTGAGCACTATTTTGCTTTCATCAGACGAACAGACATAGCTTGATCGTCATAAAATTGAACCCCGGTTCAGAAAATATATACTTTATGGGGTCTAAAATGGATATTTCGTTCTATTACAATCGGAATGGCCATTTTTTTTTGTGGCGGATATAAAAATAACAGCTTGATACAAAAATTTTAAGCAATACTGTTGAAAATAATTCTTTTACAAGATGATTTAGAAAAGAGGTTATGTTAAGATACTACAGATATACTTAGATAAAATAAGGTGTGTATGTTCATATATACATCAACGTAAAGAGGTTCTTCTGAGGATTTCTGTTAACACCTTAACTTGAGCACCTGCACAAAAATACTATGAAGGTAAAGTACAAGCGGACGTGCCAAGATTTTGTACTGGCAATTCTTTGGATTTTTTATTTATTTTTTTTTAATTCGAACCTTTTTGTATTCCAGACTTTTCTCTTATGTGATTCTTTTGTTTAATATGTATATCTTTTTTGCAAAACAATTTCTTTATTTGTTTATTATTTCTGGATTTTTTGTTTTGCAACATAAATACGATGAAAACCGTTGCTATTAACAGTCACAACCTTATGGAATTTTTAGGTATTTCCACAAAGAAATATCACCTGATTGTTTTCGGTTTTGGGTATCTTGCACACTAACATGTGATGTAGACATTTGTATGTATGCATGAACATGTATTATTAAAAATAAACGTATTATTATTCTTCAGATTATTACGACCCAGATGAAAAGCCAATTTAAGCGTTAAAAGAACACAAACGATTATTTGAAAAAAAAAATATTTTTATTTTAAATTTACCCAAAATTTCTATGTAGTACGTAAATATATACAGTGACTCACAGCTTATTTGATGCAGGTGTATGTATATGATTTTTGGGTATCAATGAGTACAATGAAATTCACAATATTTCAATAACATATTCAATGTTAAAAACAATTATTTTGAAATTTAAAAAAAGAAATCTAAACTAAGAAAAACGATGGTTTAATATTTTTACTGAAACTGAAGTGCATAATATAGACAAGGTGTCCTAAATTTTTATTTGTCATAATGGCATAATTTTTAAAAAATTTAAAAAACTTTTACAATAAATAATAAAATACTTGCGAAATTAGAATTTTCTGAAAATACGACATTTAGAAATTCTTGTAAATTTTAAACATTTTAAACATATTGCAATTTTAATCATCTATAAAAAAAATAACGTGGTTTGTTTAATGAAACAAATATGTACTAAGAAAATAAAGTAATCGTTAAGTTGTAACTGGTCCTTATAAATCACTGAATACAAAACTGCACCTCGTTTCTATTGCTTTTTACATAATGACTTTTTGACTCTAAAACTCAGTCAGGCTTGCAGCAGGAATAACCAATATATATACATTAACAGATTATCTGATAAATTTGGGATGGGTATCTCATAAATATTTATAGGTATTTATATTGACTTCCGAACGAATACCCGTAAATACGTAAAATTTTAAGTCTGGAAACCACTATATTGAAGTATATTTTGAGATAGGAGACAATAAATCTTCGAAAAAATCATTAAAAATGGCTTATTGTTTTTAAAAATATTTTCCATAAGGATCAATATCATTTTGCATACATGTGAACCAATTCCTAAACACCAAACATGCATTTTTAATCACATTCGTGCATATACGCTTTGATCAACGTTCGTCATGTTGTCACACACATATCTTAAAGCATTGCGATTGTACTTTTCATTTCTTGTGAGCAAATGACACGAGCCTTTTTTAGCGATTGTCAAAGTATGAGGAATCCAACGCACTAAATTATTATAACAAATTATTTATGCAATATTAAATATATGCTAGTTTCAAGTTAAGTGACGATCTTGCAGTATCACTTCATGCACAGCATCAATGTTTTTCCGAACCAAAATCTATTTTCTACGAGCTTTACGAAATTCGTAATATAGCGTATTAGAGCCACGATTGAATTCAGTACCCCAGCACTACAGACTGATGGAGCTTCTTCGCTAAAAATCGAATTGAATTCATCGATGTACTGTTGTTGATTTTATCCAAGTCGAAAGTTGTAAAAAATAATCGCAAATTAATGTTCACAATTTAGGTAAATTTTTTGAACAGCATGAATTTTTCGACTTACTGTAGACAACACAAATGCCAAAATATTCCGATGTCAAAGTAAAATTTGACATTAAAAATTACAAGCTTTACTTTAATAACAGCAGTTGCTAGATCGCAGAAGCCAGATTGCAGCAGTACTTGCCAGATTGCAGCAGCTGTAGGTTACTCGACGCCATAGTAACAGAAAATCGCTATGTTTAATTTTTGATACATAAAATTTTACTACAACAGATCGGCAGGTTTTTATTTTAAAACATCATATTCCATTTAAGATATTTCTAATTGTGTATGCATTTATATATGTATATGCGAAGCTAGTACATTTATTTTAACGTCTCTTACAGGAGTAACAGAAATATATGTATGTATGTATGTATGTGTGTAAACATACAAATATGTGTATGCGATTGGCAAATAATATTGTTTTCTCTTTGCAAACAATGAGCTTTTTAGTAAATAATTTGAAATATATAGATAAATATTTTCTAGCATCATAAAATCTTAAAAACTAAATAAATAAGAATGTTTAATATACGAACAATACAATACGTGTATCGTAAGAGCAAGATTTAAAGGAACAAGTAAGTGCTCTATATTCGGCTGTGCCGAATCTTTTATACCCACCACCAATTTGATGTACATACTTTTATAGCACAGAATTTATTATTTTGTTATTAACTGTTATTGTTATAGAAAAATCTCTTTATACTAAAATATGTATCACTTTCTTTTGATGTGCTAGTTAAATTTTTGTAAATTAAGTCTTTCAATGAAAGTTTACGTTAAAGTAGGCGTGTTGAAGTTGTTTCTACTAATGAATGCAACGTAGATGGTTCAATGTAGTCCTTTATTTTTCCGAAATCTTTATTCATAGAGAAATTATATGAATTTGAGACAAAGCGTTATATTAGAGGTGGGCGTAAAAGTGGGCGTGTCACATTTATTTTCCTTTAGTACAAAGCCTTTGCCAAAAATTAATGCTTGCAAAATTTTATTATATTATGTTTTAAATTTTGAATATACCGAAATATACACTGCGCGGTATAAATTTTCGTATGTGTTGATCAAAACCTCCTTTCCTGATTCACAGATTTTGTCAATTCTCGGAAAAGATATTATTTTTTACTCAGAAAATATACATTAGAAATTTCATGAGTCTACGTTAATGCGTTTGGACACAATTCCATTTTTTTCAATGTTGGATGGAATTTGTATTTTTGACCTGCTCTTGCATTACGACCTATAACTTATTTTCTTATATTCCGATTTAGCACATTTCCAATACCAAACAAACCTTGTGTATAAGAAATGTTCTTGCAAAATTTGAGAACCCTAGATTTTTTTGTCCGACCTTTACGTGCTTTCAACAGACGGATGGACATGGGTAGATCGTCATAAAATGAAACCCCGATTCAGAATATATATACTTTATGGGGTCTAAAATGGATATTTCGATGTGTTACAAACGGAATGACAAAATGAATATACCCACCACCAAAAAAATGGTGGGGGTATATTCATTTTGTCATTCCGTTTGTAACACATCGAAATATCCATTTTAGACCCCATAAAGTATATATATTCTGAATCAGGGTTTGATTTGATGACGATCTAGCTATGTCCGTCCGTCTGTCCGTCTGTTGAAAGCACGATAGAGGTCGCACCGAAAAAGCTAGGAGGCTCAAATTTTGCCAGAATCTTTCTTATAGACAAGGTTTGTTTGGCATTGAAAATGGGCTAAATCGGAATATTAGGAAGAGAGTTATAGCTCGAAAAGCAAGAGTAGGTCGAAAAAACCGTGTCCTTTAAACATCGAATAAAATGGAATTGTGTCCAAACGCATTAACGTAGACTCATGAAACTTCGAATATATATTTCCTGAGTAAAAATAATATTTTTCCCCGAAAATTGTGTAAATCTATGCATTAGGAGAGGAGTTATCGGTCAAAATGTACGAAAATTTACACCGCACAGTGTATTTTTCGGTATATTTAAAAACAAAAACGTCATAAAAGCAACAAAATTAGATGTACGACTCTGAAATTTTGCACACTTTGCTTTTTGGTGAGACGCTTTTTTGTAACGCAAAATCAATGTGCCACGCCCACTTTTACGCCCACCTCCCATATAACGTTTTACCTAAAATTCATACAATTTCTCTATTAATAAAGATTTTGGAATAATAAAGGGCTATATTGAAACAACTAAGTTGTGCTCATTCGCAAAAATAACTTTGACACGCCTACTATAACGCCCACTTTTAACGTTATCTACCGTTAATGAAATTTAAAAGCTCATAAAACCGCCAAAATTTGACATATGATGATAAAATTTGCTACGTATATCCCCCTAGGCAATGTCATTACTGTGCCAGAAAATTAAGGTGCCACGCCTACTTTTACGCCCACCTCCCATATAACGTTTTACCTAAAATTGATATAATTTCTCTATTAATAAAGATTTTGGAATTATAAAGGGCTATATTGAAACATCTAAAATGTACTCATTCGCAAAAATAACTTTGACACGCCTACTATAACGCCCACTTTTCACGTTATCTACCGTTAATGAAATTTAAAAAC